>CM076687.1:81894726-82407226 GCA_038501925.1 Xenopus petersii
TTGCAATGGATGCTTTTGAAGCTTTGTTTCCCTTGTTCTTCCCATTAAAAAGAACAAAAAGATGATCTGATCTTCTGAACAGTTTGGTTCTTTCCAGATACACCATTAAGCACCTCTTTAAATCAAGAGTGTTAAGTAGTCTTTCAGAGTCATCCTTTGGATCTGGAAAAAATATTGGTAAATTGATGACCTCATCTGCACACCAAGATGTTGGTATTTTCGGTATGAAATATGGTAAAGTCCTTAAGCATACTTTGTTTGGGAAGAAAATCATATATGGTTCCGAGGCTCCCAATGCCTGTATTTCTCATATTCTCATTGCTGATGTTATTGCTGTGAGAAAAACTGCTTTAAGCATGAGCATCTTTATTGGTATTTCTTGTAATGGTTCAAAAGGATGCGTACACAACCTATTAAGAAAAAAATGTAGATCCCACGGGGAAACCACTGCTTTAAAGGAATTGTACAGTGTAAAAATAAAAACTGTGTAAATAGATAGGCTGTGCAAAATAAAAAATGTTTCTAATATAGTTAGTTAGCCAAAAATGTAATGAATAAAGGCTGGAGTGATTTGATGTATAACATGTCAGTCAGAACACTATTTCCTGCTTTTCAGCTCTCTTGGTTTACACTGACTGGTTACCCTGGCTACCAGGCAGTAACCAATCAGAGACTTGAGGGGGGCCACATGGGTCATTTCTGTTGCTTTTGAATCTGAGCTGAATGCTGAGGATCAATTACAAACTCACTGAACAGAAATGTACCATGTGGCCCCCCTTCAAGTCGCTGACTAACTCAGAGTTATAGAGCTGAAAAGCAGGAAGTTGGATTCTGGCTGTTTTATTAGACATCTGTTCACTCCAGCCTTTATATAATACATATTTGGCTAACTAACTATATTAGAAACATTTTTTATTTTGCACAGTCTATCTATTTACACAGTTTTTATTTTCACACTGAACTGTTCCTTTAACTCTTGGTCTCAATTGCCTAGTGGCTGTCATAAACCTTCTCACCATAGGCTCCAGAGCTAACCTTACATTCAGTTGGGCAGATAACGCTGACACATGCACTCTTAATGTACTTGGCTGCAATCCTTTATCAAAATTGTAAAATTTGTGCAATTCATTTATGAAGTGACAATAACCCCTTCTGGGAACACCATTCATTACATATCTTCCAGATTCTTACATATGCAGAAGATGTTGACTTTTTCCTTGATTGAAGTAAAGTTTTAACTACTTCTTGAGACAGTCCTTGATCTACTAATGCTGAGCGTTCAACATCCAGGCTATCAACTTGATTCTCTCCAAGTCTGGAAATGTCATCCCCTTCTGAGATATCAAATATTTCCTCATTGGTAGTCTCCAAAAACCTGCCCCTGGATAGGTGCAAAAGTTCTGGGAACCATGACCTCCTGGGCCAACTTGGTATAATCGCTATCACCTTCACCTGATCCTGCTTCACCTTCTTGATTACTTTCTGGATCATGGGTACTGGAGGAAACACATATGCTAGTTGGAAATCCCAAGTTAGGGAGAAAGCATCCAGAAATGTTGGCCTGTCCTTCCGGTAAATGGAGCAGAATTTCTTGCATTTGCGATTCTATCTGGTAGCCATCAAATCAATCTGAGGTTGTCCCCACAGACTGACTACTTCTTCAAAGATCTTTTGATCCAGCGAGCACTCTCCCGGCACTATCTTCTGCCTGCTGAGCTGGTCTGCCCATTGATTGTCTACTCCCCTTATGTGAATCACAGCAATATGCAATAACCTGTTCTTAGTCCAGGCCATAATCTTGGCGCATAATTTGGGTAATTTCTGTGATCATGTTCCTCCTTGGTGATTGATATAGGCCACAACTGATATGTTGTCCGATTGAACTAGTACATGTTTGGAAAAAATATTTTTCCTGAAAACTCTCAGCACCTTCTCTACTGCTTTTAGCTCTCTGTAGTTTGATGATGCCACTCTCGTCTTGATAGACCATAAGCCCAGCGCAGTATGGTTCCCCAGATGTGCCCCCCAACCCTGGAGGGATGCATCTGTCGTTATCACCAAAGGTTCTGTTGGAAGAAACACTTTCCCATTGTTCAGATTGCCTGGTTGACACCACCAATGCAACGACTTTCTCAGTCTCTTTGTCACACTTGTGGTCTTGTGTAGACCTGCTGTTTTCGGGTTCCATGCTCCCAGAATCTGTGATTGAAAATCTCTCATTCTGGCTTTTGCCCCTGGAATTGCCTCTATTGCTGCTGTGGACATACCTAGAACTTCCATCGCTTTGCGAATGGTAATTCTCCTTCGCCGCACAATAGATTTTGTCTTTTGCACACTCTTGTTTATTTTTTCTTTTGGTAGAATAATTTCATGCTTCTTGTATCGATTTGAAACCCCAAGAACCTTACCGATTTTGACGGATGCAGATTTGATTTTTCTATGTTCACCAGCAGCCATGCATTTCCAGACACTCTATTGTTCTTTGTAGATGATATCTCATTTCGCTGACGCTTGATGCCTTTTTCAACCAATCGTCTAGGTAGGGTATAATGTATATCCCTTCCTTTCTTAAAGCTGCTGCCAGCACCACGATAGTTTTTGTAAACACCCTTGGTGCTGATGTTATGTCAAAGGGTAATGCTTTGAATTGGAAATGCTTGAGAACTCCATCCAGGAACACTGCTACTCTCAGAAACTTTCTGCTTTCCATATGAATTGGCACATGCAGATAGGCATCCTTTAAATCGATGGTTGCCATAAGATCTTCCTTGTTTAGAATACTTTGAGCCGACCTGATAGTCTTCATCCGGAACTTCTTCTTTATTGTAAATTTGTTTAAGTTACTTAAGTCGATGACTAGTCTTACTTTGCCCCCAGCTTTGGGCACAAGAAACATTGTAGAGTATATCCCTTTCTCTTTTTCCAGATATGATAGCTCTTCCAACACATCCATCTGAATAAAATCCTTTATTGCCCTCTGAAACATTCTGTCTTTTTGAGAAGAAATTATAAATTTTTCTGGTGGCCTGCGAACAAATTCTATCTGATCTCTTTGATTGTTTTCAGAACTCACTTGTCTTTTGTGGTTTCTTGCCACCGATGAAAAAAAGAGATAATCTGCCCCCCACTGTTTGTGGTTGGGGCCTGGTGTCAGAATTTCCATTTTTTATATTTTGCGTCTTTGGCCTTGGATCCCTGCTTGTTGTCCCTTAACGACTCTGCCGCTCTTGATCCTCTGGCACCTCTTGAGAACTATCTATTCCTAAACGGCAATCTAGGTCGTTTGGATCTTGGAGACCTGCTTTTCGATCTGTACCGAAAAATCAGTTTTAATATCCTTGGTCTTGTGGAAGAGTCTTGGACTTTCCCCCTTGCAGACTCTCAATCAGAGCATCTAGTTTTAAACCAAACAATTTTCCTGGCTCAAACCCCCATAGAACACAGGCTGTTTTTCGATGACAAGTCCATCTTCCATGCCTTCATCCACATAGCTCTTCTGCCTACTGATGATAAAGTCATTAATCTTGCCGATAACTTCACAGATTCCACCACTGTGTCGCACAAAAAATCTGTAACCAAAGTAATATACTTGAAAGCACCCAATAAATCATCTCTTGACACCCATGAATCAATATCTTCAGCCAGATTGTTCAAACAGCACTTTAAAGTTCTGGACACCGATACTGCCACATAAGCTCGCCTTAGTGCTGTATCTGCCCTTCTGTCCATCAGATCCTTCAAACCTGAAGCATCCTCCACTGGAATTGTCGTCCTTCTTGACATTCTTGATATCGGAATATCTTTTGCTTCCCCTTTGTCAGATGGAGAAGATTATAATTCCCCTGAATCAGATTCTGACACCTGGTCAATTACAATCAGGTCGTCCTTACTTACATCCTCTACTGACATAGCAGCTTGCCTCATTTCTTCAGATGTTTGAGACATCATATTTTTAAACCAATCAATGAAGCATTCTGATTTCTGTGTCTGTTCCTCTCCTGTCACGGACCTCATGCATGACATACACATCTTGTTAACGTAATCATCCGGTAAAGGCTGTTCACAAGCCATACAGCATCTGTGCTTCAGTTTCTGTGTCTTTTTTGCTGGAGACCTAGACATCTAATAATAATATGCATATTAGACAAATGTTCCCCTCTGACTAGCGCACAGCTTAATGCACCAAATCCAAACTTTACTTACCTTGTCTTATAACACACAAATCTAGCCTGGCAGAAAGCTCAGCTACTCAGCATACAAATAGTGTAAGGGAAAAAAACGCTACTAGACTGGCTAATAAACGCATCCCAACTCAAGAAGGACAATACAGGGATATAAATACCTTTAATATCCCTGTATTGCCAAAAAACGCCAGCTCCAGTTCCCCATGCCCTATTTCCTGGTCTGCACATGTAAGGCCGGAAGTGATGTCACGCTGATGCGCCTCTGAATCACATCCATTGCATCCCCTGCTGCCTTCAGTTCATCTAACTGCAATAAACCTTGGCCAGCCTGCTGAATCACTTCCCCTGCGATTCCTCTGCCTAGGAATGCCTCCATTCCCCCAGGGCCTCACCTTCAGGTAGTCCCCATTTGACCTTCAAATCCCTAAAGGACCTGGATTTTCATCCATCTTCACTACCACATCCTAAGGTAGGACAAAAAAAAAACATGCTGGGGGAGGGATTAAGGGGGTTGTTTAAAGGCTGTCTAATAATTGTTTGGGCTACCTGTCTATCAGGAGGAGCGGGAGTTAACCCTGTGTGTGCTGCCTAATGTTTTTTTTTACATTATCTCTGGGGCCCCACTTTTTTTTTAACTTGTAAGAGTGGCCCTGGCGCCAAAGTTTTTTTTGTAACTTATGGGTGGCCCTGTATTCCAGTATGTTCATTATGTGATTGCGTTCTTTTATAGCAGCTGTAACAATGTGACTTTATATGGATGATGAGATGCACTGAATGGGTTGATTTCTGGAGATTAAAGAATTGTAGCAGTTAATTTGCCAGAGGTTGATAGCATAAATGGTTGGGTTGATTCAGCCAGAAACAAAAGAGAGTTCCCACTATTTATAAAAAGCCAAACCAATAGCCCTTCACTTTTGTTGAACTGCAGCTTGTAGCCTGTACAGTTACCAATATGATATCTTGTTCAGTAGATTAAATGGTGTTTTTTTTTTGGATTGCAGTGGTTGTCCCAATGTTATTGGAGTGTGGAGGGATTTTAAAGTTTAAAAAAAAAATCCTGTTCCAATCCCTGGTTTCCCAAATCCCTGTGTGTCCTCAGACTGTGCCAGTGACCCTACCAACACAGCTGCTGATTGAAATCGCTTGTCATCACTCAATGAGATATCAGAGCATCTCGTTAATGTGCTAATGACCTCATGATAATCTGATGTCTGATGAGACAAGAGTTCCCCCTCCCGTCCCTAGTAATTAGTTAAATGGGAGGAAATGTTTTGTTGAGGAACTGCTGGAGATAGAGGACTAAGCGCAGTATTAATTAGCATGGGTCAATGCTGGGTCCCAGAGCTGAGAGGATTTAATTTCCCGAGGCACTTCAGGAGCATTGATTCATCTTGAAATTAAGTGATTTTTCAATCAGCTTTCTGCAAGGACAGGAATCATGATGCTCCAACCCCTCATCTACAGCCAATACAGAATAATGGAAAGGAAACGGCAAATTCTCATAGGACTACGGGTATCTTACCTGGAATATGTCAGGAAAAAAATCTAAAAATTGACTTTTAATTTCTTGGTAGACCTGGCACCTACACTTTTCTTTCTTTTTCACAAAGAAAGTAAGAGTTTTCTGTTTAGAACACTAATTGAACTAAGCAGAGAAATTATGAACATCTCTAATTACCCAATGTGAATTTCCCAAGATTTCTGTAACAAAGAAGCTTGTGCTCATTTATTCAGTATGGACATTTTGGTGTGAAATTTCTTCAATAATAATATGGTACATGTAGATAACATTTGCAACTATGCAACAAGGGTTTAAGGATTATTTTAAAAACTATTAAGATAGTGATCCATCCTCCAGGGCATCCAACTATTTGGCGTGCCAGCTGAAAGGATGAATAAGGTACAAATGGCCATACACATGCATATTGAACTGTCATTGTTCTGTAAGGACTGACAGACAGAGGGAGTCATTGTTCTGTAAGAACTGACAGTCAGAGGGAGTGGGTGAAGAACAACTGGTGCACTGGCCAATATGGTGCATTGGCAGATTTAAATTTAAGACAAGACAGATCATCTGCAATCTGACAAAATCTCAGGATAGTTAGTTGAAAAAGGAACAGATAGGGGCACATTTACTAAGGGTCGAATATCGAGGGTTAATTAACCCTCGATATTCGACCCTCGAAGTAAAATCATTCGACTTCGAATATCGAAGTCGAAGGATTTACCGCAAATACTTCGATCGATTGATCAAAGTTAAAATCATTCGATCGAACGATTAAATCCTTCGAATCTTCGTAGGATTTTAATCGAACGAACGATTTTCCTTCGATCACAAATAGCTTAGAAAACTTATGTGGAAGGTCCCAATAGGCTAACATTGTAGCTCGGTAGGTTTAAAGTGGCGAAGTATGTAGTCAAAGTTTTTTTTAAAGAGACAGTACGACTATCGAATGGTCGAATAGTCAAACGATTTTTAGTTCGAATCAAAGTCGTAGTCGAAGTAGCCTATTCGATGGTCGAAGTACCCAAAAAAAAACGTAGAAATTCGAAGTTTTTTATATTCGAATCCTTTACTTGAGCTTAGTAAATGTGCCCCATACAGTTCTGAAATGTCGGGGAAAACAAGAAATTTATAAAGAGCCCAGGAGAAGTAAGAATTTTCTGATGTGTGGCAAGGAGCCAATCCAATGAGCTTGGGGTAAGCTGTTGATGAGTGGGCGGAGTGCAGGTAATAGCTACAGGACTGTTAATGCAATAACCCCAATGAAAGCCTCCACACAAACACTTTTCTCAAAGCTCCCTAAAATTCCTTTTATGGAAAGCACTTAGCGAGTCTTCCTCTGCAGTGACACACCCTTGACCCATGCACTTGTTACCCACCTCTTTTTTGTTTCTGTTGTAAATAGTCCAGGAGTCTGGATTCCTCCTGGACTACTTACAACCCACCCTAATTCATTGTATTATTTCTACATTTGATCCCTTTCTATCTGTAACTTTCTTATTTATTGCCCATGAATACCTTTCACTGATCTAACAGAATATATGCTGTGCCTTTCTAGCTTTCATTTGTATTTTGCCTGACGAAGGGTCCTTGGAACTCCGAAAGCTTGCAATGTATTTTTTTTATTGTTAGCCAATATAGGTATCACTTCTACAATACTTTTTGTATTTTTTTTTATTATTTGTTATTTTTGCTACTGGCTAACACAGTACCACAGTTTTTGTTTTGTGCTGGTATAGTTCAGAATTCATAGTTCCATCAATGATGGCAGATCCATGTAAAGCTGCAGCACAACAGGCCCAAACCAGAAAACTCCCACCACCATGTTTCACAGATGGGATAAGGTTCTTATGCAGTGTTTTTCTTTCTCCAGATGTAACACAAAAAGTTCTATTTTGGCTTTATCTGTCCACAAAACATTCTTCCAGTATCCTTCTGGTTTGTCCACATGATCAGTGAGCAGTGGCTTTCTCCTTGCTATCTTGCCATTTGCACCATTGCTGTTCAATGTTCTCCAGGGCCGGATTTCACCGGTGGGTGGTCCTCACACCAGGCCCTGTGGTATGTATCGAGCGCAGGCACACTGGGGAGCCATGTGTCTCCAGCTCCTCAGCCAACGACCCTAATAATTTGCTTCTCTAGGCCCGGGCCTGTGTGGCCTCACCACAAATCCGGCCCTAAAGTTCTCCTGATGGTGAACTCATGAGCATCAACATTCACCAATGTGAGACAGCCTTTCAGTTACTTAGAGGTTACTGTGAGTTCCTTTGTAATCTGTCAGACTATTAGACACCCTGCAGTTGGAGTTATAATTTATGGTCAACCATTTTGGGTTAGGTTAACAACAGTTTTACACAATCTGTCTGTTGATTGGTGGAGTCCAAACCCTCTAGAGATAGACTTGTAACCTTTTCCATCTTTATGGGCATCAACACCTCTTTTTCTGAGGTCCTCAGACACCTCCTTTGTTCTAGCCATAATACACATCCACAGATATGTTGTATGTGTGATCAGGCTTTGCTAGATAACTCACACTTGATTGTCCTCCCACTGGCTGAAAACACTTGACTCTGATTTCACCTTCGAATCATATGATTATCCTAAGGGTTCACTTACTTTTGCCGCAGATAAGTTATTGATTTCTTGAACAAATATAATAATTTGTGTTTCATTTGTTTAACTTGATTTATCTACTTTTAGGACTTGTTTGAAAGTCAGTTGATGTTTTAGGTCACATTTATATAAAAATATAAAACATTTTAAAGGGTTTACAAACTTTCAAGCATCACTGTATATGTGAATAGATTTTGGAAAATAAGAAACTGATGATCACTGGGCTGTGGTGTAATAGGGTGGTGCAAATTTTGCACCAGAACCACGATGAGCTTCTAGTTTTTACCTCTGGTGCATCTATATTTATCAATCTGTTTAGCACAAGTAATTGAATCTTTAAAGGGCAAATAAAGCATTATGGCTGAAAATGCTTTACTTTATGCATTGTAGGGACTATACCAGCCTAGAGGTTCAGCAGCCCTATAATGATATTGATCCCGCCCTTTTAGCAGCTCCTTATCTGTTTCATGCTAATTATGTGTTTTTCTTCTTGAAAAAAACTTTGCATAAAGAAGCATTTTTATTTATTTGTGGAAATTTGCAATTGTACTTTTGATAGTGACAAATATGCACAATTTAACTTTTTTTAATAACTTTCCAATTTCTTTCCAATTTCTTTCCAAAATCCAAAAATATTTTAATGCAACACAACTCCAGAATAAGCCACCCAATATATATAGCCAGTAATAATCACACTATTTTCTGAAATATACAGCTGCAGATGAGCATTTTCATTGTTTAGACAAAAACAATGAAGTGCTCTACCTGTAGAATTTCCACTTGTTGAAAGTGGTGGGTGCTCGACCAGAAATCCCCTTCCTTGCACGGGGACAATAGTCAATAGTAGAAAAAATCCAGAAGCACACCAACAGATTGCTGTGTGAAAATAGGTGATTTATTTAGCCCATAAGGATTCAAAAGTAAGGCAATGTTTCAGGCCCCTCTGGGCCCTTTATCAAGTCTAGGGAGTACATATTAGTGAACTTGTATTTAAGAAAGAGGTAAGGGGGTGGGGAGAGAGGGAATTACAAACATCTCTCACATTCCAAAGTGATGTCATCCAAAATTGGTATATTAAAGGGATACTGTCATGGAAAACATGTTTTTTTCAAAACTCATCAAACAGATTTTTTTATATTCAATTTTGAAATCTGACATGGGACTAAACATATTGTCAGTTTTCCAGCTGCCCCCAGTCATGTAACTTGTGCCTGCACTTTAGGATGGAACTACTTTATGGCAGGCTGTTATTTCTCCTACTTAATTTAACTGAATCAGTCTCAGTAGGATCTGGCTTTTACTATTGAGTGTTAGATCTACCAGAAAGCTGTTATCTCGTGTTAGGGAGCTGCTATCTGCAGGGGCACTTTGCCAATGAGGCTAGTTGAGGCTGTCGCCTCAGGCGGCAGCGCCCCACTAGGTACCAGGGGCAGCAAAAATGCCGCTCCTGGTACATTAGGAGCTGAATTTCCATTTTTCAAACTGGAAATTCGGCTCTTCTAGCGCAGAGAGCGTAGTTAGGCTCTCTGCGCTAGCATACTGGCCCTCTCTGCCACCCTCTTGGACCCCCTGGACCCCCTCAGGCGCAAAAAGGTAAGCGCACAGGGGAGGGGGGCGGCGGCAGCAACTGCTGCTGCCTCAGGCAGCGGAAGGTCCAGGATTGCCCTTGGCTATCTGGTTACCTTTCCATTGTTCTTTTGTTGGGGGGGAAAGGGAAGGGTGATATCACTCCTACTTTCAGTACAGCAGTAAAGAGTGTCTGAAATTTATCAGAGCACGAGTCACATGACTGGGGGCAGCTGGGAAACTGATAATATGTCTAGTCCCATGTCAGATTTCAACATTTTTATATAAAAAAAATTCTGTTTGTCTTTTTAAAAATGGATTTCAGTGCAAAATTCTGCTGGAGCAGCACTATTAACTGATGTGTTTTGAAAAACACATGTTTTCCCATGACAGTATCCCTTTAAGTAGTCCACAATGTACAAATGTCTCTTAATAATGTCCATAAAAAATCATGTGATAAGTCCATAACACATAAAGTCTGAGGAAAACACCTCCAATGGGGATCAGGACTTCAATTTATTGTCCATTGAACTTACATAAATATATGTGAATATCTATTGCTTTGATAATCTGATAATCAACATACTTGAGACGTATAGTTCTGCATTTGGCTCTCCGCACATTTCCTGAGACGTTTTTTATACGTGGAGCAGACCGGAACCACATTCAGGGTGTTCAATGTCGATTTTTTAATATCCTTAGAATAAAATAGAGGAACAATGTTAAATGTGAGATTAAAAGACAATCTTAAATGCATGTAAAAGACTGATGACCTACTTATGTATGAATAAAGATGGAGTATAATCCCTATTGTGACCCAGTGGCCAATTTGTGAATCTAAAACATTTCCCTATGTTTTAATTGGAGGAGTCTATCACCCCCTCTTCTGGAAAAAAAAATGTTATGGTCACCTCATGATGTGTACATTCCCTAAACCAATCCCTTTACTAGGAAGAACCTTTTTATTTTATGTGTCTGCAATGTTTAAGGCGACAACACTAGGTGCATTTATAGCAAGAGCATTACTATATTCTCATTTTAGCTGCAAATTCCATTACAAATGCCATAACAATAGGTGAAGTGCATAACACTGACATCACATGCCGCTATTTTGGTTAGGTTTGGTTCCAGAACAGACGAGCGAAATGGAGAAAAAGAGAGAAATGCTGGGGTCGAAGTAGCGTGATGGCCGAATATGGTCTGTATGGGGCAATGGTGCGACATTCAATCCCCCTGCCAGAATCAATCTTAAAATCAGCAAAGGATGGCATAATGGAGTCCTGTGCTCCTTGGCTTCTGGGTGAGAAATATATTCTATCAAAATTCACTGCATGACCCAATGAATATGTACTGGATGTAAATGTATCATTTCAGCAGAATGTCTTCCAAAAAAGCACAATTAGCTACTTCATCATCATCATCATCATCATCATTTATTTTTATAATACCAGCAAGCTACTTCATCTAAAAACAGTTCGAATTCTCAATTTTGTTTTGATTTATAGACTACTTGTCATAAACACCGCTGCCATGTTTTTGTATACATGGGGGCAGATTCACTAAAGGGTGAATTGTCGCCATCGACCGATTTTCGAAGTCGTAGTATCCTATTTGATGGTTGAAGTATCCAAAAAATTACTAATTTTTTTTACTTTGAAAATTCCCTCTAATTCACTTTGACCCTTGATAAATCTGCCCCTAATTCACTAATATGAGAAGTTGCGCCCTGGCTGCCGAACGCTGGCGACTTTTCGCTAGCGTTACTTTGGCAGTGTGGGAAATTTCATAGTGAAGATTCGCTAGGTAATGTTCGGTAAAAACCACACTTTTCTGAATATGTGGAGTAACAACCTTTCACCAGTGCAAAAAGACACCTGTCGATAGAGTGCGAACAAACGTGAGCGACAGTCTCTTTCGTTAGTGAATTGGCGCCTGCGATGTCCCTGTGGGTGGCAACACTGGCGAATTGTTGCTGTCATTAGCCACTTCGTCCCTTAGTGAATCTTCCCCATGGTATGCTTGGACGCTATGGCATGAAGCATGTGTTTTTTCACATTTCACTGCAATGATGGACCAATGCACATACTGGGCTGAGGTTGTACATTAAAATTATTTTACAGTTTTAAGTTTATATTTAAAAAAAAAAAAAAAACATGTAAAAAACAGATTTAATTATAATTTTAATCAGAGCATTAGTTAAATAATACAGTATTACTTGAAAGCAAGTCTCTAATGCATAGCTTTATTGTGTACATATAAAAAGGACACAGGATCAGTGAGATATGTATGTGCATGTATGTGGAACTGATAAATCCTCCAGAGAAAATTAAAAAAAAAACAGCAACTGTGTATTCCCCTTTTGCCAGTATAAAACTTTTTTTTCGACTTAATCTGATCTTTGCATCTCATTACCCAGGGCACCAAGCTCGTACAACTGGCAAGTATCCTCTGTGCATTTCATCTCTCAGGGCTGCCTGCTCACACTGCTGGCACAATACCTCACTGTGAATTTCTACTTTGTGCATCAAATCTCCCAGGGCTCACTGTTACTACTGCCGAAAGTCCCCTTAATGTACATCTCATCTCCCAGGGCTCCCCATCAGTGGCATAACTTGGGCCCAGCACAAACAGTCCCTCTTCCCCAGGCCCCCATCCTGGTCTCAGGGGCGATCATGCCCAATTTGCCGGCTGAGACGGCCTTTGTTTTTGCCGCCCCCTGCCTCCCGACTGCACTCACCTTCAGCGCTGGACGGGGGGTCCATGTCGCTAGTGCAGAGTGAAAACTGGAAATTTGGCCCTTAGTTACCCGGAGTGGCATTTTTGCTGCCTGAGGCGAGCGCCCCTGCCTGGTCTGCTCGCCCCCTGCACAAAGCGTTTTTCACTACTATTTTAAAAGTATAAGAAGGACTGGGGAAGACTAAGGGGCACATTTACTCAGCTCGAGTGAAGGATTAGAATGAAAAATACTTCGAATTTCGAAGTATTTTTTTGGCTACTTTGACCACTGAATTGGCTACTTCGACCTTCGACTACGACTTAGAATCGAACGATTCGAACTAAAACTCGTTCGACCATTCGATAGTCAAAGTACTGTCTCTTTAAAAAAAACTTCGACCACCTACTTCACCACCTAAATCCTACCGAGCACCAATCTTAGCCTATGGGGAAGGTCTCCATAGGCTTTCCTAGCAATTTCTGATAGAAGGAAAATCGTTCGATCGATGGATTAAAATCTTTCGAATCGTTCATTTCGAAGGATTTAATCGTTCGATCAAACAATTTTTCCTTCGATCGAACGAATTGCGGTAAATCCTTCGACTTCAATATTCGACCCATAGTAAATGTGCCCCTAAGATGCAGCAGACCCTGCAGTCCAGGTCCACTGCAACCACAGGGTCTGCCGTATAGTTAGTTTTGCCACTGATCCCTGTTCCTAAACTTACAATTTCTTTAATGTACACCACATCTCCCAGGGCTCGGAACTCTCTATATTTTTGTGCCATCTTCCTGCACTCCCTATTGTCACTGCGGGAACAGTATTTTATTCCTCATCACCCAATGGGCCCTGAATAGCTGTATATACAAAAATGATTGCATATACTGGAAGTAAAAAGTGCTCTGTAGTACTAATTGACATCAGTCAGGCTTGCAGGAAGATTGTTTCAGGGCACCTGAATCAAGTATCATGGTATATAACTCGGAACATGCTGTATGTATGGTCACATTATACAGGTATGGGATCCGTTATTCGATAACCCGTTATCCAGACAGCTCCCAATCATGGAAAGGCGGCCTCCCATATAAGCAAATAATCCAATTTTTAAAAAATGATTTCCTTTTTCTCCATAATTTTAAAACAGTACCTTTTGTTTGATCCAAACGAAGATATAATTAATCCTTATCACGGTAAAACTAGCCTATTCAGGTTTATTTGATGTTTACATCATTTTCTAGTAGACCTAAGGTATGAAGATCCAAATTACGGAAAGATCTGTTATCTCGGAAAACCCTAGGTCCCGGGCATTCTGGATAACAGGTCCCATTCCTGTACTATTAAGCTTCACTGCTAAATGAAGTATCGAACAAAATCAAGTATTTGTTATATGTATAAAAGGTAAGTGAGGAAGTGTATTACACTGGCAAGTTTCGATCCAGCTTTGGATCCAGTTGTCCTATTAACCATTTACTATAACCAGTGTACATGCAAATTGAATGGCAAATGTTAATGCCTGTTTAGACCACACAACAAACACAAGCCTCTACTGTTGTCATTGAGCCACAGCAGCTTATTCTTGACCATGTTGTGTCAGCCCTTTGACTGTAATGCCCTTCTTAAGCATCAAAGCCGTACAGGTAAGGGGAACAGATGCTTTGCTGAACATGGATGTCTAGAGAGGTGGGTGTCCCCTTTCTATGTGGATATGTGATTTAGCTTATTGTGGTGCTAGATTTATAACGTTAAAGGAGCAGCTTGTATGCATATATCAGCAGCAAAATATTGCCTATTTTTTTTATACCAAAGAAATACTTATGTTTTTATTTTATTATAAAAAACAAATGGATCATTGTTTTGTTTTCACACTTTTACTCCCCACACTCTGCATAAACAGTAACTTCATCCATCCTTTTTGCGGAGCCTTTTTATTTTGGCTTACGTTCAAGCAGTCCATTATGCAAAGGTTTTGTTATCCGGTCACTGGTACTGCTCCTGCCAGTTTGTAGGAAGTTGGTAACTGCAAGCAGTTTCCATTTTCATATTCGATAACAAAAAAACATTTGGCTGCTCTGTTAAAATTAGTTTTACTATGGCAGAATTTAAATTATTTACATTTTTGCATCTGCACATCCCTTTCAATTCAAACTTTTAAAGTGTAGCTGTGGTTTAGTTACCCTAGCAACCAGTGAGAATTCTTAAAATCACAATGGAAGGTGAATAAGTAGCATGTACAAAAAGAAAAACAGCTATAAAAAAAAATTAAGATTAAATATAAGTTTGAATCCCCACAGTCACAGTTTTTTGGTTGCAATGCTGGGGTCTGTGTAGTCCAAAAAAAGCCAAATAGCAAATCTTATAATTCAAAAAGCAAGGAAAATAAATAATGAAGTTGAAAGACTCTTAGAAAAAGTCCAACATACTAAATGTTAATATAAAGATTAATTTCCACTTTAATTAAAACAAAAGGCAAAAAGTATGTTCAGTAGAAGTTGTTGATGTTGTGCTGAACAAGGGGGCATAATGCCCCTTTAAAGGAGAAAGAAAGGCTTTATGTACTCAGACTTGCGCCAGACTTGCCTTCGCCACCTCAGACCAGGTGAAGAGTAGATAAGACTCCCTCAAAAAAGATTTGAACATTTTTCTTTTTCAGGGTGATAGGCTGCAAAAGGTCGTAAATTTTTTTTGGCTTCCCCCTACATTTCCTAACATATGGCACATAAACTATACACTGGGCTCATGTGTAGGGCATTATAACAACACTATTTTTTTTTATTAAGGTTCCCTGGGCTTGTGTAATGTAATGTATGCTGCAACATATACGTCCATTGACATTTAATTTCCCGCCGTATGCAAATTAGCCAACACTAGCGCAATTTAGCTTTGTTTGCCAAATTAACGCTAGCGAAACTTCGCCATCATTCGCCGGCCTGGATGCAAGTTCGCATTTTAGTCAATTGCCGTTGTCCTGGCAAATTTTTGCCTGGAGAATGTGGCGATGTGAGCGAAGCCGTCGCTGGCGTATTTCCACAGGTTAGTGAATTTGCCCCATAGATTCTTTCCTTCTCCTTTAAGGCTGGGGCATCAATTACTACAAGCCAGAAGATGAATAAAGTAAGATTTTCATCATTACAGCGCACGGTATAGATCTACTACCCCCATTTGCAAAGCTATCATGCTATCTGATTGCTTGTGATGGCAATTTTGAGTCAATGGAGCCTCATATGAGTCCAGACAACAAACGTGTGTTATGAAGACAATGTCTGTGCAGGTTTCAAAACAGAATGTAACATTACAGTAGCTCATCTGGCCACAAAGGATATATATAAAAAGCTGCCTAATTGGTCCCAGACTAAGCCTTTTTATGTGAACACAGCTCTCCCACGTTTTAGTCACTAAGACACTGATTTATTATCAAAATGAAGAATCCTGCATGATTCTCGTCAGATCTATATTTTCTTATTTATCAAAACTTTCTGTTCAGGGACATTTTCCTGACAGGAAAGTTTTGAACACATTTATTAAAGGGGAACTATCGAGAAAATGAAAACTTAATATAAGCTTCATCACACTGAAATAAGAAACTTTCTAAATAGAAGCAATTAAACATTCTGTCCCGTTTCTGAAATAATCAAGTTCCTCTTCATTATCCCTCTCTCAGCATCTGTTTCTGATGATTCTGTCATCATGCAGGAGTTGGGTGTCAGATAATCATTGACAGTCAGATCCAATATATCTTATAGGGGGGCTCCTTTATTAAAATCACTCCAAATCTCTACATGCAGAATGTGTGCAAAAGGCAGTTATTTTGTTGGATTTTGTTTGTACTGAAATCAGTTATTTGAATGAGCCCGCATGAAGACAGAATGAAGAGAAACAGATGCTGAGAGAGGAATAGTGAAGATGAACTTGAATATTTCAGAAAAAGGACAGAATGTTTAATTGATTCTATTTTGAAAGTTGCTTATTTCAATATGCTGAAGCTTGTATTACATTTTCGTGATAGCTCCCTTTTAAATATGTCAAGAATGTTTTCTACAGCCTGGAAAAACTGAGCTTCATTCTGTTTAGTTGAAAAGTAGTGCTCGGCCCCATCACTCAACTAAATCCTTGCTCCCTGGTGGAAAACAAATTAATTGATGCCATTCATTCTTTCCTTCTCATACCAAATTAATTGGCTTTGGACCACCTAAATGGTGAATTAACCCTAGGATATGAATATCTCAGAAACCACTAAAAATAGAAACCTAATGTATAATTGCTCAGTTACCTTTACAACTATTTACTTTTTGGGTTTGGATCCCCTTTAAGACAGTGGCTCTTGACCTATAACCCATAAATAAATTGCAGCAAAAATACAATAGCATTTGTCAGATACTTTAATGGATAATTTTTTTTTTTTTATTAAAAATACTTTGAAACATAAAACTGTTAGTTTTATTTTAGGTAGCCCAATAGTGGAAACAATTATATCACCAATACACCCTGCTCATTTGAGGAAGAGACAATGGAGTTATTAATATAATTGTAAAAATAATATTTTGTACATAGTTATCTGTATGTCTGCCTACGCACTAGCGATAATTGAAATATATATATATGTGTGTGTGGCACTGTGGCATTGAGAGGCTTTGCCATGTTCCTTATATTTTAGTTCTGATTTAGACAATAGGCAGCTATGTTCATACACAAAAGACTTGGCCACAGAACACTATAAATATGTTGTGAATAGAGACCTCTAGTGACCAAAAAGAGGTAAAACTCTAGTTCAAAAAATGTCTCTATATCCATGCTTTTTTTTTTAAAAAAAAGTTTTTAGTATGTCATATTAAAATCACAAAATCCCCACATGGAAACTAACGCGTTTCATGCTTACCGACAGCACTGGATTTTCAGAAAAAGGACAGGCACCCCTAGGCCTTGCTCGGCTGCGCGTCCCCAGTGCTCCCCATAGAGCGGCTGGGTGGCATGCCGTCCCTAATAATCTGCCTCCCTAGGCCCGGGCCTTTGTGGCCTTGCCACAAATCCGGGCCTGCTTACCTAGAACTTAGTCATAGGCAATCCCTAATCCCCATTGCCTAAAGGCCCCCATTCACGGGACCATAAAAGCTGCCGAGTCAGCAATTTATTGGCCCACCTGTGGGGGCCATCTGACAGGTTTCCCCGATCGATATCTATCCCGATTGGGCAGGTTACAAAATCCTGTCAGATTGCATCTGTGCATTCCCACGATCCAACTGCCTGTATTGGATCCATTATGATCCGATCGTTGGGCCCTAGAGCCCACAATCGGATTAGCCCGATATCGCCCACCTCAATGTGGGCATATCAGGAAGAGATCTGCTTGTTTGGCAACATCGCCAAACGAGCCGATCTCTACGTCTATGGCCACCTTAAGACTAAGTGGTAGGCAAGCATAGGCTCCATGTAGGGATTTTGTGATTTTAATATGACATAAGAACTTTTTTTTTTTAACTAAAAAAGCATGGATACAGAGAATTTTTTTGAACTTGAACAGCTATGTATCAGTATCAGTACCCATGCTCTAACAAAATAGAACACCCTTTTCTATTTTCCCTTTCATATTGTTCAGATTACAAGATAGTAGATCCTATAGATGTCCTATAGTTTTCCCTAGTTTATCATCTAATTATGCATATTAATTTTCAAGAGTGCAATTATTCACCTTTGTGTAATCTCTCCTCCAATCAGCTTCCAACAATCTTGTCCATGTGTGATAATCCTCTCAAAATAAAAGTGCTTTGGGGTGTGGCCTAGGAACTAGGGGCCATGTCGAGCATTATGAGCACTTGATGGAAGATAAAAAGGATCATCCACTCCGCAGCCAGTCCCGCACATTTTGTAATTTTCCCTACTCCTATTCCTCTTAATTTGCTCTTTGTCTCTACTGTTTTCAGTTCAAGATGGCTTGCAAATGCCCAGACGATTTTCTAAACCAGAATACCAACAATTCTTTGCAGGAATGCACAAAAAGACTCTGGAGGCAGCAGCAGATAGAGTGCAGCAACCTGAACGAGAGGCACCAGCTCTTCCAAGCCAACCCACAGCCAATGAAAGAAGGGAGCCTGAGCTGTCGGCTCCCATCTCTGAGGAGGAACTAAGGGAGAACAGCATCGCAGCATTACGTGCCAGAGCACAAGAGCACAGCGCTAAAGTCCTGAGGAGCACTAACTGTGAGACGCCTGTAAGGAAACATGAAACAGAAAATGGAGAGGAGGAAGAAATGAAACAGAGAAGTGATTCACCAGAGCAGCAAGAGCCAAAGGTTTGAAAATGAAGAACTTTATCCCAACTAGTTATCCTAAACTGAGCAGGAGACTTCTCTGGGACAGGGGTAAGGAGAGGAACAGTGGAGTCCTGTCATGTCAGTTTATGTTTTACTGCTTAACTAACCACAGTTGGACTGTAAGACTTAAGGTCTCCATCTCAGGACAGATACATCATATAAGACTTTGAGAGGACTTGAGGGGAAAACGTTTACTAATGATCTAAACAGCAATAGCCATACTAACCCCTATGGGACAAACAATAAAGTTCCATAAGGTTAGTTTTATTCACAAATTTATGTCAGTGAAGTAATGGATTTTCTTATCAGAGCCCATAATGTGATGCATCCTGCCAAGTCTCTGCCTACTCCCATCACTGTAAATACTGTACAGATAAAAGTGAAGGTTTCTTTAGCTTATATGTGATTGCTGTGCCACTGTCTGTAAAATAAAACATGTATATAATGAACTAACAATCAGTCTTTTGTTTGTCACCATGAATAGATATTGCTTTAATGGTCCACCTGCAGCAGGTGCTGCTTTCGTGAGGGGTTGGTTGGAGCTCAACAATACATGGAATGCCATCAGCTGGCACTTTATTGAGTTAAGGTGGCCATACACGGGCAGATAAAGCTGACGATATTGGTCGTTTGGACCGATTTGACAGCTTATCTGCCCGTGTATGGGGACTTCCGACGGGTCTTCCCGATCGATATCTGGCCACGATATCGATCGGGAAGGTTTGATTTTTAACCGACCGACCCGTCGGGGCCCCTTGGCGCATCGTAATTCAATCGTTCAGCCATGCCGTTAGTGGCATATCGGGGAAAGATCCGCTCATTTGGCGATGTCGCCAAACGAGCGGATCTTTGAGTCTATGGCCACCTTTAGGAGCTGGCTATAAACTGCAGAGATTCACAGACATCTTAACAAAACCAATAACATATAAGGGTAAGGGCACACCTAGCGATTCGCGGAGATCTCTGCGCTTTGTATTCCAAAGTCGTCCAAAGTATCCTCACGAGGAAACTTTGGGCGACTTCATAATATGAAGCGCCGCGTGTGCCATGCCGCAGGTAACTTTTCATTATAGCCGGCACAAGACAGAGGGAAGACGTTCGTGGAGATTAATTGCAAGGCGACAAAATCTCCCCGAATCGCCAGGTGTGCCCTAACCTTAAGAGAGGCTGTGCATGCTATGTGTAGATGCAAAATCTTGACAAGCAGGTCAGCTTTAAGTTCACATATATGTGGGGTTTCGTTTCTTATACAAAACACAGGGGAATTTTGAGAAAAAAAAAACAAAAAATCAAGTGAAATTAAAGAAATAGTATTCCCCTTTGATCAACATGAGTTCATTGGATGTGGCTTGCAATAAACTATCTTTTCACCTATAGTTCTGTTTGGTTATCTCTAGAGCTAAACTGGGGAACCAGGTAAACTGAAGCTGCTCTATGTTTGCTCCTTGCAAGGTAAATAATTAGATTACCAGCACACAGATAACCCCCCTGCATAAAGTGCATATGCTTATCTGTTGTCCAAACATTTGCAAAAAATGGGAGATGGGAGGGTTTTATTTTCTGGTATTCTACTTTGCCAGGACCAAGGAGGGGGGGCAGAGCGGAATAATGTGGATGGCCTAGGGGCCAGAATTAGAAATCCGGCCCTGCCTGTAAGAAGTAAAAAGTCATTTTAAAACCTATAAAAAAAAAAGTCATTTTAGACAAAAAGTAAAACTACCAATGGGGAAGAGCAAATTCTAAGCCACTTCCCCAGTCTCACCAGTTCCAGTCCACCTTTTGATCAAGTTCAACTGTTCTGTTTATCAGAGATACCTGTAGGAAACAAAGTAATGGCAACTTCAGAGCAGGTGGTTGTACCTGCAAGACAGCACTTATAAAACCAGTAAGAAGTATGGAGGCATCTGCACAAAGTCGTGATAAATGATGTTGAAATGTTAACTCTCCCTACGCTTTGCCTTATTACCCAGCTCTGCTCACCAAAAAAGGTCTTTAAGGAACAGTTCAGTGTAAAAATAAAAACTGGGTAAATAAATGTGTAAAATAAAAAATGTTTCTAACATAGTTAGCCAAAAACGTAGTCTATAAAGGTTGGAATGGCTTGATGTCTAATGTAATAGCCAGACCACTACTTCAACTAGAAGGGGTCCGCATGGGACATAAATGTTCAGTTAATTTGCCTTGATCCTTAGCATTCAGGTCAGATTCAAAAGCAAATGGTTATGAGCCATATGCTCCCACGAAGTCAATTATAAATTTTAGGTTACTGCCTGGCAACCAATCAGTGGAAACCAAGAGAGCTGCAAAGCAAGAAGTAGTGTTCTGGCTATTATAGAAGACATCCCGTCACACCAGCCTTCATAGATTGCATTTTTGGCGAATTATATTGGACATATTCAGGGGCCCATTCACTAAGCTCGAGTGAAGGAATAGAGGAAAATAGAGGGAAAAAAATTAGATTTTCGAATGTTTTTTTTGGCTACTTCGACCTTGGACTACGACCTTCGACTTTGAATCGAACGATTCGAACTAAAAATTGTTCGAATATTCGACCATTAGATAATCGAAGTACTGTCTCTTTAAAAATTTCTTCGACCCCCTAGTTCGCCACCTAAAACCTTATGAGGACAATATTAGCCTATGGGGACCTTCCAAGGTTTTTCTGATCGAAGGATAATCCTTCGATCGAATGGATTAAAATTCTTCGAATCGTTCGATTCGAAGGAATTGCGCAAAATCCTTCGACTTCGATATTCCACGCAGGTGGAGAAACACTGATTTGCTCCATGTATTGATATTGAACTAGCCTGTGTGTAGACACAAAGAATTTTGGCATGAAAATGCATTCTTTCACACTCCCCACGGTAACTTGCTTATAAGCAGACGGAGAAACAACCACACATTTCAGTAGCTAGAAGAAGGAAACGTATATAAGGTTCCTTGTAACCTAGGCAAGCAAAGAGGAATAATGTGTGAGTGACACGAAAGATACGTGTATATGAGGGCAGCTGTGTTTTTACAGCTTGTGCCCAGCCATTTCAATTGTGTCCAGCCCAGCCATCTCAAGTGATTTCAGTATCCTTTCATCATCAACCCGCCATGAGGAATATGCAGAAAAAATATGGTAGACAGTGCATGAAAACATTAAGGCTTATAATTGTTGAAAGATATTTGTATCGGGCACTGATGAAAGAATAAATAAATAAATAAGAACAAATGATAGCTGAGAAATAGGGGGTTACAAACTCTGTTGTAGTCAGAAATGAGGGTATAAAGAAACAAATCACAAGTATATAATGAAGTATGAGCACAACAGGCATATACATCAATACAGAAAAGGGGATGAAGTAAAAACACACAGTATAGATCCATGAAAAGACTCAACAGAATCTGGGTAAACTTCAATAAAGGAGTAAATCACCTGAAACAAAAACAAGGTGTGAACATTCGGGTACTGTTGGTAATTCATTTCCAGTTTTAGGGGAGGAAGTATGTAGTACAAAAGCAGTGTATATACAGTACATTATATATAAACTGGTTTGTTGAGGGAATCCCTGGGGACTTTACATTCCTTTCTTGATTACTCAGATTGCATTAAAAGTAGCTTTTGAATGCAACAGTTATTTACACTGCACTTTTTGGTCAGATATCAGTCAAGCACGTCCCTTTGAGGGCCCCCTACATGGGCCAACAAGCTGCCATCTCAGTCTTTCTGCAACTTTTATAGGCCACTGTATGGCCACTTTTACTGCTGGTGTGTATTTGTTTTAAGGGGAAAGCAGAAATACTGGAGTTCTTACCTGTTCCCTTAAACTTCCATCACTGAGGAGAGAAAAAAGACCCCATGGGAGCCAAATTGTGTGAGAACAGAAACCTGACCTGGGGAAAAAGATCAGCTAGTGAAAGCAAAGTCATTAAAAAATTCAAATAGATTAGAATTTTGCAGTAGGTGAAATAGTATGTACATAGTGATAAAAAATACGTGCAATGGGAGGGTACAATGACATTTAATCAAAAGAGGAGTGGAGGGGGTAAAACAACATGAAGCAGTTATCATTGACCTTGTTTGGTTCCCCAAAGCCCAGCCAACACACACAATATGGAAGATTTTCCACTGCCCGAGTCTCCTGATGAGAATGTTGCTCTCTTCCCACACCTGCAAACTTAGGTCATGCACAAGTGTGCACTCTGATCCTGGGGTGGTAATGGTTATGTTATCCAGAATAAGCACAGGGTCACCCAATTTTTTGCTATAATTAGAGGATAACATTTTACATTTCATAGTTTAAGCACATTACAGATCAGGAAAATATACAACACAAGTGCAAACTATGGTTTAATGGTTGTCAAACAATTATATAGAAAATATAAACTTCTTGAAAACGCACATGTTTGTTTCTAGAGGTTCCTGCATCACCTCCTTCAGCATTGCAATCCTATTAAATAACACAGTGTAACACACTAAAAACATAAATATGAGAAGCACACACATACATACACCAAATTACTAAGCTATGTTTATATCCAGCAACATCACAGAGGCTGCTGGATAGGTTAGAGCTGCTTTAGAAGGTGAAAAATCAAACTTTACACTTCAATATTAGAAAAATGGTCACAAATAGAAAAAAGAAAGTCATTGGAAAAAGCCTTTATTTCTGGTGAACAATCGGAACTTTAAATGAATTGTTCAGTGTAAAAATAAAAACTAGGTAAATAGATAGGCTGTGCAAAATAAAAAATGTTTCTAATATAGTTAGTTAGGCAAAAATGTAATGTATAAAGGCAGGGCAGCCATCAGGGGGGGGACAGGGGGGAGAGTTGTAGGGGGCCCCGAGGGTAAGGGGGGCCCGGCCACGCCACACTTACTTGATTAGCCGGGCCTGCCATCTTTCTAAAGAGCTGCTGACTTCAGGAAGGCATGGACGTTTAGGGGGCCCTGGCCACCGATTTTTTTTCTCATGTGGGGTCCTAGCCACCAATATTTTTTAATGGGGAGGCCCTGGCCACAAATGTTTTTTATGGGGGGCCCTGACCACCAATTTCTTAATTTTTTATTAACATGTGGGAACCCTAGCCACCAATATTTTTTTTTGTTTTTTACTGTGGGGTGGGGGGGTGGAACTGTGGGGTGGGGAGGGCGGACCTGTGGGGTGGGGAGGGCGGACGTGTAGGTGGGGCTTGTGGTGGGCGCAGCCCAGGAAATGTTGTCGTATGGGGCCCTGTGATTTCTGATGGCGGTCCTGTATAAAGGCTGGATTGACTGGATGTGTAACAGAACAGAACAATACATCCTGCTTTTAAGCTCTCTTGGTTTCCACGGATTGGTTACCAAGCAGTAACCAATCAACATTGTTAAACAAGTTTAATGTGGTCATTTTAAAAGATTGGTAACACCAAAAATTAAAGTACTTTGTCTTTGGAGCAGAGATAATTGTTAATCGTTCAGTCGGCTCTGCAGCATTCAGCCATTTTTTTAACCACAAGAATAGGCCCCTGCGTTCAAATCAATGGTCATGTGTGCAGATTTTGGCACTGGAGCATGAGTATGCATTTCGGTGCAGAAATACACTCCGTGTTCCTACACCCTGACGGATGCAGTGGCTCTGGATGCAAGCACATGTGAAGGTTGATTTGAGAGTAGGGGCTAATTCTCACCCTGCAGTCAGCACTATGCAAACATAGATTAAGATAATACATATTTATGAACTGCTGCACAAAAATAGAGACATTTTAAAGTAAAAATAGGATTCCTTCAAAAATTGTGTAGTCTTTAAAAGCAAACTAAAATGTTTTGGCTTTACTTTCTAAAGAAAATATATGTAAGTATATATACCTTGTACTGTGGTAAACTATGCATAAAAAATAAAGTGCAGAGGTTACAGTAGAATGTCTATTTGCTGAGTCTAATTTCACAAAGTTTTGACAATGCAGGTTTGTTCAGAAAAAGTCTCTGTGTAAAAGATCAAATTATCCTTTGTATTTCCTAAATATTTGATAAAATCAAGCAAATTATGGTGATCACGTTGGGGACATGTACAAGAACACTGACTTATTTCACAGCGCACTGGTAGGAATAATACACCAGGGTGAAAGGTGTTGTCAAAACTTGGCTGGCACAAGAGCTAAGTTCCCAACAAAGGGGTATATTTATCATAAAGTGAGATCGCCACAGTCCTCTAGAGTGAAATTCCGCCACTCTCCATTCATTTCTATGGGTTTTTTAAAGGGATTCTGTGATTATTTTTATGATGTCGTTTTTATTTCTAAATTACACAGTTTACACTGCAAATAATTTACTCTAGAATATAAAATTTAATTCCTGAACAGAAAGTGTATTTTTTTCAAGTTGTAATATTGGTGTGTAGGCAGCCATCTCAGGTCATTTTGCCTGGTCATGTGCTTTTAGAAAGAGCCAGCACTTTAGGATGGAACTACTTTCTTGCAGGCTGTTGTTTCTCCTACTCAATGTAACTGAATGCGATGCAGTGGGACCTGGCTTTTTCTATTGAGTGCTGTTCTTAGATCTACTAGGGAGCTGCTGTCTTGTTACCTTCACATTGTTCTGTTGTTAGGGTAAGTTCACACTGTGAGATTCGGGGAGATTTAGTCGCCCGCGAATTAATGTAACCGAACTGCTTCCCCCTGCCTTCTGCCTGCTACAACGAAAAAAACGCCTGCGGAATGGCCCTCGCGGCGGTTCATTTTCCGAAGACGCCCGAAGTTTCCTCGTCAGTCATAACACAACAGTATCTGACATAGGCCAATTTAAAAACATACTGCTCAACACTGCAAAAAAAAGCAAAAGAGACATTTCAAATAAAATATTTCTATAATTGTCTAGCATGCAGGCAATGTACTAGCAGAACAGGTATCACGGCTCATAATTAATATACAGAGTCCATAGTTTGAATTCTGACCATTGCATTCTAAGTATATGGAAGACTGAAGGCTAATTTATGACCGCAGCTGCAGTGAGGAAAGTGCAGTTTCAAGCGCAGTTGCCATAATTTGGAAAAAGAGGCACAAAGGGCGCTGAGCACTATACTATATAGTGGCTCTAGTAGTGCATTTTGATACTAGTACTTTTAATAAATCAGATTTACTACACAACTGACTGCAGAGTTTGCTCACCTGAAACATTACCTGAAATATTAATTTTACCACTATGTCTTGTGGTCCCATGGCCCTATCAAATCAATGGTCTTGCAGTTGTGGTTTCAACATTCCCAGTCTCCACCAGCTGGTTACAGTAAGAGGTTGCTGGAAATGCAGTACTACAACTGGAGCTTTGCTGGAACATTGCAGGCGTTAACTGTTTATTAGTGTTTTTGGATGGACATCA
The DNA here is from genome assembly GCA_038501925.1 of Xenopus petersii. Classification (NCBI taxonomy): domain Eukaryota; kingdom Metazoa; phylum Chordata; class Amphibia; order Anura; family Pipidae; genus Xenopus; species Xenopus petersii. Next base: position 81,920,956 of record CM076687.1, read on the forward strand.
CAGTGCTTCCACATTCCTGAACTTACCTTGCTTTTTGATGCCCTGGAGTAGATACACAGCTTGCACTCTACTTGGGGTCAGAGTTTCAATACTCAGGTAAATATGTGCTCTGAGAGAAAGCTCCATTGTCAAGTGACTGATTCAGGAAATCCATGTGCAAAATATGTGGTTAAAGGTTGTGACGTGGGAATGTAGTACCTGTTAGAATATTATTTACAGGGCCAATAATTAAATTATTTTAAACAGAACATGTAAAAATACATACAAAGTAGAGGCCTGCAGCAGGTCGGGTACCAGCGGGTTACCCGCAAAAACCTGCGGTACCCTGTGTGTTGCAGGTAGAAGTTTCGGGTGCGGGTATAGACGCGGGTCAGTATTTCTGCGGGGACGTGGGTCTTCTCAACAGCAATTTCTACTCCTTTTTTCTGATCAGGGCTACTTCCGCTGGTGTCACTTCCGGTTTACAATGACAGCACTTCCTGTTTTACTACCTTTTTTATGATCATGCCTACTTCCAATGATGTCACTTCTGGTTTACAATGACAGCACTTTCTGATTCTTGATAGTCAGCGGGTAGAGGGTCTGTGTTGCGGATAAGGTACTTGCAGGTCAGGTAGCGGGTCCAAGCTGGTAAGAATGCGGGTTGCCACCTTTTTAAAATAAATTTACCGGGCCAGTGGTGGGGGCAGTAACTAAATGGGCGGGCCGTGATGTCAAAAGGGGCAGATCCACGGGGGGGTGACGCAAAAAGGACGGGCCGCATCGCGAGAGGAGCAGAAGACAAAGAAACGGTAAATTACCACCCGAGGGCCAAGTGCTTTTGTTAAAGGTATTACAAATTACCGGCACCTACATTGCCGCTAAATTTGTAATACCGGCCCCGCTCCTGGCAGATGTTTTACCAGCTAGGCCGGGTGGCAACCCTGCGGGTCGGGTACGGGTTCCAAAAAATGTACCTGTGCAGGACTCTAATACAAAGAATGATGGACTCCAGGTTAGATTTAAATCACATTACAGATGAAACTAAACTTATTTGGAGCACTGCAGTTCTGTGAAAACTCTGCTTTTTTATCCAGCAAATTTACAAACACATAACACTCCTACTACTAGAAGTGTGCTTCGTGCAATCCTGGTGTCCAAAAAAACTGCTGACATACTGTTGTACTGACTTAATGTCGTGCTTATGCTTAATGTTGTGCAACAAAAAACATGAGGCAGACAGACATGTGACTCCTTTGTTAGATGAACTGTTATACAGCATGAGTGTCAGGTGTTAAAATGTCAGGCACCAACAGATATCTACATAATGGGGGTCATTTATTAGGTTTGTGCCTGCATATTTTTTCACAGATGGTTGTATTGCCCATGTTTTTTTCTGAACACTAAAATATTGCACTGCTAATGAGATGGGTGTTTGCATGAGTGCAGGCACTGTGCAAAGTCATGTGTGCTTAAATAGTGGTGACATTAATTAAATTTGCAACTTGCGAAAAGTTTCTCTGCCACCAAAATAGTGGCATTATGAAAAATGCAGACTGTTCGCATAAATATTTGCAATTTGAGATTATGCCATATTTAAAATATGCATGCAACAAAAATACACATGTAGGCAAGTCTACAAAGCAGAATGGAATGGAAGTGGAAAAGAATGTTTCTACCTGTAAGGTGAAACAGGTAGAAACATGCAGGCTCTGATTACAGGATTACATGTAAATGGACATTTTAGGGCTCATTTGTATCAGCATCCTTGTACTTCCTTATGGTTACTCTGAGATGACCAGCGAGGAAACAGCACAACACACAGGTTTATAAACCTTTGCAGATCCAAATGTCAGTTAAAAACACTGAAAGAGATATCTTCAAAAATACAACTCAATGCACAGGAAATAATGATAGAAGTACTATTTTAAAAGCATGTTTATCATTTTCATTTTGTAGAGATATATTTTGAATGAACTTGTGACAGCTCATTAGTAAGCTGGAGTCCTGAGTTTAATTCATATCTAGTTGCTATCTGCAAGGAGTTTGTACATTATTCCCAAGGGTGTCCTCTTCTATCCCTACAAGCAGGTTAATGGGCTCCTGATGAAACTATGTGTGAGCTTACACTGCACCACTGCCAATGGGATTGAAGTGAATGATGAAATATCTCTGTATAGCAGGGCGTTGGAGCTATATACAGACTAGGAAAAAAACCCCAGAATTTTGACTTATGTTAAAATGGATGGTTTACAGGATCATTAGCCCAATGTTGTTAATGCTGCACTTCTTTTCAAAATTCTGCACTAGTGAAGCAAATCTCTGTAGATGGTCGGCACTTGTCAATTCAGTATAAAGAGGCACTGATTTTTGTTATTATAACCTCTGTAACTAGAAGACACAGGAGACTGGTGAACTGTACTCTGATCCTCTTAGGGATAAAATATACGCTCCCTCTTGTGCAGTGCAAAACCAGACTGGGACTCAAAATAGTCCCTGGTATTTGAAGTACACAGAGGCCCATTGTGCCCTTGTTGGGGGGGGGCAAGGGGGCCCATTGTGCCCCTGCTGGGGGGGCGTGCCCTTGCTACAAATAATACAACATTAAAACCAATGCAATTTGTCTCAAAAGATTTCTCCCAATATCATATTAAAAGTTAATTTAAAGGTGAAAAACTCCTTTAATAAAGCAATTCCTATATTCATTGTAACGATCATTCAGTGCAGCCAGTAAAGAGATTTTTTTCCCCTTTGCCTAGAAGATGTATTAGAGCTCACTATATTAAAATCACTAGACATCATGTCTCTCTACATCCAGGATTTGTGCAAAAGGCAGTTATTTTGTTAGATTATGTTTTCACTGGAATCAGTTATTTGAGTGAGCTCTAATACATCTGCTAGAAAAGCAAGCCCCCCTATAAGATATATTGGATCTAACTGTCAATGAATATCTGACACGCAACTCCTGCATGAAGACAGAATGAAGAGAAACAGATGCTGAGAGAGGGATAGTGAAGATAAACTTGATTATTTCAGAAGCGCTGCAGAATATTTAATTGATTATATTTAGAAAGTTTCTTATTTCCGTATGATGAAGCTTGTATTACAATTTTTGCTATAGTTCCCCTTTAAAGGAGAAACAACCCCTAAAGTTAAAACCCCCAACCCTCTACCCAACATAGACCCCCTCCCCCCAGCTTAAGTGTTACCCCGGGCAAATGCCCTTAACTTTTTACTTACCCCTCGGTGCAAATTCAGGCATTGGAATTCACAGGCACCATCTTCAGCCGCTTTGTTAATTCGGCAATTTTCGTGAATTGCTCCAACTGCCTATGCGCCGCTATGCTGAATCTTCATTCCACAGATTACCGGATAGAAGAAGATGGCGCCCATGAACTCAGATGCCTGAATCTGCACCGAGGGGTAAGTAAAAAGTAAGGGGCATTTGCCCGGGGGAACACTTAGGCTAGTGGGAGGAAGGAGAGGATCTATGTAGTGTAGGGGGGTAGGGTTTTTTTTAACTTTAGGGGTTGCTTCTCCTTTAAGAGCCCACCTTAAGTTCACAGCACTGGGCTCTAAAGGGATAGAGTAGTGTCCCTGAAGTACTTTGTACCCTCCCAAATCTGTACCATGTCTCTGCAATATTTTTTTTTTAAATACTCGATCAGTATACCTTATACAGATCGTAGTTTGAAGAAAATACCTCACATACACATTTATTTTTTAAATATACTCTGACCAAATCCGCACTGGTAACCTTGTAAAATTAATAATTGTTTCAATGAATATGGAAATGTAGTATAATGATTAAATAGTGATCTCAAGATTTACAAATAACTTAAGCTGGCCATACATGTGACGATCCCTTTGTGTATGGTCTAATTATTATTGTTAATAAATAGAATTATTACCTGAGCTCCATTCCTCTTAGAACTACTTTTGACCTTAATGTATTTACTGACACTCCCCATGTCATGGCCACAAAAATTAGCATTGTTATGATAGAATAAAAAATATCAATGACTCAGATGACATACTCTGAACCATATCTTGCTTTATAGAAAACAGTGATAAGGAGACACCTATATTATTCTTTACTTTCTTTATATATATACACACGCACACATAAATAATTTCTTTCGTGGCAGTGCCTCTCACACCATCTGTGCATACCAACACATTTTTTTTCTTGTACGTAGTAAACAATGCCTGCCATTTAGTTCAGTCCTTTTCTTGCCCTGGGTATCTAATTGTAGTCAGCAGTCCTAATAATATTTATTGTAACAGTCTTTGTGTAGTAGGACATTCAGTGTTCACAGATTACAAAACCACTAATACGGACACGTGTTTCATGATTAAAAAATTCTTCTTAGTGTTCACAGATTGATAGAAAAGGACGCTCTGCCACTGCCATATGTATTATATTGGATATATTAATCATGATCTCAAAATATCAGTTCAATATTTTCTTTCACTCCACATATAGCATTTTTCTACAAGAATCCCCAGTTCAGGTTTTAACAGATCAGTCCTGTGTTTTGCAGGATTTCCTTTGTAAGGAAAAAAAATTTTTTTTTTTAGCAAAATAAAAATCTCACCTTTATATAACGGTCAGTTAGCAATATTTTTCCCTCCTTGAGAGTCTCTGACAAATAGCGAATAGGAAGCTCAGAGGACAGTAGTGCTAGGAGGACAATGCTGTAGAAGAAACATTTTTTCTTCAGTGAAAGGTAAAAGGCTAGAGAAAAAAACAAATAAAGATATTCCTTTAAATGAGGGGGTGGAGTGGAAATCAGACCACGTAATAAATCAATAATAATCTGATGGGAAGAAGGATTCACAGTAAACAGTTACATTGGGACAATAAAACATAGGAAAACACTCGTTATTGACAAAATTAGGGATGCAACAAATTCATTCATTCGGCCGAACCCCTGAATCCTAAACGAAAGATTCGGCTGAATACTGAACCAAATCCTAATTTGCATATGCAAATTAGGGATGGGAAGGGTAAAACATGACGCGATTTCCCTCCCTGCCCCTAATTTTTTCCCTTCCTGATGAAAAAGGCCGAAACCCAAAAAATAAAGATAGAATATAAAGGAATCACACTTGTTATGTAGGGCTTTCAGTTGCAGGTAGGGTTGCCACCTGACCGCTATTTTAATGGCCTGGTCGGTAAAAATTATGGTTGATCCCAATGTTATTAATAGGGAAAAAAGATAAATATATAGGAAGGCCGGTATTTTTTTCCAGAAAAGGTGGCAACCCTAGTTGCAGGGAGTGGCAAATCAGCTATATGGCTTTAAGACGCACATGTATTGTCACTGGGGTGCCAAATAGGGTTGCCACTGGCTGGTATTTTACCGAATGATGGTTGATCCCAATGTAATTAATAGGGAGAAAAAGATAAATCATACTTCCCAACATTTTGGAAGTAAAAAGAGGGACAAAAAAAATGCACGTAGAACAGCAACATTTTGGTTACTCCCCTTTCTGTGGCCACACCCCCTAATTACCATGTTCATTTGGCAGGTTATGAAAGTTTGAAAATATTTCTCCTTATCTAAACTGTTTTTTTTTGTGTCTCAAAATTGTTACAAAGTATCTTATTTGCCCCTGTTAGCTGTTCTGTGCTCTCTACTAAAAGCCAATTAAGTGAGACACTTTGTTTCTTTTTCTGGCTGTTCAGTGCAGAGAAAATAGGGACTTTCCAGTACAAATGAGGGACTATAGGTTGAGCTTTCAAAAGAGGGCCTGTCCCTCTGAAAAAGGGACAGTTGGGAGGTATATATATATATCACTGAATTTGGCACTAGGGTTGCCACCTTTCCTGGAAGAACATACCTGCCGTCATATATATATATATATATATAACGGCAGGTATGTGTGTTATATATATATATATGACAGCAGGTATGTTCTTCCAGGAAAGGTGGCAACCCTAGTGCCAAATTCAGTGATTATAACTGATCAGAAACAACTATTCCAGAATTAATGGCCTGGGGAGTAGCAAGTTAGTGATTAGACTTTTTTTTTAGTATTAAAACAAAGGCATATACTCCTTGCCTTTTAGTTGCCATTTAACAGCAGAAATTATTTGTAATTCAAGCGGCCTGTTTGTGGGTCAGTCAGTACTTTGAGGTAACTTCGGTTCCAACAAGCCTAGAGAATACAGGAAGTTGAGCATTACGAGGTACACGTGACCGGATCCTCTCACCTCCGTGCCGTTACACTAAAGAGAAACCTCCCGGCCGCCATCTTTGTGTTCCTTATCGCGCACTGAGCTCTGATTGGATTTCAGAGCTCTTAACCGCCTACGCAAGCTGGCCTATGATTGGGCGTTAGCTCTCTCCATATTCTAACGTCATCAGCTGACAACGGAAGGGTGGAAAGCTCTGAAAACATCACAAGATCTAGAGAGGGAAGTAGTGTCAGTTGCTGTACCCTAACAGGATGTCGGTAAGTAACTATATCAATATAGACGAGGTTTTTTCCCCCACCAGTATATTCTTTATTCATTATAACATTTTGCTAGCGTTTGAACTTGCACAGAAAACTTTTTGTTAAAGGAACAACAGCGGTATATATACCCGGTTTTGTTAAAGGAACAACAGCGGTATATATACCCGGTATATATACCGCACCCTAGTTTCCATTAATCCAAATACCAATTTCTTAGGCAATTTATCACATTCAATCTAGGTCTCCTGTCACATTCAATCTAGGGCTAAAGGTGACCATAGACGTGTAGATTTGCCTTTGTATCCTGAGCTGCCACTAACCATTTAGATCAAATAAAGTAGTAAAAGAACAGATCAGACGATGTTCTGCCCCTGACAGCAATCGTACGAAAGTTATGTCCTACAAAAGCTGGTGACAGTCTCCCACTGATATCGTCAGCGAGATATTACCTGTATGGCGAGATATTATCGGTAGCCGACATAAATTTTCAGATCAACTGGACAACTGATCTCCATCTCACGGAAAATTTCGGGACACTCCACACACGGCCTGAAAATCGTACGAAACGGAGATTCGTACGATCAAATCTTTGAGTCTATGCCCATCTTAAAGGAGAATTCAACCTGTTTTGAAAACAGGGTTTTTATTCCCCACAGGTTGATTTCTCCTTTAAGAAACAATGTACAAATGTTACAAAAAAGAATTATTGGAATTCTTTTAGCTTGACCATGTAGTGTCACATGACTCTCCTTTATAGTACTATTAATTCTAAGTTTTCAGCCTTTTATCTGTTTCAGTGCCTCTTTTTAGAAAAAAACAAACAAAAACATTCCACTATTCACCTACCAGGGTAAGACCTGTAGCATGCTCAGTACACATTTCTAAAATTGGTGCATGTGCATAAAGTAAATTCATGCATTTGCTTGCAAACTGGTAGCTGTGGTGACTGATCAGAAAGTGCCCCCTTGGTGGATCGGTCAGAGGCAATGCATGTGAAATATACGTTATTTTAAAAAAAACTTGGCGATCTGCCACAACAAGGGGGGCTTAGATAGTAGTCACTTTACAAGAAAGATTTCATTGTTCTTTTTAAAATTTGATCTGTTTATTGGTACTTATGACAAAATGTATGTCCAATAACTACAGTTCCAGCTAGAGATTGCCAGTTGATACTATGGAACATATTTATTATGCTGTGTAAAATAATAAAATGGTGGCATAAAACACCACAAATCAACGCGCTTTGCCATTTAAAAAAACGGAGTGACATTTTTACGTGTTTTTACTTATGGGACTTTTTTTCTAGGTGCCTTCCAGGCAGATTCAAAAACAGCGGTATATATATATGTATATATATATATATATATATATGTATATGTAGATAGATAGAAACTAGGAGTGTCTCTGAACACTACATTATATTTCAGTTACTTTAAAACACCGATTTTTTTGGTATTACTGCTCCTTTAACTCTTGCTCTTTGTTATGTGTGTGGCAGTAAGATTCTTAGATGCCTCTGTGGGCAGATACAGTGAGAGAGGTGTTTAGTTCAAAGCTAACACTGATCAATGATTCTTTAGCGACTGGTGGAATTGTATTTATGTCTGTATTCATTTATATAGCACCAAAATTATATACAGTGCTTTACAATTAATTCATGCAGTAAAGATACACATCTGTGCTCAAGGTGTTTCAGTGCACAGGTGGGAGGAGGTCCTTGTCCCAAAGAGCTCACAATCTATTAAAATGCACAAGTAAATATAAAGGCAACGCACCCTAGTTTCCATTAATCCAAATACCAATTTCTTAGGCAATTTATCACATTCAATCTAGGTCTCCTGTCACATTCAATCTAGGGCTAAAGGTGACCATAGACGTGTAGATTTGCCTTTGTATCCTGAGCTGCCACTAACCATTTAGATCAAATAAAGTAGTAAAAGAACAGATCAGACGATGTTCTGCCCCTGACAGCAATCGTACGAAAGTTATGTCCGACAAAAGCTGGTGACAGTCTCCCACTGATATCGTCAGCGAGATATTACCTGTATGGCGAGATATTATCGGTAGCCGACATAAATTTTCAGATCAACTGGACAACTGATCTCCATCTCACGGAAAATTTCGGGACACTCCACACACGGCCTGAAAATCGTACGAAACGGAGATTCGTACGATCAAATCTTTGAGTCTATGCCCATCTTAAAGGAGAATTCAACCTGTTTTGAAAACAGGGTTTTTATTCCCCACAGGTTGATTTCTCCTTTAAGAAACAATGTACAAATGTTACAAAAAAAGAATTATTGGAATTGTTTTAGCTTGACCATGTAGTGTCACATGACCCACAGAGACTCTTCTGCGCCTTCTCTTTGCTCCCCTTTTTTATTATCTCAGCAGGACCAAATGATCAGAATTGCTTCCCATTGCCCTATGTGTGAATTGACTACCTGGGCAGTAATGAATATGCTCTTTCAAGCAATTTACGGAGAAGTCAGTTGGGAGGTTGGCATTACACATAACTGGTGAATGTATCCTGAAACAGCAACAGCAACACCCAAAAATGAGTGTGTTTTAAAGTATTTAAAATATAATTTAGTGGTGCCCTGCATGGGTAAAACTGGTGTTTTTGCTTTGATTACACTACTATGGTTTACATAAACAAACTGCTGTTTAGCCATGGGAGCAGCCATTCAAGCTGGAAAAGGAGAAAAGGCACATGTACATAGCAGATTCAAAGATACTCTGTAAGTAAAAAATGCTAAAAATTAACAGGACATTCTGTACCATATTAAGTTATCTTGAAAGTGTATGGCTGCAGAGAGTTGGTTTATAGAGACGCTGAACATTGATTTCCCCAACATTGTTTTTACTTTGTTTTGTACTTCCTGTAAGTATCCTATTTCTCTTTCAGTGTGCCATCATGTGTTCAGGATTGCTGACAGTTCTGCTGACAGTCTTTCTTTTACCAAGTTCAGTTCCAGAGCCCCTTGTCTACAAGGACTGTGGTGAGTAATAGCCAGTTGGAGAACCTGTTTTTTTTTTTTTTATTATTATTATTGTTTCAGTGTGACAGTGTTGATATTTTCCTGCAGGTAGCCAAAGTGGAAAGCTGACCCTTCTTGATGTGTCTCCTTGCCCAGAACAGCCATGTCCCCTGAAGCGAGGGGACACATACACCATTAATGCAACATTTATAAGCAGTAAGTTTCACTTTTGTGATTCATTCTTTCAAACTTATTGTAAGGGAAATGTATTAAAGAGTTTAGGGATAAGAGAACTCTTGTACAATTGAATAGGGAACAGTTTGTTTTTGGTGAACTGTTGTTTAACCATTAAGTATAGATGCCCCTGTTTTCCTATTACTATGGAATTTTTAAAAGATTATTTATCAATGGGTGAAAGTGAAAATTCACCCTTATATAATTTTGAAAGAGCATGTTAGAATATGGGCTACAATTAGTTCATGGGTAAAAATATCACTAATCCAGTAAAAGTCAGTGTTTTGCCCGGGTCTCACATATTGATCTTGCATTCTGCAGTCATGCAGCCAGCTTCACAGCACTTGTTCCACTTTTACCTGTTTTTATTTTTTGTAATACCAACAAACCATAAATAGACCAACCACATTTTATTACCAGGCTATTAGCCCATAGATATTTCACTTTAATACCCATGGCAACTTCCACACTTAATGAGCCAGTATATGGCTATTTATATAATCACATACACACGCCTGTCTGTATAGTAGCCAACAGATAATGAATAGCGAGATGACTCAGATGTGCCAGGCTTTGTCTCCCTGAATGTAGACCACAAAGTTATAAAAAATATATCGTCCACATGGTATAGTATACCCGTATAGGACTACATAGAATAAATTCTCAGCTGTCCCCTGTGGTAGGTATAACTGCCGGTGGCACATTTATACCCATGATGTGGGAATGCTGCCTTATCCAGTCATACTGGCAGGAAGTTTTTACTATAATACTGGGAGCACTTCAGAACTGGCCATACTTGGTAGCTGCAACGACTCCCAATTCAGCAAACATCAACTAGTCGTATATACGTCAAAGCCTATTTTAAGCCCACAGATGTTTACTTTTGCTGATCCTCCTACCATCAGTTATGGTTAGAATGATCATATATGGTACAATCCTACATTACTCCAACACTAAACAGCACCAGAATGAAAGTGCTAATGTACTCAAGCCATACTGTGGACACATCCTAATTTCAGAGGGTGACCTTTTATACCCACCACTGCTACATTAGTCTCCTACACATACAAATGAGTACATGCTCAGCACTGCACACCTTTGTGTTGTTTTGATGTGTGTTCCTCTTCACGTTTGCTTTGTTCTCTTTTTGGAGTTCCCTTTTTTTTTTTAATTTATTTTTTGTCTCAGCTCCACCTTATAGCTGTTTAGTGTTATTGAGAGCCTTACCTTTAAAGAAGAACTAAACCCTAACCATTAATATTGCTTATTGCACCAGCCTAAAGTTTCAGCATCTCTATCAAGGGTGTGCTCTGAGCAGCTAAGCTTAGGGGTCGTTGCAAATGATCAAGCAGAAAATGAGGTTTGGCTGTAATATAAACTGATGCTACAAGGCTGATTATTAAATTCTGCTGCTAATTGCATTGGTATACAGTATATAGTGTGTTGATCCCTAAGCTCAGTAACTGACAGCAGTGAAGAGAATATGCAGTGAATCAACAGAAAAGATGGGGAGCTACTGGGGCATGTTTGGGGGCACACACCTTTAATGCTAAAGGCCTGTAGTTACATTGGGGTGGTATAGAAACCTAAAACATAATGGAAAACATTTCTAGCTTACTTCTTTAGGTGTTACCATAAAGGAGATTATCATTTTCTCTCCTTTATAGTACTATTAATTCTAAGTTTTCAGCCTTTTATCTGTTTCAGTGCCTCTTTTTAGAAAAAAACAAACAAAAACATTCCACTATTCACCTACCAGGGTAAGACCTGTAGCATGCTCAGTACACGTTTCTAAAATTGGTGCATGTGCATAAAGTAAATTCATGCATTTGCTTGCAAACTGGTAGCTGTGGTGACTGATCAGAAAGTGCCCCCTTGGTGGATCGGTCAGAGGCAATGCATGTGAAATATACGTTATTTTAAAAAAAACTTGGCGATCTGCCACAACAAGGGGGGCTTAGATAGTAGTCACTTTACAAGAAAGATTTCATTGTTCTTTTTTTTAAAATTTGATCTGTTTATTGGTACTTATGACAAAACTTATGTCCAATAACTACAGTTCCAGCTAGAGATTGCCAGTTGATACTATGGAACATATTTATTATGCTGTGTAAAATAATAAAATGGTGGCATAAAACACCACAAATCAACGCGCTTTGCCATTTAAAAAAACGGAGTGACATTTTTACGTGTTTTTACTTATGGGACTTTTTTTCTAGGTGCCTTCCAGGCAGATTCAAAAACAGCATACTAAATGGAATGCAGTTCTACAGAATGTAGTAAATCTTGCCACTCCCTTTTCTTTTTTTTTTTTTTTTTAAAAAAAATAGTTTTTATGAAAGCAATAATGCTGTGCAAGGTCAGACTGGACACAGGGAGAAATCCCAGTGAGTCACTGCCTACCTGGCATTTGCAACTGCAAGAAGAGCTATGATGTGACAGGGTTGTGGCTCATTGGATGACAGCTCCATGTGGGTCCCAAGCACCTCAGTCAACACAGAGGCTGTGTGAGGAAGACAATGTAGATTGTAGGTTAGTGAGACTGAACTACATGACCAAAAGAAAATTTAAGTTTAAAGTGTTTCTGGTGTCCCAGTCTAGTAGCTCAGTGATCCAGGGGCAGATTTCAAACTGTTACAATTTGCTACAATTAACTGCTATATTTCTCAGCAGCATCTGTGGAATATTAGCAACTATTGTATCAATTAAAACAGCTGCCATTAATAAAACTTAGGGATTTTGCTCAGCAGGGCCAAAGATAAAATGAAACTTTACACTTCAATATTAGAAACATGGTCGCAAATATAAAGCAACTGAAAAAAAGTCTGTTTCTGGCGAACTGAAAACAACTGAACTATAAAAAGTGTTGGAAGGTGTTCAACCCTCTGAGAATGATACAAGTCATTTATCTGAAGCTTGTGCACATGCCAAAGCAGCCATCAACTAATTTACTAACATGTCCATTTAGAATCTGGTTCATTCTGACTGGAATATCTGCAAGAGTCTAGCTTGCACAAAAGCAATATGGGTCAGTTTGGTTAGAACTAGCAAATTATATATTTTTCATGTTTGACCAATTGAAAGTTTTCACTGTCAAACACATTGGTTCTGCATTTTTGCTAATTTGCCAAACCAAGTCACCAGTGTAATATCTACGTTACCAGGTTCATTTCTGAGCTATGCGAAAAGCATGTTGCCTTCCAGTGTACAATTTGCTAACCAGAACAGCGGTTACAGGTGTCCATACTAATTATTATTATATTATTTACTGAAATGCCAGTGCATCATCTGCACATGGGACCAAAAGAATTGTTTTATCTAACTGCTGCCTAATCCACTACAGGATTTTATCCATCGGGTGGGCAGACAATATAGCCAGCAAAGGTGTGCTTTGGGCCATGTAATGTTCACTAGCCCAACTTCTTATAAAACCAGAAGTGAGTTGCTGCAGCATTGTTAAGGCGTTTTAGCCTGGTGAAGACAGTTTACGGTATATATTGGTAAACAAAAGTTCAACTTAAGCTGGCCATAGATTTAAAGATTTTTAAAAGATCTTTTCGTTATCGTGAGACCACGATTATCTCAAAACAATCGTTTAAATGTAGGTGTGTCCATTAACTAAAAAGACCATTTCAGACAATATTGCCATCAAAACTGAAGGGGAGCTGCCTGCTTGGCCCTGCAAACATAGATGGATTGCACTGGGACTGATAAAAATATTTTAACCTGGCCGATCAATTTTCTGACAGATGTCGGACGAAAAATTATAAGATGTACGATCGTTCGAATCCCACTAACTTCACAATAATTTGACGGATTGGTCGGATTTCGCTAAAATCGGTCGTTCAGCAAAGAAAAATCTTTGTGTCTATGGGGGCCTTTAGACCTAACTTTCATGTTATAGGTAGAATTATTCCAAGCTACTTTTTTAAAGTTAGCCTTGTAAATGAAAATATTGTCCGATTTTTCAGCAAAAAAACACCACTTTCTGTCCTATCATATATTTTCCAAAAGACTGCTGTTTGGTTCCTATGATAATTAATCCCCAAGCAGCCAGCTAGCAGTTCAACTGTAAAAAAAAAAAAAAAAAAAAAAAAGGGGGGGGGGAATAAATAACCTCATAAATAGAGCATGTTGGATTTTCCACTGCATAACCTAAAGGCTCAACATGAGATCATCTGGTTGTAGCAGACAGATGTGCAGTAGGTTCTGTTTAAATGTGTTTGCCTTCCATTAATTGTAATACATTACAGAAGTGTGATCTGGCGCTCCAAGGTGCTTTTTTTTTTTTAGCAGACCATGATATATTTGCATGTATGTATTGATCCTTTTTCCCCATGCCATTAATTGTTTTAATTTTCCCTTTTTTTCTTCCTGCAGATGTAAACAGTAAAAGTGCTACTGCTGTGGTACATGGAATAATAATGGGTATTCCTGCCCCATTCCCAATCTCAGAACCAGATGGCTGTAAAACTGGTATATCCTGCCCAATCAACAGTGGGCAGACTTATACCTACCTCACCAAGTTGCCTATCAAGAGCGAGTATCCTTGTGTAAGTGCCAACTCAATCATATATATTTTTTTTCTTCACTTCAAGAGCAAAAAGAGAAAAAATACTATGCTGAATGACCTGTATATTACTGCAAATCTGTAAATAGTTGTCCACCACACAGATACATGGGTGTGTTCCCTGTCCGCAACACACGTTTACACCATCTATGATAAATAATTGAAGCAATGTTCTTTTCCCACTGACTATTTCAGATGAATTTGTTTTACAGATCAAGCTTGTAGTGAAGTGGCAACTTCAGGATGAAAATAATCAGAATCTTTTCTGCTGGCTTCTCCCTGTTCATATTACGGATTGAGCTGGTGACTGACACGACTATACTTCTGCTAATGCTATAGATCCAGCAACCTCAATTAACATTGATGAAAGACTTCCTTCCTCTGTTCTGACTGCTGTGCAGTTATAACCGTACTCATTTTACAATAACAAAGAATGAATGAGAGTTCCCCTACCTTGATTTTTTTTTTTTTAACAAAAATGTTTCCATCCGGTTCAAATTTGCTAACATTTTGCAAAGGAAATCTGTTACTTCTGTGGAAAGCAAATAAAACATTGCCTTTAAGATCTACTGCTCACTGTCTGTATGTTACAAAAAAACATGCTACTGTCTTCTACTTTTTTGCAGCCAGGTTCAGTTTACATTGTGTTCTGAAAATGCTGATTTTCATATTGATAATGTGCACACGATTCATACAGAACAGGGGGTGAGCTTTGTAACCGATTACAAACCAAATTCCATGAAGAAAATGGAGATCCCTGTCTTTTAATGTTCCATGGTGCACAGAGCCAGGAGCCTAGTGCTGTGACCAGTCATACTGCATATATTTTAAATGCATATCAATCCAGTTGGCATGGCACAGCTGAAGTGCTTTGGGTCAGGCAAAGCTTTGTGCTTCTTTAAAGCCTTTTTATTCACCTTAAAATAGACAAGGTCACTGCAATTTTTTGGAGAATAAACTAATGTAAGGCCTATTTTGCCTCACAGCATTCCAAATCCCTCACTGATGGCAAGTTTCAGCATCTTGTGCATCTCTTCATATGAATCATAGGTGGATCATAGGTGGAGAGGCAGAGTTGGTTAAAACTAGGAGAGAGGAAATAATTGTTTAGGTGGAACCTGTCAAATGGAAATGCTGCCACTAAAAAGTTGTGTGAATAATTGCAGTCCGACATCACTAACCCGATCAATCACTGTTTTTGGTAGAAATTCAATTTATACATGGCAAATAATTTACTAGTAGGTGTAGTAGAGTAACAGAAAACAAACAGACCCAACAGTCACGACATGCTGCTGATTCTGTGTAATTGAATAATTGAGGCTTGTTCCAAATAATAGCAGTGTGGAGTTTAAGTAGTGAGGTCATTCATTCTGTGAAAAACTGGTGTCAATTAGGAAGGAAGGAAGGCAGCAAATGTTGTGTAGCTGGTTATAGTGCATTTCTCTCTGAAAATCTGAGTAAAATGGGCCATTCCAGACATTGTTCAGAAGAACAGCATACTTTGATTAAAAAGTTGATTTGAATGTATAGAAGAATAAACAAAATGGCAAAGCCAATGATCAGCTTCACAAAGATCAAAAAAGGTCTAAAGTTACCTGTGATACTATTATAATTAGAAGATGCCTATGTGGAGCCAAGCTATTGGCAAAAAGCCCCATTGTCCCATTGTTGAAAAAAAAAAAAAAAAAGATGTGGGCTGAAGAGATAATTAGCCAAAGAACACATTGACTGACCTAAAGAGAAATGGCACAACATTTTATGGTCTGATGAAAGCAAGATTGTTCTTTTTGGGTCTAGGGGACGCAGACAGTTTGTCAGACGACCCCCAAACAGAGAACTCAAGTCAGTGAAGCATGGTGGCACAAGCATCATGATATGGGGATGTTTCTCATACAATGGTGTTGGGCTTATGTATCACATACCAGGGATCATGGATCAGTTTCAATACATAAAAATACTAGAAGAGGTCATGTTGCCTTATGCCGAAGAGGAAATGCCCATGAAATGGGTGTTTCAACAAGACAATAACCCCAAACACACCAGTAAACTAGCAACATCTTGGTTCCAGACCAACAAGATTGACGTTATGTAGTGGCCAGCCCAATCCCAGGACTTGTGGGGCGAACTTCTGAGGCAAAACCAAGAAACGCAGAAGAATTGTTGAATGTAACAGGTGCCAGAAGTTGGTCGACTCCATGTAACACAGATGTGCAGCAGTTCTCAGAAACAGTGGTTAAACAACTAAATATTAGTTCAGTGATTCAAATGAAAGCAAAATCTTGAAACATATTTTTGTTTATACAGTGAATGTTTGCAAAAAAAAATAATGTAGACACTACAATTTTTTTTGAACAGCCTAATATTCCCTTTCATGTTTTGATTTGGAATAGAATGTGCAGTGTTCCCAATGCATTTGTGTGTAAGGAAATAACATCCATTATAAGGATTTTGAGCTTTACTTACGGCTATTATTTTAAACACAACTATAAGTGGCATTTTAAATCTTTACACACAAAAATATTTTATTTGAGCTGTTCCTTTCCCTTTTTTTGTTCTATAAATACCTGAGCATAGCCAATATCAGTGTATTGTTTTCTTATTATGATTAGTCATGTTATTAGTGCTGCTGAGTAAACAATTCTGGTTTCCTTTGCAGAGGATCTATGACCTTTGCTCATACTACACGCCAGTCACATGAGGCATAGCAGTCTCTTAGTTGTCTATTGATTTAACAAACAAAAACTGGATTTAGAAAAAAAACAGGTCATAGTGAATAACTGATTTGTACCGATTTGTCAGAATAAACAGACACCTTTTCTACTAAAATACTCTTTTTTAATAAAAGGAAATATTAAAAGTGAAACATAAATGTAGTACAGTTAAATATAGTAATAAAACAAAACGAGAGAACAGGTTTTGTTTAACTTACCAAGTGTGGACAGTGGGTAAGGTGCCATGGGCAGGAGATCCAATGATTTGGAATCTTGGGGATAAAGCTGCAAACCCCAGGATGGCAGCTGTGAAGATCCAGTCGTAAACTGTAGGAGACGGGCCAGCTCCTCTTGTGTGAGGCTGCTGACAATAGCCCAGAACCAGCTCATTACCTAAAAGCCAGAATTTAAAGGCGACTACAGTACAAGGTAACAGATGTAAGCAGAAAAGTCAAGAATTAAAGGAACAATAACACCAAAAAAATTAGTGTTTTAAAGTAATGAACATATCATGTAGTGTTGCCCTGCACTGGTAAAACTAATCTGTTTGTTTCAGAAACACTACTATAGTTCATATAAACAAGCTGCTGTGTAGCAATGGGGGAAATTGCTACACAGCAGCTTATTTATATAAACAATAGTCCTGTTTCTGAAGCAAACACAGCAGTTTTACTAGCGCAGGGCAACACTGCATTATATTTTTATTACTTTAAAAAAAAATAAATGTATTGATGTTACTGTTCCTTTAAGCCTAGTGACAAAAGCATACAGTCATACAGCTTCGGCACCCAAATCAGTCCTGAGGTTTGGATGTTTCATGGATATGAAGGAATGGTTAGTGACCTGGCATCCCTCGGAAGCACATGAGAAAGTAACATGCTGACTCAAGCTTCATGTACCGTCTTGTATCTCATGACTTAATGGCTCATTCACCCCTACCCGTGCTGCTGAAGAAGCAGAACTTGAAGGGGCCTGTGTTTGCAAGTGAACAGATGGCACATACAGCATATTTCAGCTGGTGAAGTAGTGTCCAAAATCTGCCATTGCTGCCTCATGTTCACTTCAATGTGGAAAGTCTGACAGTCCCAGTACTGGTGTTTTTTGTTTTCTTATTAGAAAGCAACAGTATCAATTCTGTCCCCCACTGAAATGAAAACAGCCCATGTGCCACAGCCTTAAAGGGATACTGTCATGGGAAAATATGTTTTTTTTTCCAAAATGCATCAGTTAATAGTGCTGCTCCAGCAGACTTCTGTAATGAAATCTGTCAAAAGAGCAAACAGATGTTTTATATTTGATTTTGAACATGGGGCTAGACATATTGTCAGTTTCCCAGGTCATGTGACTTGTGCTCTGATAACTTCAGTCACTTTTTACTGCTGCACTGCAAGTTGGCGTTATATCACCCTCCCCCCCAGCAGCCTAACAACAGAACAATGGGAAGATAACCAGATAACAGCCCCCTGGTTGATACAAGAACAGCACGTTCCCCCTGTAACTCAGTTACATTGAATAGGAGACACAGTAACCTGTCAGAAAGCAGTTCCATAGTGCAGCACTGGCTCTTTCTGAGAGCACTTGACTAGGCAAAATGGCCTAAAACGAATACACTTTTTGGGTTAGGAATGAAAGGTTACATGGTAGAGTAAATTATTTGCAGTGTAAACAATGTAATTTAGAAATAAAAACTACACCATAAGAATCATGACAGTATCCCAATAAGAATTGTATTGCTTAAAGACAGCGACAGTATGTTTCAGGTTGCTGGGGTGCTACACTGACTGTTACAATGCAAAGGGTCAGTAGAGAGGTGAATACAGAGTTTGGCTTTAAAAGATTCTCATATCTTCTTTGAAACAACAGTGTAATTCCTATGTGTTTCTATACACATTTTGTTTGCTCCTGAATAATAATGGCAGAGATCTCCCTTGACCAGGACTGGAACTAAGGGTTAGGCAAAGGACGCAGTTGTCTATTGTGCAAATAGTATAATATACTCAGCTTCTGCTCCAATCCTGGCTTACTAATTTTTGAAAGAGCATGCAAAAGCAGGAGAGGGTTAGCAAGTCCATTTCCATATGCAAATTACCTTTCAGATCATTTTTGAACATTTTAATTCTAATTTACGGTTTTGTAACATTGTTAATTACAGTTCAATAGTCCTCGCAAGTTTACCCCTCAAACAAGCTACCAATTTATGTCAATTAATCTCTCCCCAAAATTGCCATTCCATTTACCCAGATGCTTTTGTTATACAGACAAATGGACTTTGGTTCCAGGTATCTTATATTCTTAAAGAACTAAACCCTAAAAATGAATAGGGCTAAAAATTGCATATTTTATATATTGAACTTATTGCACCAGCCTAAAGTTTCAGCTTGTCAATAGCAGCAATGATCCAGGACTTCAAACTTGTCACAGGGGGGGTCACCATCTGGGCTCTGAGGGGTCGTCACAAATTATCAAGCATAAAATGAAGTTATCCTGTAATATAAGCTGATGCTACAAGGCTGATAATTAAATTCTGATGCTAGTTGCACTGGTTTCTGTGCTGCCATGTAGTAATTATCTGTATTAATTACTAATCAGACTTATATTGTGACTGTATATTGTGAGTAGGTCCCAAAGCTCAGTAAGTGACAGCAGCAAAGTGCATGTGCACTGAATCAAAAGAAAAGAAGATGGGGAGCTACTGGGGCATCTTTGGAGACACAGATCTTCCCTGCTAAAGGGCTGTGGTTGCCTTGGGCTGGTACAGAAGCACAAAACATAATGTACAACATTTCTAGCTACTTCTATAGTTAGGCTTTAGTTCTCCTTTAAGATGGTCATACACAGCAGAATCTAGATCTGCTCACTGGCCCCAAACTGCCACTTCCACGCTCAGTCTCTTATCTGCCCATTAGCCTGGTGGCTGGAACAACAGGTTGGTTATTTTGTAAACCACAATCCCAGATCGGATATTGATTGGAGAGGGCATTGTTTAAGGCCCATACAACTGACCCCTGCGCTGTTGTCTCAATCAAGAGGCCAAGAGCCTGGCATACATGGCAAGATCCTCTCATTGTAAAGGTTTCCAAACAAGCAATGTGGGTGGGCCAAACTGGGATGATTTAACAGGAGCCTAAAGAGACCTGTTGGGGGAGGAACACATCAATGTGCCAATGCATTCCTTACCCAAAGGGATTTTCAAACCTGCCAGATATCAATTGGGCAGAACCTTCAGAGGACCTTATAAATGAGTTAATCTGCTGGAACTCAGCTTTTAAAGGCCTGTATATGGTCAGCTTAAGCGTAAACAAGAAATATGTGGTATATTACTGATGTTATTCTAGTATCCTAAAGCAATATGGAATACAATATGGATATATATTAATAAACACGTTTATCTGTGTGGAATAATATACAGCTATGGCTTTTAAGATACAGAGTACCTGAATTAAAGCTAAATACAATGTGAATGGCCAGCTTAAAGGAGAATTCAACCCTTTAGCAAAAAACCCTACCCCCCACCCCACGTAGTTTCCATTAGTTTGTCCTGTTTAGCTCAAGTAATAAAAGCAAAGATGTATTAAAATTAAACCAATAGGCAGAAAGTATGTTCAGCACACATTGATTGCATCCATATTCAACTAGGTGGGGTATATATTTCCCTTCACAATTTCTACATAAATCTTTTTGAAGTGGAATTTTAAGTAGCAGCTAAATTAAATAAGACAAGTGTTTTCCAACCCTCCTATCACTAAACAAATAAAAACTTGGTCACAGTGGGAGGTTAACAGCAGTAGAAATTGCCACATGAGATGAATGTAGAAATCAGCCTGGATTAATAAATAGCCAAAAGATCATGGTTATCATGTGCTTCCATCAAATTCCAAAGATGCTTATGAAAAAGGCAAAAAGAAAGCAGTAGTGTCAATATTGCACTGAAGTGATGCTGACTTTTTCGCACAAAGGACACTGTTTGGTACTACAGAAAAAGTGAACTGACCCAATATCTCAAGAAGCACATTGGTGAAGAGAATTTGGTTATATATTGTTTCTATAAAACATAAAGCCTTGAAGTGCCTCATCCCCTGCCTCTAGCTGTATATAATGGGCTTACGATTTCAGTGTCTAGTGAATACTATTGTGTATAATGAAGTAAGGGGGCGTGAGTATAGTATATAATGTAGCTCTCACTGTATCTAATATGCTTGGAGGGTCAGAACCACCTGCCTTGTACTGTATGAAATAGGGATGCACCAAGATTCAGTTCGTGATTCAGCCAGGATTCAGGCTTTTTCAGCAGGATTCGAAATAAGCTGAATCTAAGTGCCTTGCTGAAACAAATCCAAGTCCTTAAAGGGGAACCAAAATCTGATAAAGAGGCTCACATAACACATAAACCCCTAATACACCCATCACAGTTACCTGTTTCTTCAAAAAGTATGAATAAATGCCATTTTCTATGCTGCAATCCAGCTGTTTAACAGTTCTTCTCTTTCTGCATCATTTGAAATCCTGGCAGGGAAGGAGCGACTAAAACACTGATGTTACAAATTATAAGAACTTCTCCACAGCTTACAGACAGCATGCAGGAACTACATGACCCACAATACATTGCACTATGATGTTCTATTCCTTATTGAAATTACATGTACAGAGAATTGTGGGGTTTGGAGGATGCAAGTTAAAGGACCAGTAACATCAAAAAAATGTTTTAAAAAATTTGTTAGTATAGAATGAAATAAAAACACCAAGACAAATTAAACTTTAAAATAGTGAAGCTTTTATTAAGAAATAACTTACAGTAACTCTGCTTCCTGTCCTCTACAGAAAAGGCGACGACGATCCATTGTGCATCGCTCGATTTCTTCTCCCATATTCTTCTGAAAGCCCGTGGAAGGCAATGCCGGTGGACTCCCCATTTGCTTCCACAGAAATCAAGACTTTTCCTACACGCTGCTCCCAACGGACTCACTGCTCCTGCCCCAGTAACTAGCCTACAGTGCACATGCACCGTAACAACATGAGCGCCCTGCAGTACAGCCCTCTGCCCGGAGCCCAGACCTTTATGAGCGCATCTCCCTCCAGCTATGGGCTACAGCTCCAGCCTACAGCAGCACCAGGGTTCTCCATGAAATCCGAACCCAGTGGCAGTCAGAACTGGCAGGATGTCTGAGCTGCCGCTTCATCCGGTGCCCTAGCAGCCGGGCGGTTGGGGGGGGAGGAAGCGTGTCTCCGCTCTCTTCTTTTTTTATGTTACTGGTCCTTTAAGGACAGCTGGCTGCTGATACAAAGTAACAGTAGTCAGCCAGCTCAGCAAAGTAGTCAGAGAGATCTGCAGAAGAGCAGGGGGTTAGGCTTAGGGAACTGTCAGAAACCATTAAAAATCATGAAAAGTCTGCATATTTTTAATTGATGTATATTGCAAAGTTGCTTGAAATTATGTTTACTTTTCAAAAAGCTTAAGTTATGTTTTTGTGGCATTCCCCTTTACAATCATGTGACGCTTCATCACACAAACAATGAATTTAAAAAGTGAATGCGACCCCTTCCCAGTCCTAATTTATTTGCATGTGCAATTTAGGGTTCGAATTCCGCTATTTTTTTCACAAAGGATTCCGCTTAATCCCAAAATAGTGGATGGGGTGCATCGCTAGTAAAAAAAAAATGCTAACAAAGCAAGGTAAATCATTTGGGGAGCCAATTTGTTAGCACCTCAAGTGATTTAACATTTGTTGTAATTTAAAGCCTCTCTCTATCCACTGTACCTGTTAATCGGTTAATGATATGCTCTTCAGAAGCTGAAATCTGACTTTTTTAAGATTAGGTCATGATAAACTTTCATTTGGACCTGAAGACCTCATGCCCTTTCACTGCACTTTGACCAAACTTGATTTTAGCTCAATTAAACTAAATTAAAGTGATACTAATATATGACAGGAGATACCCTCAATCTTTTCACTTTTTAAACTACATACTGTGTAGTCTGCACGCCCTGCAATGTTTTTGACTCCAAGCCCATACATAAACCTGCACCCTGTCGCTAATGGTGACAACCACCCCACTCCTGTCATGAAATCTCTGTAAACTTCTCCAAACCCCAAACCTTCCATAGTATTCCTTCAGTCGCCCCTTAAACCTCTTTCTTACCACATTTTCCTACTACAGTGAAGGTGTGTCTTGTTTTTGGTCACGTGAACAAAGTGCCGGTTCCAGTAAATAATGGCTAATTGTGTTTCCGGTCTATGGCCACTGATTTCCTGCATGTCCTGTGACGTCACCAGTGTGCGACCGGAAACTAAACTTCGGCAGCAGCATGGTAAGAAATCTAGACATTTGCAGTATAATTTGAAAAGGCTACAGAATTACCAGAAAGGAGACGTTTCCTGGAGAGGACGTTTTTTGGAGAGACTGGTTTGTTTTACACGTCTGTGGGATATGAATAAAATAGCTGAATATTCTTTGTTGGTTCCTCCAAACCCAAGGGACACTTTCTCTCAGACTCTGAAACAACAACAGTTCTCTTTCGTCTATGCTCAGTCATTTTCTAGAATGTGGTTACCTTGCACAACCCGTTAGCTAATCATTATCCCCGTCTCAACATACAGTTAAGAACCACAGATACTCAAAATAGACACCACCAAAATAAACTTAAGAGAAATTGTCTATTAGGTCCCCATACTTTGGTACCAGTGGCAGTTTGTAAACCCTTTCAGTTCAACCAATGTGATATGGGAATTAAAGGAGACATAGTGTGTAAAAAACAAGAATGTACCAGTGCATTAAACTCATTTAGATATAGAAGGAATGTGCTTTAAAAAGTTGTGTTTCTGGTTAATTAATTGAGAATTTCTGCAAAAATCCCTACTGGTCCTGCCCATCTGTTCCACTTTCTGCTCCCTGAATTCCCAGGCTGTGCAGGGGAGCCAGTGACATTCGGCTCACGGCACTGTAGGACAGGAACCAATCAGCAGCTGGCAGGACCTGACAGGGAATTGAAGGCTGTGATTGGCTGTTCCCCTCCTACTGTGCTTCTGGCAGGGACCTTTAGGACGTGCCCACCCCTCATTTGAAACACAGACAGGGACCAGTGAACATCTGTAGCAGTGATCCCCAACCTTTTTTTTTAACCCTTGAGCCACTTTCGATTGTAAAAAGAGTTAGGGGGGCAACAAAAGCATGACAAAATGTTCCTGGGTTGTCAAATAAGTGTTGTGATTGTCCATTTGTTAGTCCCTATGTGGACTGGCAGCCTGCAGCAGGTTCTATTTGGCAGTAAACCTGTTATTTTTATACAACCAAAACTTGCCTCCAAGCCTGGAATTCAAAAATAAGCGCCTGCTTTTAGGCCACTGGGAGCAACATTCAAGGGGTTGATGAGCAACACGTTGCGCTCGAGCCACTGGTTGGGGATCACTGATATATAGGGAGCTCAAATAAAGGTGCCATTTTTAAAGATGATAATTTTTAACACAATGTAAAACCAACACCATATAGTATACATAATTGCCTACAAAATAGAGGTTTTTCATTTATCCTATATGTCTCCTTTAATACAATCATATGCTGCGTGTTGTACTTTTTAAGCTCTTCTACTTCAGCACACACCGGGACAGGTCAAGTAACAAATGGACACTGGCATCCCTAGTATATTATACATAGTGGAAAGCAATAGGCACAAACACCCCAATAATACTGGAGAACTGTAAGCAGTTGCATTCACCTAACCTAGGCTGAACATTTTTTATACCTCCTACTTGCACATGAGAGAAAATGTCAATTGACATGAAGTGAGCCAGAACACTCTTTCAGCTTCCATATAATATTTGATATACTACAGAGACTGATTTACTAAGTTTTTGTAAGTTGACATGCATTAATACACAGTTCTGTACACCAATGGAGTTTTAAAAGGTAGAATGTATGCATGTCAAGCTGCAGTTCCTGTGTTTGCAATGTACTACTAACTACTACATTCCTTAGTCCCACTCTCTACAATTCGAATTAGAGATCTGCTTGGATCTCACTTAAAGGACCCACTGCTTTTGCCCACACATACTACAAAGCAAGTGAGAGAACCAGAGAGAAATGTAAGAGAACTGATCAGAATAGTGCAGAACCAGGCAGTCCAACTGGAGGATTGTGGGTCAGATGTTGCTCACAGTTTATGGCCTTCAAACTTCTCAGAAGGTCCTCTATCCTTCAGATCTTTAGTGTAATGAACAATTAACCTAGAAGTCCTGACCCAGAACTGCAAATAACTGATTGTATACCCTAGATACATTTCACTCCCTGTCATTCCCCCCTGATTCTCCATTGCACTTGGTTATCCTGGGGGTATCCACTCTTAATGAAGGCACATAAACCAAATATGTATTTTCTAAAATGTATTTTTACTCTCAAGGACTCCTTAAATTATGTCTGGTCTGTGTGCATGTGATGTATAATTGGACCACTACATAGAAAAGGTTGGACTGTAGTGGCTTAGTTGTTATGCTCTTTGTTTCACCAAGGGTCTCTTGAAGAAAAATACATAACCATATTTATAATGTAGTTTTATCTATATTTTAACATTTATGTGTTTGATATTTAACATTTATGTGTTTGAGTTAAAATGAAGGTAATGTGTACTTAAAGGGGTGGTTCACCTTTGAGTTAACTTTTAGTATGTTCTAGGCCAATTCTAAGCAACATTTCAATTGGTCTTCATTATCAATTTGTTTTATAGGTATTTGTCCTTTTCTTCTGACTCTTTGCAGCTTTTAAATGGGCGTAACTTGCCCCTTCTATAAAACAAATGCTCTGTAAGGCTACAAATGTTTTGTTACTTTTTATTCCTCATCTTGCTATTCAGGCCTCTCCTATTCATATTCCAGTCTCTTATTCAAATCAGTGCATGGTTGCTAGGGTAATTTGGTCCCTGGCTACCAGAATGTTTAAAATGCAAATTGAAGAGCTGCTGAATAAAAGCAAAATAACTCAAAAACCTTAAATAATAAAAATGAAAATCCATTACAAATTGTCTCGAATATCACTCTCTACATTATACTAAAAGTTATCTCAAAGGTGAACAACCCCTTTAAATGAGAGTACATTATGAAATGTATCTGGATGAGGGGATCATTTCATATATCAATGGTGTTCAACCTGTAACTCTCCAGCACTCGGCATATAGAATTTAGCAACATTTAACACATTTTGCTCATGTTGGCATAGTATGATCTCTGTTCTAGGTATTTTATAGCTTGATATTTCTAGATAAATGTTTTTCTCCCTCTTACCTTTGCCTATTCAGACTCTATCTCTTGCAGTCTTTGCCACTTTTCCAGGTTTATACTGCCCACCCCAGCCACCTGTCCAGCTCTGTCTACTCTGTTCTCTTTGAGTTGAATAGTTGCTATTTTAGAATTGTACTCCCACCCCCTCCCCATCCCAGTCTATGGTTTAATTCTTTCTTACTAGCTCAAGTACCTCACACCTCTCAAGATCTTTCCTGCCCACCCTAGCCAATGTTTGTTATACCTGCAAATGAGTTTAGCCATCTGATTGGCAGCTGAAATAAATATTTCCTGGGAAACTATTGATCCATTGACACATTTCACTTGAAAGGAGCACAGTGGTTGTTTTTGTCATGAATAGCATACTGAGAGAAATAGTACTTTGTGTGTACATGTTAGGTAGATTTTTACTGTGATTTAGCTACTTATGTGTTCATAAAATAGATAACTATTTTTACTTCTAGGGAAAGCAGAAAAAAACCAAGAAATATGCTGTAATGAAGAAGCGAATTAGCCTTAAAGATCAGCGCATGTAAGAAAAGTATATGTAATTAATTGAAGTTTTTTTCTGTCTATTAAAAAAATGAAAGGGACATGTAAACCAGAAAGTCATTTATTAAAAGCTCTTCTCAAATTAAAAATGAAAACAAACAGCCCAAAGCTTGGGATGTCCTATTGTATTAAGCTCTGCAATTCTTCTTCATATGTTTAACATTTGTTAAATAAAATGTAACTGGATAATAACATTTGCAAACTTTTTTCAAAGCAGTGAATTCTGCAGTAGTTGTTTACTACTTTTCACAAAATTGATTTGACCAGGGGTGGCCATAATTTTGCATTCAACTACTGGTATGGAATCCATTATTCAGAAACCTGTTATCCAGAAAGCTCCTAATCACGGGAGGGCCATCTTCTTTAGACTCCGTTTTAATCAACGCTTTTAAAAAGTATTTCCATTTTCTCTGCTGTAATAATACAGTATCATGTACTTTAGCCTAACTAAGATATAAATAATCCTTATTAGAAGCAAAACAATGTATTGGGTTTGTTTATTAATGTTTTTTTTAAGTGAACTTAAAGTATGGTGAGCAAAATTTTATGTAAAGATACATTATGCAGAAAACACCTGGTCCTGAGCATCCTGGATAACAGGTCTCATAATTAGATGAATTTATGGTGGGGGCTTATGGCTTTTGGAACATGCACTGATTCTAACAGTTTCTTTTTTAGTATGATATGATTTCCCATGGCCAATTTTATTTTGGTGTAAGAGACGGCAAGTTGCCAAAAAGGGTATAATATTTACCATTTTATAATTTCTAAAAAGTCAATCTTTTTTCTGTTTTTAGTAAAGAGAAAGACAGAGCAAAAATTCAGCCAAAAAAGGAAGATTTGACCGCCATCAAAGAAAGAGAAGTGTGAGTTTTACTTGGGTTTAACAGCAGCAATTTTGCTTTTTCTTCTGGGTGAAAGGGAGAAATGGAGGAAGGTTATAAAGTTATGTGCCACTGCAAACAATATGACCAGAATCTAAACTAATTTTGATGGGGTGTGCTTTTTCATTTTCTTCCAGCCCTCAACTCCCATC
Source organism: Xenopus petersii (assembly GCA_038501925.1). Lineage (NCBI taxonomy): Eukaryota > Metazoa > Chordata > Amphibia > Anura > Pipidae > Xenopus > Xenopus petersii. Next base: position 81,948,750 of record CM076687.1, read on the forward strand.
ATGTCTTTTCTTCCAATATAATACCAACTTGGGGCCACCCTACTACATCCTTGTGGATACCAATTTCATCAACTTTTCCATCAAAGCAAAGCTGGACCTAGTGCAATCTATGATGGACTGCCTTTATGCCAAATGTAAGTAATACAGATATATTTCCTTTCTTGTCTTTGTAAAACATTTCTTGTTTTTCTCTTAAGTTGCATTTCACAGGCTATGTTTTTTTTTGTTTGTTTGTTTAATTTGGTCTTCTTGAAGGTGTCCCCTGTATCACAGACTGTGTGATGGCTGAATTGGAAAAACTGGGTCAAAAATACAGAGTGGCTTTGAGGTGAGCAAACAGACTTAGATACGTGCACACAGACAGGACTTTGAATAGGCCAGTACAAAATTGTCTTGCTGGATAACCCAGCTCTCATTGGCAGATGACTGGACATACTTAAAAATTCTGTGATAAAATTCAGGAGCCCTACAATAATATCAAGTTGTCCAGGTCCGGGAGCAGAAAAACATTCCATTCACACTATCCCTTACATACTTGACTATTGGTATGATGTTCTCATTATAACATTACTGTGTAATGTTATAATTGCTTCATACCAGATATACTGGTGAAGGGAAAGAGTGAGGGGCCAACAAATTGTAACTATAGAAAGGGAAGGCACATGCTTATGATGTCACCACGCTCCCATGTGAGTGCTCAACAAAGGTGAACAACCCCTTTAAAGGAACAGTAACACAAAAAATCAAAGTGTTTCAAAGGAATGACTAAAATGTGCTGTTACCCTTCACTTGTAAAACTGGTGTGTTTGCTTTAGAAAGACAACTATAGTTTATATAAACCAGCTGTCGTGTAGCCATGGGGGCAGCCATTCAAGCAAAGGATACACAGTAGATAACTGATACGTTCTGAAGAATCCCATTGTATACTACAGAGCTTATCTGTTATCCGCTGTGTATCCTGTGCCTTTTCTCCTTTTTCCAGCTTGAATGGCTGTCCCCATGGCTACACAGCAGCTTGTTTATACAAACTATATTAGTGTTTCTGAAGCAAACACACCCGTTTTACAAATGCAGTGCAACACTATATTCTATTTTCATTACTTTAAAACACTTTACATTTTTGGTGTAACTGTTCCTGTAAGTAATTAAAAGGGCACTTTTTCAAATGTTGTATAATGTGTTGTTTAAAGATCAGAAACTTTCCAGTGAGACAGATCTGCAATACAAAGGGAAGTAAACACTTTTATGCAAGAAAAATTTTGTGCAGTTGCCAAGGTGCTTTGTTGAACTAGAAGCTTACATGTACCGTTGCTGTTCTTTATAGATGAAGCTAAACTTTTTTTATCTCTATGCTTGAAGGCAAGTCTTGGATGTTCAGGATTATGGGAAATATGCTCAAGCTATTTTCGGCAAAGTATGGACAAAGTGCATCACTTTTCCCCTTTTTTTTATTTCAGGATTGCAAAGGACCCATCATTTGAACGGCTGCCTTGCTCTCACCCTGGAACCTATGCAGATGACTGCCTTGTACAAAGAGTTACTCAGGTACATTAGGATTTAATTTTCGAAGGGGGTTTGTGAAGGAAGTAACTGAATGCAATGTGTTAGGGTTGAATAAGCTGCATTTTGAAAGGATGGAATCTAATGGAATGGCTGATGGTCATGGTAGAGCATATGTGAGTAATAATTTTAAAAAAGACTCTTCTCTTAACCTTTGTTATTATGACCTAAGTAGTGCATGACAAGGAGAATTAAAGAATGCGTAAATCCCCCTCCAAAAAAAGTAATTAGTCAACATCCTCTTTGAAATCTTTAAATATCTGGCACTTTGCTTGTTCATTATGGTTAATAGGCTGCAGAATACCCTTAGACCATATTCTACATTTGAATAGCCCCTGTGGGGGAAAAAACATTTTTGCAAATCATCTTTATTTTAAATGTCCCACTTTGAAGCTACAGACATGATAAGCCATGGATCAACCCTGCTAAAGTTCTCTCATCTGTGCTCGTTTTAGGGCAAGGGCACACCTGGCGATTCAGGGATATTTAGTCGCCTGGTGACTAATCGCCTCGTCTTTGCAGCGAATAATCTCCCCGAACACCTTCCCTCTGTTTTTTGCCGGCTATAATGAAAAGTCGCCTGCAGCATGGCACACGTGGCGATTCGTATTCTGAAGTTGCCTCACGAGGAAACTTCGAAATACAAAGCATCGTGTTGTGTGCCATGCCGCAGGCGACTTTTCATTATAGCTGGCGCAAGACATAGGGAAAGCGTTCGGGGAGATTAGTCGCCGCAAAGACGAGGTGATTCGTCACCAGGCGACTAAATCTCCACGAATCGCCAGGTGTGCCCTTACCCTTAGGGGATGTCCTAGCTCAGGCAGTGAAACAAAAAAAATCACACTGAATTGGCTCTGCTCATGCTTCCTCCTCCTATTTCATTTGCATATCTTTGATGTGATTGGCTTGCAAGATTTAGCCAATAGGATTAGTGAAATGCAAATAAAACAGGAGAGGGGAGATCAGTGTCGGCATACTGGAAAACCGTGTCGCCAATCCCTAGCAGATAGACAGCAGAGGAGAGAGACTTTTAGTAGCAGCAATCCACAGCTTATATGGTCTGTAGCTTCAAAACTATCAATTTGAAATTATAAAGATAAATTACAAAAATGTTTCTTCTATTCAGATATAGACTATGTTCTGAAGGTGAACCTCCCGTTTAATCAATCCTTCTACTCCTGCAACCACTCAGCCCCCTCCCTTAGGAATTTACTTTGGCTGTTGGCTACTGAGCATGCTCTGTTCTTCTGAGCTCAGATTTCATGAATAGATGGTATTGCTGGTTCCCATAGAAATGCTGCTCCAGCTGGCTGCTCCTATTATTTTATCCTAAACTCCTCTCCAGAGCTCAGTGTAACCATTACAGTTCTCAATCCAAGAAGGATTATTTTATCAAAGTAAGTTATGCCAGTGCAAGCATGGATTCTTCACTGCTTGAATTTTCCAGCGCACGCGTGCTGTCTGCAGATGTAAATGTCATTGATTATGTGAGAGAAAATAGCCACTGGGTGAAAGCTGCTTTTTGTTTTAGGAAAATGTAATGGTGTTGATGATATATGCAGGATAATTGTGCCATTTGGGTGGGTATGATGTGGCCAACCTATACATGTTATATGAATGTAGGCTTAAGTGTGCCTAACACTTAGTAGCAGGCATGGGAAGGTTGCTGTAAAAGAAAAGGTTAATTTTATATGCTTACCTGAGGTAGAAAATTGCAGTCAGCGAAGTCCCTGGCTTGATTGAAGGTCCCGGGCGACAGCTGGGTAGAAAAGAAAAGTGATTGGTGTTTAGCAATCACGTGACCTAAAAGAAGGGGTATAAAAGCCGGTTCGCGGCTAGCTTACCTGTCAGTCGGCGAAGATCGGTGAAGGAGGAGCATCGTCAACATGCTGTCCAGATTTGCACCCACCCGCCCATCCGGTTGTGTAATATATATGTTGTTAATAAAGCTTTTAAAAATATATTTAAAAAAAATTTAAAAAAAAAAAAACTATTGTCGCAGCTGGAGGAAAAATTTAATTTTGTTATATAAGTAGTTTCCTGGCCGGAAGAATCAAAGGCGGAACTATTTGGGATAGGCTACCCAATGAAGGAATTGGGCTGGCTAATTTATGTATTTTGAAAATACATGGTATGTTTAAAAATGGTATGTTTAAAAAATCTACTAATAAATTCTGCTGCGGCCATTCTCCAACTAAGGTATGGTGTATTATTTGATATGTGTTATTTTCTGTATTATAGCATACCGTTCCCATGTAGGGTTTACATGTCTTTTAAGTGTTCAAATCTAGAGGAAACAGATGTGGGCTTTTTGCTTTCCTAAATTAGATTGTGATAAAGCAAAATAATGTGTTTTTAAGTTACTACTTCTTTCTTTTTTTACCTCAGCACAAATGTTATATTGTGGCTACAGTGGACAGAGACCTGAAAAGAAGAATTCGGAAAATCCCTGGTGTTCCCATCATGTACATCTCAAACCACAGGTTAGATAATAGAAACAGGCAGAGTGAAGAATTTTCTAAAGATAGTGGAGGACAAGGATTGGAATGTGATTTTGTAAAAATACAGCTAAGACCAGAAAAAAGACTAAATTACACTTAGATAATTGATTTTTTTTCTAATGCGGCTGTGTGCACATTCTGTGCAAATCATATGCAGGTGCGGGAGTGCAACTACGCTTGGGGTCATAAATGATCCCTCTTGTCTTCTCTTCCTGTCTGACAGCACTGGCCCACAGTGAGATTTGTCACTTGTGATAAATCTACATTAACATGGACAAAAAAATCTCCTCAGAATGCCTTCCTCTTTCTTAAATGTTGCATTGTCGCAAGTAAAACACATTACTCACAGCAATCAGGCTTAATTGAAGGAAATAAAAAGGAAGGTGATTAAATGGAATTGCTACAAGTAATTATTATTTACTTGCAGCGATCCAAGGCTTAAGAAATGGGAAGGTATTTTGAGATTTGTCACCCACAGTAGTTCAGATTTACCTCAGGTGACAAATCTCACTGTGTGCCAGTGCCCTAATGCAAACTTTGGATTTGCATACCGTATATGTGGATGCAGTTTAGGTTAAAGAAGATTGTCTATCTGCTATCAAACTGATAGATTATGTCTGTCCACTTGGAATCTTCCTTGCAGAATGGGCTCTACACACACTGCAATTTTGATATCCTCTCTGCCCCTTTCTTTGCAATCCAGTGCATTTGTCCACATTGCCCACAAATATTACAGATTATATACATGTGCTATCTCATGGCTAGCTATATCTGGCCATTTTCCAAGACTACACACAAGCTTAAAGGAAAACTATACCCCCCAAACAATGTAGGTCTCTATTAAAAGATACTGAGTAAAACATCTCTAGTGTAAAACCCTGCTTCATGTAAATGAACCATTATCATAATAATATACTTTTTTAGTACTATGTGCCATTGGGTAATCATAAATAGAAAATTGCCATTTTAAAAAATAAGGGCCGCCCCCTGAGATCGTAAGATTCACTGTGCACACATACAAACCACATGTAAGGTCACATGAGCCAATTAACAGTTCTGCCTTTTGCTTCCTCACTTCTTCCTGTTACAGTTAGTGTTATAGTATTTCTGGTCAGGTGATCTCTGAGGCAGCACAGATAGAGTCACGAAATGGTGGTTCAAGGCAAGAGATGTAAAAGGGCAATATTTATGTAAATATATATTCCAGTTTGGTAAGATTCTTTAATATGTCATTCAATTTGATATAAACTATCTGTTGCTTAAGTATTCATTTTTGGGGTATAGTTTTCCTTTAAGCTGCACTTGTTACTTTTTCCTTATTGACATAAAAGCATTTCCTATAGTTGCAATACATGATTATTTTTTAACATAACCTTCCATGAAACAATGAGAGGTATTAAGATACTAATAAAAGTTATGTTTTAGAATATCTTGTTACTCATGCAGTATAGGTGGGATGGGGATATTGGTGATTTGTCTTTGGGGACCCCTTTTTCTTTACTCCCATAGTTCATGATGCATATACTGATGCATATACTCTGGATTTTCAAGCACTCCATAATTAACTAAATAAAAAATTAAATAACTACACAGTATTCAGTTTTAGGTGGGAGGTGCAATTAACCACAGTAGCAAATGAAATTAATATTTACGGAACCCTTTCTCCTGATCTGACTCTTAAAGCAGTGTTGCAGAAGTAAGTTCTCTTCCTGCTCTGTAAATCAGCTGGCCACTGCTACATTGATTTTTGGAATCAAAACAAGAAGTTAAATCAATCATTCAGACTGATACTACTTTAAAGGAGAACTAAAGTTTAACAAAGACAAAGGGTATAAATGCTACACATTTATGATTTGGGTTCTGTACCAGCACAACGCATCCATTGTTTTTGGGTTTAGTTCTCCTTTAAATAGCAAACTTTTACAAAACTCACCGTTGGGGGGAAAAAAACTATTTTTGGTGGAGATTATAAACCTCAAGGATTATAATGTTTGTTGTTATTGTCTTCATTTTTTTGTGTTTTGTGCTGTGTACTAAAAAAGGATTCCTTTATAAAAGCCCTTTAATTCTGTCTAATATATTGGATGTGAGAGTCTTGCTACCTAGAGTAGAGTCATTTTGTTAATTTTTTTATTGTATAGAGGGTCTCACTGTGGTTTCCTTTTTTCTTTTGTGGTGAAAACTTCAGAGCATAAAGTGTTCATCTGAAATTATTCCTATTTATAGAATTAGTTCTGTTCATCTGCTACTAAAAGTAAGTGTTCTTTTTAATACTATATCAAATAATTTGACTCATATCTTTTTAACCCACAGATATAATATTGAACGAATGCCAGATGACTATGGAGCTCCACGTTTTTAAGACTTGTTTGATCGGCATTCAAACCTTCATTATAATGTGGACGCTTTTCTAGAGAAAGCAGTTACGCTCTGCTACTTGGAACTCTGGGAGAAAGACCTTTGCAACAAGTTTTCAGAACCAGCCAGAAACAGATTCCATGGATCACCTTCAAAGACTTTTATGTTTTTATGACATTCTTAGTTTGGTTGATCCTGCTGGTGCATAGGTTTCAGAAATCGTTACTTCCCTTCATGACTCCTAATTTAACAGGGTGGTTCAACTTTCAGTTCACTTTTATAATGTTATAAAATGGCCAATTCAAAGCGACTTTTCAATAGGCCTTCATTTCTCTCTTCTTGTTTTTTTATTATACATAGTTTTTCCTCTTTCCAGATTTCAAATGGGGGTCACTGACCCCATCTAAAAAACAAATTCTCTGTAAGGCTGCAGATTTATTGGTGCTTTTCATCACTCATCTTTCTATTCAGATGTCTCCTATTCATATTACATTTTCTTATTCAAATCAGTGCATGGTTGCTAGATAATTGGGAGCCTAGCAACCATATTTCTGAAATTGCAAACTGGATAACTGCAAAATAAAAAGCTAAATAAGTAAAAAAAAAACACAAGTAATAAAAAATTAAAACTGATAGCAAATTGTCTGAGAACATTTCTCTACATCAGGGGTTCCCAACCTTTTTTTTACCAGTGAGCCACATTTGGGAGCAACACAGGCATGCAAAAACTTCTTGGGGTGCCCAATAAGGGCTGTAATTGCCTATTTGGTGACCCCTGTGTGGACTGGCAGACTACAGGAGGCCCTAGTTGACAGTACACCTGGTTTTTATGCAACCAAAACTTGCTTCCAAGCCAGGAATTCAAAAGCAAGCACCTGTTTTAAAGCTACTGGGAGCAACATCCAAGGGGTTTGTGAGCAACATGTTCGCGAGCTACCGGTTGGGCATCACTGCTCTACATCATACTAAAAGAAGAAAAAAAACAACCCCTTTAAAGATTCTTGGATTCAGTATACACACCCTACCATGTACCAATCCATTCAATGTTCCACAGAGCAATCCACAGATGTTTATCTTACTACATTTTCTGCCACAGTACATCTAATACAGCATACTTAAATTACATTCCTTTTCCAAGCCAAGTACACTGCAGAGCTATGTTTAGTTGCAATATCTGGTCTTTTGGCGAAGTAGCCAAACTAGTAGTTTGCATGGTTTGGTCCACCCCAGCCAAATATTGGACAACATAGACCTCATGCAGCCTGTAGGAAAGGGACAGCATCCACAGTCCTCACACAACAGGATTTATAGCCTTTTGTGATAAGTATCTAATTCACACAATATCAGTCAGGGAAGCTGTTGTTCTGGCTTCATACACTGGCCAATAAGCTGCCAACTCTGTCAGGAGCGGATGATCCAGCAACCAGTCAATGGTTAGCTTTGTTTGCAAAATGTAGTTAGAATGATGCTGTGTGCAATAAACTGTTACAAGTCTGGTTTAAAAAATTGCATGTTCCAGTACTCATTATTTTTTTTGTATAATACTAATTTTATAGTATTGTAGCAGTAAAAATTGTTGTTTAGAAGACATACTGCCTGCCATACACTACCTGTGGGATGTGAGCCTGATAGTTTGTTCTGGGGGTTTGTTAGCATTTGGAAATTGTTGTTCATGGCCCCTAAGATCTGTAATCGTGCTGGGGGAGGTGCTAAGCTTTTCACAGGGGCGGAGTCGGATGGATTTAAAGGTATGTTTAAAGGTATGTTTTAATATGACTTAAAATTTTCACATACGAGTAATAAATGATATCCCTGCAGTGAGCACCAGCTAGTTGTTTTTTTGGGTGAGCTATCACCATTAAAGTCGACATGGTTTTAACATTTCTTGTGATAACATGGGTGTGGTTTAAAGTGGCTGTGGTTTAAAAACAGGGAGTGATCAACATTGGCTTCCATTATTGGCCCTCCAGAAAAATGATGTCCCTCGGTACCACCGAAGTTAGACAGCACTGCCCTAGGGGTAGATAAGTATAAGTGAAAATCATTGCATACTTAGGAGATTTTTCTTTCCTGGACTGGAACATGGCAGTTGGCAAGAACGGGGTTAATCCCTCCTGCCATGTAATGGGACAGTAAAATACTAATAAAAGCCTGCTTCCGCCCCCCCCCAGCTGCCATTTTTGAACTTCCTAGAGTCTCCCCAACTAGGGTGGGAAGTCGTGCCCACTGCCATGTTCCAGGAAAGGAAAATCTCGGTAAGTATAAAACGCAGTGGAAACATTCAAAATATTATGTTCACTTTTTATTAAAAAATGTAAACGTTGAAATTAAAATGTGGAAATAACATTTTATTCATTTTCTATATTTACAACTTTATTATATAGTTTTGAATACTCTTTTTAACTAGCTGTACATAGACTAGTTGAAATGCTTTATTTTACAAACAGCCAACATTTTAGACCTGCATAAAAGGACAGCATGTTTTACAACTATGATTTAAATGACTTCTTGCAAATTAGTGAAAACAATCATATCCTCCAGTCATTCAAAGTATTGAAAACACGTAGGGGTAGATTTACTAAAGGGTGAAGTGGGTAAGGCTAGCGACTTTTTGCCAGCGTTGCCACCTGCAGGGACATGACCAACAGACGCCAATTCGCTAGCGAAACATACCGTCGCTAGTAGTCATTTGCGCACTATCGCCAGGCGACTTTTCACTCGAACGGACATTACTCCGCAAATTCACTAAATGCGGATTTTACTGAACAGTACCTCTTTCGCCAGAGTTGCCTTTGCCACTTCAGACCAGGCGAAGTGCTATAAAGTAGCCCCCTCCACTGCCTGCTCCATTGTCCCTTCTCCACGCTCCTTCCCCACTGAATCTCTTCTTTTTAGACGTCTCCCTGTCAGCTGAACTTCTATAAATCTTCAGAGTTGCGCAGCGGAGTACTAAGGGGCTATCTTCTGCCTGTTTCTGACCCTCTTCTGTTAGAGCAGTGGCCAGGACTTGGAAGGGCAATCTCAGTTGAATCTATGTCCTAAATCAGTTTCTACTGCACATACACCTGCAATATCCGGTTGCCGCTCTAACAGAAGAGGATCAGACTCTGCTGCACAACTCAGATTTATAGCAGGTCAGGATCAAGGGAGACTCTTATTATATATTTCATATTTCAGTGCATTTGTACAAAAGCTGTTACAAAAAGAACATAATTAAAATATGACAGTTTATAAAATAAAAGGGGGGGAAAAACAGAAAATGTATACTTTGCTCCAAATATAGAATTTCCTGGTCCTGGAATCCGAGGGAAACAAATGGGATAAACTCCCATAGAATTGGATCCTCTTGAGTAAATACAAAGTTTAGTCAGAAGAGCTGACTTTCAATGGTTTGAGGGGTATCAGGTAACGACACTCCCCCCTCCCTCAAGAATGCAAGGGGGCATGGCCTAAATTTATGACCTCCTCTGAGTAGGAACCCGGCCAAGAATATAATTACTATAATTCCTAACAGGAACATAGTGGATAAATTATATCATTTTCATTGATTATAGCTCCTCCCACTGATTTCTTACATACTGAACATGGATAATGTGTGACCTGCCCAGATATTCCCATCTGACATGAGTCCCGTTTGAACTTGTTTGAAAGCTAATATTGCATTGAATCCATAACCAGTTTTTGTTTTATAGCATTGGTAAAACAGGTATGGATTCTGTGATGATGAATGTGTTTGAGTTACATCATATTGTAACCTCCACATCACCTACGAGGTTACTTAATGTGGAATCCCCCTTCCTTAGGCTGTCTACCCACATTGAAGAATTTGACACTAGATGAAATGATTTTGGCCGGCTTTATTAACTCTTACAGGCCTGTATCCTGACAAAGAGTTTTGTACTCTGTACTCTGATTTTCATTGCCAAATGTTAATGCAAGATAGATTTGAGGAGCCAGTGGCCTCTTCCTCCAAGGCAGATACTATATTTCAAGCTAAACATGTGACATTTTTTTCAAAAGGTTCTGTGACAAACAGGAAAGAATAGTTACACATATGTTGGGTGGCAGTTTGCCATACAAATTATGGGATTTGTCAAGGCATGGTGACATTTTTATCTTTTAGTCAAATAAGAGAGGTCCTCTGCACTCAACCCATTATCAATATATTTAAGACAGAGACATTTTGTGCATACTGCTACTGAAAAATGCCTTACCCTTTAAACAACACAGGGATTGTTTGTCCATATATTGCAATATATTTAAGCTGGCCAACTACGTCAAATTTTGTGGTCACACCCTCATTGCACCCCCGCCTAATGGTTTTAAAAAATAGTGGTGAGCACAACTTTCCCTTGTTTGTTATTTTTATCTTTTACTTTTTATTAAAAAGAACAAATGGAAAGTGCATTACAACTAAACATAATGCAACATTATGCATAACTGAGCAAAGGGGTTTACTGATAACATTTCCAGCAGTCTCCAATCCCATATATTTATACCTATGTATTTTTATATGGTCAATGGCAGCATCCCATGATAACTACCATTCCCAAATTGTCCCTACTTTAAATGCATAATGGCAACTATGTAAATAGAAAAAAAACATACCTCATGCATCTTAATCTTATTGCCTGTCTCTTGTCCTAGAATCTAGAATTGTAGAGAAGTATGGAACACACAAGGAGCATGGCACACAGAGTATGGCACACACAAGGAGCATAAGGCAGACAGAGTATGGCACACAGAGTATGGCACACACAGGGAGCATAGGGCAGGCAGAGTATGGCACACACAGGGAGCATAGGGCAGACAGAGTATTGCACACAGGGAGCATAGGGCAAGCAGTGCATGGTACACACAAGGAACATAGGGCAGGTAGAGTATGGCACACACAGGGAGCATAGGGCAGACAGAGTATGACACACAGAGGGAGCATAGGGCAGACAGAGTATGGCTCACACAAGGAGCATAGGACAGGCAGAGTATGGTACACACAAGGAGCATAGAGCAGGCAGAGTATGGCACACACAGGGAGCATAGGGCAGACAGAGTATGGCACACACAGGGAGCATAGGGCAAGCAGTGTATGGCACACACAAGGAGCATAGGGCAGACAGAGTATGGTACACAGGGAGCATAGGACAGGCAGAGTATTGTACACACAGGGAGCATAGGGAAGACAGAAAATGGCACACAGGGAGCATAAGCCAGGCAGAGTATGGCACACACAAGGAGCAAAGGACAGAGTATGGCACACAGGAAAACCTATCAAGACTCAAAGATGAACAGTTCATACTATGCTACATACAGTGACACAATGCTGGTTCCCCTCCAGCAGTTTATCTGAGGTGTGAACTTTCAGTCTGGGTCTGATGTGTGAACAGTACAGGGCTTTATGGGTGTGAACAAAAGAGGTGTTACAGGTGTGAACAGTCGGAATTTGAGGTATAAACAATGCAGGGGCCAGTTCTGATTTTTATTGTGTGGTTTTTTGAGTTATTTATCTTTTTATTCAGCAGCTCTTTAGTTTCCAATTTACCCTTGCAACTATGCATTGATTTGAATAAGAGACTGGAATATGAAAGGGAGAGGGCCTGGATAGAAACAGGAGTAATACAAAGTAGCATTAATTATAAATGTATAGCTTTACAGAGCAGTTGTTTTAGATGGGGTCAGTGACCCCCTTTTGAAAGCTGGGAACAAAAGAAGAAGGCAAATAATCAGAAACTATAAAAAAGAAAAAAATGAAGGCCAATTCAAAAGTTTCTTACAATTGTCCATTCTATATCATAACAAAAGTTAACTTAAAACGGAACCACCCCTTTAACGTATAGTATGATGTAGAGATATTCTGAGACAATTTGTAATAGGTTTTCATTTATTTGCGTTTTTTGAGTTATTAAGGGCCTCAATAGAAAAATGATAAAATGTAGCAATAACAATAAATGTGTAGCAACATCTGTTTTAGATGACCCCCCATGAGAAAGCCAGAAAGAAATCAGGAGAAAAATGTGAATAATTAAAATGGAAAATATAAAACATTAATAATGAAGACCAATTGAAATGTTGCTTAGAATTGGCTACTCTAGAATATACTAAAAGTTAATTTAAAGGTGAACCACCCCTAAAGGGTGAAAAAGGCAGCGGCCACCATCATCACAGTGCAGGAGATTTTTTGCTACATGACAAGCAGCTATTACTGTGTATAGCACACAGATCTGGGACATGAGAGTCTCAAACTTTATGGAATAATAACCTTCAATTTTAAGACTCAATAAGCCTCCTGTATCGGTAAATATTTCATCCAGTGCCCAGGGAATACACACATTAGTCTGTTAAAGGTACAGTTCAGTGTAAAAATAAAAACTGGGTAAATACATCGGTTGTAGTGATGTGCGGGTCGAGAACTTCTCGACCTGCACCCGACCCTAACCCGACCGCTCCCTACCTGCATCCGACCTGGGCCCGCTGCTCCCCTTTATTTATAGACCCGTGCCTGACCCGCCCCACAGTGATGTCACAAAAGGGCCGGGGCAGGCGGAAGTCTATAAATTCCGACACCAGAAGCCGGCAGTACTAGGTGGCAGGCGGGGAGAGCAGGAGAAGAACTCGACCCGCACCCGCCCGCAACCCGCGCATTTTGTCCAGGGGTCGGCCCGCACATCTCTAATAGGTTATCCAAAATAAAAAATGTTTCTAATATAGTTAGTTAGCCAAAAATGCCATCTATAAAGGCTGGAGTGACTGGATGTCTGACAAAACAGAACACAACTTCCTGCATAGGGAGGCCACATGGGACATGTGAACTGAGTTTGCTTTTGATACTTAGCACGCAGGCAGGCCTGGACTTGCCATCTGTCCATTCGGGCAAATGCTTGGTGGGCTGGTCAATTTAGGGTTAAGTGGGCTGGGGAAGTGGAATAGGAACAGAAGCCAAATATCTGAATGGGAGGGCAAACCGCGAAAAAGAGTGAAGAAGCTGCTGTTGCCTCACTAAACCACCAATGATCTTTCTTTTTTTAAAGCCCTGCCCACTATTTTTTTTTACTTTAATGGGGGACCCTGGCTACCAGTGTTTTTTTCTTTTTTAAAGGGCATGTAAAGGCAAAAAATCCAATTTTTACTTTTTATAAGAAACCTGACTGTATGCAGTGAAATTCTCCCTTCATTTACTGCTGTGGATAGGAATTGTCAGATGGTCCCTAACTGCTGTGCAGGGAAACAATCGTACTTATGAGCATCAGGGGAAGGGTCGGACTGGCCCGGCGGGACACTGGCAAGAAATCTGGTGGGCCCAGGCCCTCATGGGCCCTGCCGAGCCAGACCCCCTCTCCGGATCTCCTGGGCCTGAAAAAAAAAAAAATTGCAAAGCTGTGCAGCGCTGTGCGGCTCCGTGTGTGCATGCACGCCTTGTTGTGCGCATGTATGTGCGTCGAGTATGGAGGCCAGGAGGTCCGGAGGGGGGCCCTGGACAGTGGTCCCTGGGCTCCCCAGTCCGACCCTGAGAAGGAGCAGCTTTGTTTATGACGATCCCTAAGCAGCCCAGACCACACTGAGCATGTGCACAGTCTTAGTCTTGCAATTTTCAATAAAGTAAACATAACTTAACAATCATAACCTGAGTAATGTCATTCTTTACATATACATTATCATTGAAGGGTAATACTTTTGAATTTAGTAGTCTAAACCGATTTACTGCATTCACCTTTAGATTACCAGTAAACATTACAGTAGAATACCTTTAATGTTTTTATCCCATTTTTACAAAAGCATTTGAACATGACTCTGGATGAGTACTGTGCATCACTTGAGTAGAACAGGTTTCAGGGTATATCTATATCAGGGTCCTCGTCTGTCCACGGCGCCCACACTTTGTTATATTTCTCTGGGCAGCCTGGTCTCATGTATGTTATTTTATAGAGTGGTAGTGCTTTCTCAATTGCCTGTTCCCAATCCTGTGCTGTTGGCCCATTTCTTGATTTCCATTTTATTGCTATAATTTATATAGCATACATACACATGATAGTTAGTCCTCTGAGCATGCTTCGGGACTAAATCAGTCACTTGATTTAGTAATAAAACTTTGGGATCCATAGGTAATGCTTTAACCTGCTGTGTTGCATCTTTCCAAAAACTTTGAATGATTGGGCATTCCCAGACAATATGTATAAACTCTGCTGGGGAACCAGAACACCTGGGACATATATCTTGTATTTTTGGGTTCATTTTGTGAAGTCTGTGTGGGGTAAGTTATACTGTATGTTGGTAATTCAGTTGTGTCATTTTATCTTTAATACAAATGACCCCTTCAAAGGCCGAGTCCAAAATAACTTCCCAATCCTCTGGGGCTATGTGGTGTTGAATGAGCTGATTGTATTGATTGTGTTGTTAGTTTTGCAGCATTACATAGAACTGCTAATAGTTAAAAACATGTAACTTGTAACTGCGGTTCATCAGTTTCCTGGATGTTTTTTCCTGGGTCCCTCCTGGTGTGAGTGTCCTACTGCTGCCGGGAGGCAATTAAAAAAAACTACTGTTACCCCCAACTGGGGTGCAGACTCTATTAGCCCACACCTTTGGTTAGGGATAATATTTTTGCCCAACAGGTGCCCTTTGGGTTTCCCCAAGATGAAGGTCCATGGTTCCTTGCGGTCTGAAGGACCTTTTGTAAAAGCCATCTCCCAATAAGGGATGATCTTGGGGCAGTCCCACAAAATATGAGAAAGTGTTCCCAACTGTCTGCATTCCCACCAACATGTGTCAGAGACCATGGGGCAGGGGCACCAGTTCAATGAGGCGAGTTGAAAAACTCTCCTCAGGCGGCAGCGCCAAATAGGTTACCAGGGGCGGCAAAAAGCCGCTCCTGGTACCTTTAAGGCACTTTACAAGTGCGAGAGAGCGCAATTGAGCTACCTGCACTAGTGTTGCAGCCTCTCTGCAGACAGGTAAGCAGGCGAAGGGGGCAGCATTGCAGGAGCAATCTGGATAACGGATCATCCCGTTATTCAGGCCTGGACTGGAAATCTGTAGGTTCTAGCAAATGCCAGAGGGGCTGCCATAAGATGCCATAGAAAGTCACTGTTTAGTGGGCTGGTGGGGAGCTAATTGGGCTTTTCTGTACTCGGAATACCAGGGCTTATTTTGAATCCCAGTCCAGACCTGCCGTAATTCATACCTTAGGTCTACTAGAAGATCATGTAAACATTAAATAAACCCAATAAGTTGATTTTGCTTCCAATAAGGATTAATTATATCTCAGTTAGGATCAAGTACAAAGCACTGTTTATTATTACAGAAAAAAAAGGAAATCATTTTAAAACATTTGGATTATTTGATTATAATGGGAGTATATGGGAGTCATTCTGTAATTCTGAGCTTTTTGGATAATGGGTTTCTAGATAACGGTACCCAATACCAGAATTTGGCTGCTTTGATTTTTTTGCCAGGGCTGCTTTTTAGTCCCAGTCCGGCCCTGCATGCAGCTCAGATGCAAAAGCAAACAATTACACATGTGGCCCCTCTCAAGTCACTAATTGGTTACTGGTTACCAATAACTGGAACTCAACAGAGCTGTAAAACAGGAAGTAGTGTTCGGTTCAACATCCAGTTAGATTACTGCATGGTCCATTTTTTTGAAACCCGTATCAGATCCATACCCACAACCCAAAATCGCAATTTGACCCGCATGTTCCCGCTAGCCGACCACAATAGGCCAACTAACCTTCCGACCCGGGGGACAACATCCTTTGTCAAATGTACCCAAACATTTTTAAAAACTGGAAGAACCACAAGGGTAGGAAGTAGTGATTTGTTTTGTGGGTCCGGTAAAATCCGACCCGCACCTGGCCTCCCGCTACCCCCACCCACACGAGCCTGGGGCGGGACAAGCAGGCAATCGGCTATAACACCGGAACCCGGCAGTGTAAGGTGGTGGGGAGAGCAGGAGGAAGAGTTTGACCCCAGACCTGCCCTCCACCTGCAAATGGGGGTTCGAGGTCGGCTCAACCCGTCCGACCCGTGTAAAAACGCGGGTATCGGGCCGACTGCACATCACTAGTGGGAAGGATCAAGGCAGCCCACGCCTTTGTTGGGTACCCAGCCGGGTTACCCGTGGACTGCCTGCACAGTAGTGATGTGCGGGTCAGGTTTTTCCCTAACCTGCACCGGATTCTAACCCGCCCCACCCACGCTTTCGGGGTCCTTTTATAGACCCACGCCGACCAGCCCCACCGATGACGCCACAAAAGGGGCGGGGTGAGCAGACGCGAGACTATAAAACCGGACCGGAATCTGGGACTTTTTGCCCGAAACCGACCACTTTGCAGGTATTCTGCTGGTACCCGACCCCGTGCAGGACTCTACATCCAGTCACTCCAGCCTTTATGGATGACATTTTTGCCTAACCATATTGGAAACATTTTTGATTTTAAACAGCCTATTTATTTATCCAGTTTTTATACTCAATTCCTATAAATGAATGGGGGGGGGGTTATTTCCGTAAATGTAGGGATCTCTGGATGTCACATTTCCCCATCCCCATGATGGTGTCTCTGGGCTGTTTCAATACACTGTGCCATTCACACATCAGTAACGTACCACCAGCTCATTCAGAATTTCGTGCAGAAGAGGAGCAGTAAATGTAACCCGTCCCTATAGTCTTCCAACCATCAGCCTAACTATTTTAATTATTTTTACGGAGATTATTCATTTACACCAATAATGGAAACAATGTCAGGTCTGAGCAGTTTGCCATCATATGATTTGTAACGCCATCGTTCATTCCTCACACGCCCATAGCCAAATCTGTCACAGTCACAGCCTTAGTCCGTGCTGCACCGTCAAATACTAAACTCGTCTTTCTCCAAGCGTAACCAAGTAATGCCTTTACCGGAAGTGACGATTCTCGTTTTCCTTCACCGGGGTCATTGGTCCGGCCCTGTTTCCGGCTTGTCCTTGAGCTGTGTCCGCAGCCATGCTGTCCCGTTGCCTTACCCGGTCCCTACGTCGCCCTTTGACTGCACTTAGACGGGTATGAAGCACATTATTTGCCTAATTCAGTATTAACTCGTGTGTCTTCCTGTTGCACTTGTGATGTCAGAAACTACAGTGTCCTCCATTTCTCTTGCACTTTCTGCTCTCAAGTCACAATGTCAGGTGACACTTATGGTACCGCAGTTGTTGGGAATTGTTTTCACGCCCGGTGGTGGTTGGTGTGTTACGTGGTGTTGAATGAGCTGATTGTATTGAGTGTATTGTTAGTTTTACAGTATTACATAGAACTACTAATAGTTAATAACGTGTAACTTGTTTTAAGACGTCTCTGGACATATTTAGTATGTGCCCAATAAAGTTGCTTATTGCATAAAAATCACCCATCAAATCCTCATTTTGCAAAGAAGGTACTGTTGTGTTGTTAGAGCTGTACGATACTATTTGTTGCAGTTAACACTTTAAAGTAGGGATGCACCGATTCCACTATTTTGGATTCGGCCGAATCCTTCGCGAAAGATTCGGCTGAATCCTTAGCGAAAGATTCGGCCGAATCAGTCGCAAAAGATTCGGCCGAATACTGAATCCGAGCCCTAATTTGGATATTCCTTCTGCCCAGCCGAACTGAATCTGTATATGCAAATTGTTTTCTGACAAAAAGTCACGCAATTTCCCTCCCGCCCCTAATTTGCATATGCAGTTTCGGTTTGGCTGGGCAGAAAGATTCGGCCGAATCCTGCTGAAAAAGGCTGAATCCTGGATTTCAGTGCATCCCTACTTTAAAGGAGAGCTAAATCCTCTGCAGTAAACAGAGCTTAATTTATATGCCAGTGACCTCAAATGGGCAAGTGAATATCAGTAAATATTGCCCGTTTACAGCATTTAAATCGTCACCATTTTAATGTTACTTATCACCTAACAGGATAAATTCTCGGACTGTACGGGAACAAGTACGGGAGTTAAATACACAACTCTCATAGCTGATCTAACCAAATATGTATGTGTGTCCTTGGTGTAACCTCATGGGAGTCAAAGGGACAGAATTTAGTACTTAAAATTGCACTGAATCAGCAATTAGCCAATGGCAATTACTAACTGCTTGGTAATGTAACTCATGCATTTACTGACTGTTGGTAATTCCGATGCAGCTGCCAAGTGAGTACTCTGCCTCCGCAGGTCATCCTACGCTTTCTTGTCAGAAATAGAAGCAATGCTCCACCCAGACAACTTCCCATTAAAGCCACTCTGAGGTGATCCTGGCAAGAAGTGATAACAATTATCTATTTACCATTGTTTTATCCTGTAGCTTTGTGGCTCATTATTATGTGGTAATATAGCCTGCATGTCTGAAAATCTCTATTTTAGTGTTAGGGTCTGGCCATACAGGCAGATTCGGGGAGATTAGTTGCCAGGCGACAAATTTCCTCTTCTTTGCGGCGACTAATCTCCCCGATCTGCCTTCCGCCGGCTACAATGAAAATCGCCTGGGGGCAGGCACATGGAGTGCTACGAGGAAACTTCGGACGACATCAGAAAACGAAGCGCTCCGTGTGCCTGCCCCCAGGTGATTTACATTTTAGTCGGCGGAAGGCAGATCGAGGAAATTAGTCGCTGAGAAGAAGCAATTTGTCACCTGGTGACTAATCTCCCCGAAACTGCCTGTGTGGCCAGACCTTTAGGGTAGGACTACATGGATGTTTTCGGTGTGATCCGACGCGCTGTGATGCAATGCATTCATTTACCTAATTTTTGTCGCAGCGCGTCAGTTCGCGCAGAAATCGTTCATGTAGTCCTACCCGTAAGCAGCTCAAGTGATTTTATAACTTGAAGTGATTCATATGCAGTTAAAGCTTCTAGGACTGTACACTGTAAGGTACGTGGGTGCTCTTTCTTTGTTGCTGTTGTAAATAGCAACTAAATTAGATTTATTTTAAGTGGCATATTACTTGATAAGTGTTTCTCTTTGTTTGTTTGTGGTGGTGATTAGGGAATTGTGTGTAAAAAAATAAATAAAATTAAATTAAAAAAAAAAAAGTCCAGGCCTGAACTGGCATTTCAGGTAAACAGAGACCCAAACAGCTCCCCAGCAGCCCACTAGATAGTAACATAGTAAGTTAGGTTGAAAAAAGACACACTTCTATCAAGTTCAACCTTTTTACTTTTTTAACCTGCGTATCTGCCAGTTGATCCAGAAGAAGGCAAAAAACCCCATCTGAAGTCTCTCCAATTTGCCACAGAGGGGCCAGGCGACTAATCTCCCTGAATCTGCCTGTGTGCCCTGACCCTAAATGTATCAATTTACAACAGTTAAAGAGTCGGCGACCCCCCTCCCAGAGCTGCTTTAGAAGGTGAAAAATTAAAACGTACACTTCAATATTAGAAAAATGGTCACATAAAATACATTGTGATTAGAAAAAGTCATTTCTGGTGAACAATCTGAACTGAAATAAGTGAAGGTGAACAACCCCTTTAAGGGGGGAAATTTGGAATGGACAGTTTAAAGGGGTTGTTCACCTTTAAAATATATTTTCGTTTGATGTAGAGAGTAAAATTCTGAGACAATTTTTATTTTAGAGGATGAGTAAGAAAAAGTAGCAATAGCAATACATTTGTATCATCCTTTTTCATGGGAACCAGAAACATGATTAGGGATATATTGATCACGCAGTTCTCCCTGTTAATCACGTTAGATAATGACTATTAACACAGAAAAGCTCATATAGCTGCAAGGAAACATAATGAAATATATTCAGATATGCCACTTATTCTTTAAAAATATGTGTATGTGTTTTCAACACAGATTGAATTAAAGGAACAGTAACCAAAAAATTAAAGTGTTTTAAAGGAATGACAGTATAATGTACTGTTGCCCTGCAGTGGTAAAACTGTTGTGTTTGTTTGAGAATCACTACTATAATTTATATAAACAAGCTGCTGTGTAGCCATGGGGGCAGCCATTTAAGCAAAGGATACACATTAGATAACAGATAAGTTCTGAAGAATCCCATTGTATACTACAGAGCGTATCTGTTATCTGCTGTGTATCCTGTACCGTTTCTCCTTTTTCAGCTATGAATGGTCGCCCCCATGGCTACGCAGCAGCTTGTTTATATAAACTATAATTGTGTTTCTGATGCAAATACACCAGTTTTACAAGTGGAGCACAAATGTACATTATGGTTTCATTACTTTAGAAGTAATTAGAATTTTTTGGTGTTTCTGTTCCTTTAACTAAACTTTTGACAACTATTTGTCTGGATCTCTTTAACTTGGGAGAGTAATTTGACTAACTGCCTTTCAACCAGTTTACTCTGTGTAACCAATGTGGTGGGCTCTGGTGTAAATTGTAAAAGCTTTTTGATGTAACTGAAGAGTAATGTTTGCTGCAAAATGTAAAGAACCATCACTAGAACCCATCAAAATATATGGCTAGAAAGGAGTTCTCTGAGTAGTTTTCAGTACAAGCCCTGTCACACGAGGATAAATCCAACAAAATATTTGGAGGTGTTCTTTTTGTTCGCCCTTACCCTCGAGCCAGTACTTTTGTTCCATTTATTGCCAGGGAAAACATATCTTGTAGCTCAAACAATTACTTACTGTTAACCCAAATCAGAAAATTAATAACTGTGGTTTGGGCATTAACTGTTATAGTATTGGCATTTTAACAAGCAACTAAATGTAAAAAACAAATTGTTTGTACTCATAGTTAATAATGGTCCCACTGTAACGATATTTATTTTTCTCTCTGTTTAGGGCCCTGGTGAGACACAGAGTCGCCCTCTTGTTGGTAAGTATCTTCTGCTCTATCTGTTTCTGCAGTCAGTTTCAGGGCATGTGAGAGATTCATTATTTGTTTTCATTTTAGAGATATCTGGGTGCTGTATATCACCAGCAACTGACTACAAGCCCAGGTAAGTCTAACAAAAAATTAATGGTGCTAGATACACTTTTTTAATTTTACATATATTTTTCCTTTTCTCCTATCATACTTCTTTATTTCTCTTTACTCCTCAGAGTATCTAGCTTTGTTTTGAGCCAAGTCCGATTCTACAGAACCTCCCTTGTCTACCGTGAGTGAGCGCACACACATAGTCTGGGGAATACAGTCTGCTCCATTTTTTTGTCTGCAGTAAAAATAATATATTTTATATGTTGATTAGTCTTTTAACCATTTCTACTCTGATGTGTAGGGCAGGATGCAGTTACTGTGAATACTCCAGCATTTGCTGAGTCTGTAACGGAAGGAGATGTCAGGTGGGAAAAGGGTAAGTACCTCCACCAAGCAGTGGAAAACACTAGTCATTTAAAGCCTTTCTATGACTATAGACCAGCAGTCTGCATGAGAATATGTTAATAGGGTCATTCATTTACTATGAATTTTGAATCACTTCAATAAAATAGTGTTGATCCCTGTTTGAAGCCTGCCTTCCATGTATTGCTGAGGTACATCAACATTGCCTCTACTGCTTTTGGCTAACTTTTGGCAGCCATTTCCCCAAAACTTTGTGTTTTGACTAATATTGATACCTCCATGTTGTATCTTCCAGCTGTTGGTGACACTGTCTCTGAGGATGAAGTGGTTTGTGAGATTGAAACTGATAAGGTTTGTGTGCAAATCATTTCATGTTTCTGTATATTTTTGTTTTATGCAACCAAAAAATTATATAGCATTTTCTACTCTTAGACCTCAGTTCAGGTACCATCCCCATCTGCAGGGGTAATTGAGGCTCTTCTTGTCCCAGATGGAGGAAAAGTTGAAGGTGGAACGCCACTATTTGTGCTGCGAAAGTCTGGAGGTATGTGAATAATGGGGATGCTTTGGGTCAGACAGGGAAGCTGATGAGATGGTCAGAGAAAAATAAAGCAAATGACAGCAGTCAAAGGTTCTACTGATTCACAAAACACTCCAGAGGAGGAAGGGTTTATTTACGTGTAAAAACACTTTCTGCCAGCTTTATGGTTAATTAGCATTTAAATGAATAATCCTTTTATTAAGGTACAGTTGCACATATGTTTATACAGGCTATGGTTTTGTTTAGTGCAGGGGTTTCCAGACTCTTTTTAATGAAAAAACTTCCTGAGGGGTGCCAATTAAGGGCTGTGATTGGCTATTTGGCTGCCTACAGGAGGCTTTTTTTTGGCAGTATGCCTGTTTGAACTAAACCCTTAATTAAAAATACCCCTACCTCCCTACCCTACATAGACTCCCCCCCCAGCCTAGCTGTTACCCCTGGTAAATGCCCCTAACTATTTTGTTATCCCTCTGCAGATTCAGGGCATCGGAGTTCACAGGCCGATATGCTGCTCTCTTCCCAAAGATTACCGATGTGAAGAAGATGGCACCTGTGAACTCTGATGCCCGAATCTGCACCGAGGGGTAAGTAAAGAGTTAGGGGCATTTACCAGGGGTAACAGCTAGGCTGGGGGGAGCAGAGAGGGGGGTCTATGTAGAGTAGGGAGGTATGGTTTTTTTAAACTAAGGGTTTAGTTCTCCTTTAAGCAACTATAACATGCCTCCAAGCCTGGTCTTTAAAAAAAAAAAAAAAAAAAAAAAAAAGCACCTGCTTTGAGGCCACTGAAAGCAACATCCAAGTTAGTGAGCAACATGTTACTAATGGGCCACTTGTTGGGGATCATTGATTTAGAGCATTAAGGGTAGACTTGTGAAAGTTTACCTTTAAAATACAAATACGTACAAAACTGAGATATTGCATAAGTACATAAGTACACACTAATATAATTTTATAATACAATTAAAAAGACATACATTACCGGCTAGGAAGTCCCTTTGTGTCTGGGTGCAAGGGGGAAAATGGACATGCAATCTAATATTTGGATCTTCAAACTGCATAATAAGTACCAAGAGATTGGGTCTGCTTTTTCTTTTCATACTGGAACATTTCCTCCTTCCTGTGCATAAGGTAGGAGAGCACAGGATAATTTACATTCGTTGTGAATGAGTGGTGGTTCCAGGACACAATGTCCCATTAGTACTTCCCAGTACCCAAATTCCAGCAAAATATTGGTATGTTGTGTTATAGCGTGGTAGATATAGAATGGCCCTGTCGGGTATCTTTTAGAATCATGTGATCTAATTATCAGTAACGCAAACTCCAAGTATTGGAGTAAATCATCCGGAAGGTACGGGATCTTTAAAAATGAAACAAACTGCATTGAATTAATTTAAAATCACAAATGTAGAACTGTTGTTCCGTCACCAGAGCAGAAGGAAAGGATCCTGGGATGAAGCTGTTAAGTGTTTTCCTCATCTTTTTTGGCTCTCTGTATCTACATTTAGAATCTCTTAATCAGATTGTGAATTGTGAAGATGTATCTCCCATGGCCACATTCATTTCTGTAATCCATAGATTGTCCCATAACTGGACCCCCTGCATCTCTTGGTCCACCATCTGGAAAAATAACCTGGCCTTGACTGGTCTTGTAGCAAGACAAATTCACCAACTACTTAAAGTCTCGCTTCTGCAATCTCTTAAAGGAAAACTATACCCCCCAAACAATGTAGGTCTCTATTAAAAGATACTGAGTAAAACAGCTCATGTGTAAAACCCTGCTTCATGTAAATAAACCATAATCATAATAATATACTTTTTTAGTAGTATGTGCCATTGGGTAATCATAAATAGAAAATTGCCATTTTAAAAAATAAGGGCCGCCCCCTGAGATCGTAAGATTCACTGTGCACACATACAAACCACATGTAAGGTCACATGAGCCAATTAACAGACAGAGTTCTGCCTTTTGCTTCCTCACTTCTTCCTGTTACAGTTAGTGTTGTAGTATTTCTGGTCAGGTGATCTCTGAGGCAGCACAGATGAGTCACGAAATGGTGGCTCAAGGCAAGAGATGTAAAAGGGCAATATTTATGTAAATATATATTCCAGTTTGGTGAGATTCTTTATTATGTCATTCAATTTGATATAAACTATCTGTTGCTTAAGTATTCATTTTGGGGGTATAGTTTTCCTTTAAGAGTCTTTATGTCTTGAGACCAAATTTTCTCAGGTTAAACCATAATGCTAGAGTACGGCTGCTCTTGCATGACACGCAAAGGGTGTTTTGAATGGTGTAATGGTCATTGGTTTGGTTGGTATTCTAGTCCTTTGTACATTTGTTGATTTTTTTTTTTTTTTTCAACGTTTCAAAGCTGCTCCTTCTAAGGCCAAACCAGCTGAGACTGTGGCAACTCCACCTGCTCAAGTACCTCAACCTGCTCCACCTTCTGCTCCCTCATCTGGGCCCATTCCTACTGTCATCCCACCGGTGCCTCCTGTATCTACACAGCCTCTGGAGTCCAAACCTGGTAAAATGGGTAGCAGGGTACATTCTAATGTTCAATCTAAACTGTATATGAAGTCATTTTTCAGACATGGGTTTTAGAATTGGTGTCTTCAAGACTAAATATATTGAAAGATAATTATATGTTCACTGAAGTGTTAGAGATGAGGTTTATGGGTGGAAGGGAATATGTTCTATATACAAGCTATGTTAATTGGGTAAATACTGGTTGGCTCAGTGTGGGCTTCTTTCATTGAATTTATTTTTTAGTGTCTGCAGTAAAGCCATCTTCTGCTTCCATTGTGGCTGATGCTACCCAGCCTACAAGTGCGCGATCAGAGCATAGGGTAAGTTTGCCACTGTTACAGATTCTGCTTTGTTTCTTCAACTGTCCTTCTAACTTGACTGTTTTTTGTTGTTGTTTTTTTAAACAAACAAGCTTGCTGGTATCTGCCTTGGGAGTGCAGATCCAATAAAGCACATTGGTAATACGGCAATTGACTTTGGGGAGTTCATGTCTGTCCTACCTGTTTTTATGGCAACTATTAGGGGCAGATTTATTAAGGGTTCAATTAAAAATTAGAATGTCTGATTTTTTTTCAACTAGGGAATTATCCAAACTCAATTCCAGTTTTTTAAAAAAATTCGATTTGCGAGATTTATCATACTCTGGCCCTTTAAGAATTAAAATTTGCCACCTAAAACCTAGAAAATTAATGTTTACTATAAGTAATAGAATGAGTGTGCGCCTCCTAAGAATAATATCACCAAAGTTTATGGGATCAGTTCCGTTCCCCAAAAGTTAGTCTCTTTAAGCACACGTTGTCTCAGTACAGCGATCACTTTCTCATATCCACCACTCCTCCGCGATCCTCAAAAATACAAATAGACACACTATGGGGCAAATTTACTTAAGGTTAATTAACCCTCGACATTTGACTATCGAAGTTAAATCCTTCGACTTTGTTCGATTCAAGGATTTTAATACATCAATCGAACGATTTTTGTTCGACCAAAAAAAGCTAGCAAAGTCTATGGGGACCTTCCTCATAGGCTAACATTGACATCGGTAGCTTTTAGGTGGCGAACTAGGGGGTCGAAGTTTTTTCTTAAAGAGACAGTACTTCGACTATCGAATGGTCAAATAGTCAAACGATTTTTAGTTCAAATCGTTCGATTCGAAGGTCGAAGTAGCCCATTAGATGGTCGAAGTAGCCAAAAAAACATTCGAAATTCAAAGTTTTTTTTCTTCTATTCCTTCACTCGAGCTAAGTAAATGGACCCCTATGTGTATTACTGTGGTATTAATGATCAGATTCCTGAAGATTGTACAGGATCCTTTC
The DNA here is from genome assembly GCA_038501925.1 of Xenopus petersii. Lineage (NCBI taxonomy): Eukaryota > Metazoa > Chordata > Amphibia > Anura > Pipidae > Xenopus > Xenopus petersii. The sequence goes on from CM076687.1 coordinate 81,974,797, forward strand.
GTTCATATAAGCGAACAGGCTCCCAAACATCTGGTGCTCCAGCTCACAATATAGTCTGCTGCTTTTTGTTCCACTTACACACAATCTCCCTTTCTCTTCCTGGTTGCTGCATGCAAACTATGGATCCCCAGGAGTGTCAGTCTACTGAGCTCTGTGTCCTGGAAAACGTTTTCGAGCAACAAAACAGGGGCTCAGAAGATTCAATTATACTTTATTACAACAAATGAGTATCCAGACTTACATTCAATATTAAAACTTCTGTTTAAGTCAATTGGAGAGGTCCAGAGATCAATTTGGAGATGTTTGCAGCCTTCCTGACATTCAAGTTTTTTTTGGAGATAAAAACTCAAGTTTGATCAAATTCTAAATTCGATTCCAGTTCTCAGTTTAAAAATGTTGATTTTATTAATAAATTTCCCCAAGTCAAATTTCAAATGTATTCAAATTTAAGGGAGTTTAAAAAAAAAAAAAAAAAAACACATGAAAAAATTTGACCCTTGATAAATGTGCCTCCCAATGTACCATGTTGAGGCCTGCATGATTAATCCATGATATGCAGATTTAGCCAAACCAGAAAACTGTCCATAGGTACCAGGTTTTTCAGTGTGTCAGATTCCATCTACTGTTTTGCTGCTACTAAAATCCACAATAAAGGAGCCATTCAATATGAATTATTGCCATCTTTTTACGAGAAGCCAGTAATGACCAAGTGCAATGTAAAAGGGATTCCCTGGCTAGCATTAGGTGTTACATAGTGTATCCTAGTTTTACTTTGTGGGGCGCACACATTGTTTATTTAGCTCAGAAAGGCCTGTTTCCTTTACACATTAAGGTGAAGATGAACCGGATGCGTCAAAGAATTGCACAGCGTCTGAAAGAAGCACAGAACACATGCGCCATGCTGACAACTTTCAATGAAGTTGATATGAGGTCAGTGTAATTGGTAGGGAAAGGAGAGAAGTACTGTTCAGTTTTCAAATTGTTTACCAGAAATAAAGACTTTTCTTACAGTTTTTCTTTTTTTATTTGTACCTGTCTTCTAATATTAAAATTCAACATTTAAATTTTCACCTTCTTGTATCTTCCTGAAGCAGCTCTAGCAGGCGAGGTTACCGAAACTGTTCTAAATTGATACGTTTAGTTGATACATTTCTTATCTTTGGCCCTGCTGAGCAGAATCCCTGAGTTTCATTAAAGGCAGCTGTTAGAATTGATACAATAGTTGCTAGTACTCCAGAAATACTGCAGCTCTAACAGTAACAGGAAGAAGTGTTGAAGCAAAAGACAGAACTCTGTCTGTTAAACATGTATGGTTTGGTTTGTTTGCAACGTTTTCTATTTAGGATTACCCAATGGCACATACTACTAAAAAGTATATTATTATGAAAATGGTTTATTTACTTGAAGCAGGGTTTTATATATGATCTGTTTTATGCTATATATTTTTTATAAAGAACTACATTGTTTGGGGTTTATAGTTTTTCTTTAAGGTGTGTGCCAAGAGCTGTTCTCATGTGTGACGGTAGAACTGATTGTGGCGCATGAATGGTGCTGGGTAGTGGTAGGCGAATCTGACCTGTTTTTTTTTTTTTGTTTTTTTTGCCAAAAAATTAGCAAAATTCCAAAAAAGTTGCCAAATGCATTGAAGTCAATGGTTGGTTTTTCGCACGACAATTTTTCAACTGTGCAAGTAAATATTTAATATTCTATGGGTGATTTTTCTTGGTGGAAAAAAAATTAGCTCATCCCTAGTGCTGGGACAGGTGATGTTGCTTAAAAAGGTTTTTAGTTCATTGTTTTTGCCATTAACAATTCCTATCATATACAGTAACATTCAGCAGATGAGATCCATACACAAAGACGCCTTCCTGAAGAAACATGGCTTGAAATTAGGATTCATGTCAGCCTTTGTTAAAGCTTCAGCCTTTGCTCTGCAGGATCAGCCAGCTGTCAATGCAGGTACAACTAAATGAAAACTGTCTATTGTTAGACTTGATCGGAAATCCTGATGTTGTCAGTTTGTGCATTATTATCAAACAGTTTCAGGATCATTAAAACAATCTTTCCACCTTGGCCTGCCAAACTTTTTTCAAGTTCGCCTAAGCAATATGATACCCTCGTCCTTTATTAGATCAGGTCATTCTAAACCTTTTGGTTCCCCACACACACAATTCCGTGCTCACAGCATAAGATCTTTTCATTTTCCCACAAATGTACTAAACATTTAAATTCACTTTTAGAATAACTATTACATTTTAAAACTTCATCTCAATACACGATCATAGTTATCCCTAAATTCCATTCTGCTGGGTCCACTTTTCAGTGTAATAACCTCAGACTTGTTGAATATAGTGAATGTTTACCGAATCCCTACAATTTGTTTTTGGTATTAGACCCATGTACATAATATATTTACATTTTTTTGGAAAGTAAAACATCTCGCATTGTTCTGTTGTAGTGATCGATGATACAACCAAGGAGATTGTGTACAGAGACTATATAGATATCAGTGTGGCGGTGTCTACCCCCCGGGTAAGAAACTGCTATGAAACCAAATATTGTTATTTATCTTAATAGGAAGAAATTAACACTAGTAATAATAGTAAAGGGGATGCTCAATGGGCAACAAATTACAAGTATAATAAGATACAGCATTGTGTTTCATAAAATGACTAATATGCTGGGAAACCGTTAATTCCCCAGACCTTGCTGCTTTTTTATTTTGACATTTTAAACCTGTCATAGTTTAAAAATATAATCTTGCCACCCAGAGTAATAGTCAGAGTACTGCACTGTCCTGATTCATTCTCAGGATATTAAAATAGCTCCTATAGGGTAAAAGCACATGCTAAGATTCGGGGAGATTTAGTTGGCGACAAATCGTCTCTTCTTCGGGAGAATAATCTCCCCGAAAAGCCTTCCCGGCTAGAATGTAAATCTTTGGCGGTATGGCACCCAGGGCGCTTCTTTTTCCGAAGTCTCTCGAAGTTGCCTCACGAGGAACTTCAGAAAACGAAGCGCTCCTAGTGCCATCCCTCCGGCGATTTAGATTCTAGCCGGCAGAGAGGCAGTTTGGGGAGATTAGTCGCCCGAAGAAGAAGCAGTTTGTCGCTGGGCTACTAATCTCCCCCAGTAGCTTTGTGTGCCCCTGCCCTTAGAAAGCATAGACCTTGTTTAGGCACTTTGTTAGCATTTTTAGCACCAGGAATGTTTAGGGTGTCCGCAGAGAACTTAAGTGGGTGAATGGAGTATGTCGAGAGTAAAATAAAACAGTAGAAACGTAGACTTAAATGTAGGTGTCCGTATCTGTGGAGGAATATTTTTTATGGTATTCATTAAAACTGATAATTAACACTGATCTATATGACATTTTTTCCCTTCAGGGTCTTGTAGTTCCTGTGCTGAGAAATGTGGAATCTATGAACTTTGCAAATATAGAGAAGACAATTACCGAGCTAGGGGAAAAGGTGATGACCAACATTTTTCTTTGCATTCCCCATAAATCTTTACCCTCCTTCCTCTAGAAAGTAATTGCAAAACGTCTTTATCTGGTGAACAACCTGAAAACAATTGAAATGAAAAACGGTGTTGGAAGGTGAACAACCCCATGGCTGTATAGCTTTTTTGGTTTTTAAAAACTGTAGTAGTGCTTCTGCCACATTTTCTAAACAGTAACATCAAAATTTGTACAAAATCATTTCAGATTTTTGTGTTAAAGGTCCTTTAAGGAACAACCTCCTTGTATACTTTTCCTGCACACTGCATTGTACTTTGCACACTTGAGTAACTACGGTTCAGCAAGCTGTGAAAGCAAATTTGTGCTACATTGCATATAGCAAACTGCACATTCCTAAAAAAAAGTTTTAAATTTAAATTCTAAATAGCAGGACATTGTCACATATTAAATCAGCAGGTACCAAATATAAAAGTTGTATCTTTGTACTTCATCATCAGGTGTGTGATGGGATAGCAGAGTCTACAGTTTTACATTTCACACACGTCATTTGAAAGAGATTTGTACAACTGTGGTACATTATAAAGACAGTTCGGCATGCTCTGGCTTCATGTGCGTTTATTATGACACAACTCTACCCTCTACCTTTTCCTGCAGGCTCGGAAGAATGAACTGGCTATAGAAGATATGGATGGAGGGACCTTCACAATTAGTAACGGTGGGGTGTTTGGCTCCATGTTCGGGACACCGATCATTAATCCCCCACAGTCCGCTATCTTGGGAATGCATGGCATATTTGATCGTCCTGTGGCTGTGTCGGGCAAGGTCTGTAAAAAATAAAAGAAAACATAGGTTTGCATGAGTATGGTGGTGTAGTTTGCTTGCATTTTAAATCTAAGCAACTTTCCATTATACATTGAGAGCAGTATTTTTGTCCCGACAGAACAATCCATGCAATAAGGTACAAAGAAATGCTGCTTTCAATTGCAGTAACAACAAATAAAACATTTTAATGAATGTATATTTGAAAGTGTGTGCGTGCACACACATATATGTGGTGTTTTTTTTTGTTTGTTTTTTTATAAACTTCATGCATTAGGCAACTATGTTGTGAACTCAGTTTAACCTTACCAGTATTGCCCCCAAAAGTGTGAATGCCAGAATATTTTGGCCATACAAAGAGTCCACTCTGTGCTTTGCCCAATATAAATTGCACTCACTGTGTTTACCAGCAGTGCCTTTAGTATGTATGGAGTGTGCCTGTGTAATCCAGGGTTACTTGTTTAAAGGAGAAATAAAGATTAATTAAAGAAGTAGCTAGAAATGTTGTACATTATGTTTTGGATTTCTGTAGCAGCCCAAGGCAACCACAGCCCTTTAGCAGGAGAGATTTGTACCCCAAAAGATGCCCCAGTAGCTCCCCATCTTCTTTTCTGCTGATTCACTGCACATGCTCTGGGCTGCTGTCACTTACTTAGCTTAGGGACACACTCACAATATACAGTACACATAGAATATAAATGCCACAATATAAGGCTGATTAGTAATTAATACAGATAATTACTACATGGCAGCACAGAACCAGTGCAACTAGCATCAGAATTTAATATTCCGCCCCTTAGCATCAGCTTATACTACAGACCAACCTAATTTTCTGCTTGATAATTTGTGACAACCCCTAAATTTAGCTTCTCAACAGCTGCTCAGACCCCACTGAGCATGTGAGTGTCGCAGACGCTTTCCAAGATGGTGACCCCCCTGTGACAAGTTTGAAGTCCTGGATCATTGCTGCTGTTGAGATGCTGAAACATTAGACTGGTGCAATAAGTTCAGTATGTAAAATATGGCATTTTTAGCCATGCTTATTTTTAGGGTTTAGTTCGCCTTTAAAAGTACTTCATGCCTTTCATATCACAATTCCTAATCTGCACCATAAGTAGTTTTTTTCCCTTTTGGTCCATGCTCTGATTGATCCTATTGATCTGTGTTGTTGCATTTTCTCTTGGTTGGTCATTGTATTTTATTAACACTTTTGCTTCTGTCCCAACAGGTGGAGATCCGTCCTATGATGTATATAGCCCTGACCTATGATCACCGTCTTATCGATGGCAGAGAAGCTGTCCTGTTCTTGCGCAAGATCAAATCTGCAGTAGAAGATCCCCGTGTTTTGCTGCTGGATTTGTGAGGTTCTTCCCGTTCACAAGGACTTTTTCATTATGTACCATCTCCCTATTTTTATGTTTCTTTATGTGATACAACTGGGACCGCACAACTACCCCTCTAGAATCCAGGTGGTGGATGCCAGTGTATTTTAAAGACTTTAAAGTATCCCTAGCAAAGTCCTCTCTTCCCTGTGAAACTGAAGCATGTCTGCAAGTAGGGTCCTCAATGGGCAAGGCTGGCACACCTCAGTTTGGGTTCAGACACTGCTCCATTTTTGTTTGCCCTGAGAGATGGGTGATTTTGACCTCACCCTCACAAGCCGCTTCTTCTAGCCAATAATGAGGGTGTATACACTTTACTGCTAGCACCTTGCTATATGCCATTGTATGGAGCTAACTACAATATTTAATTATATTGATTTTAAATGTTAAATAAATTCTATTAAAAAGTTTTCCTTTTCATGTTTTTGCCGGTGCAAGACCAAGCAATGCCATTCTTTTTTTTACATATATGTTGTGTGTCCAGGTTGAAGGGGAACTATCGTGAAAATGGAAGTGGAATATAATAATCATACTGAAGTAAGAAACTTCGTAAATACAATCAATCAATTAAATATCCTGCATAGTTTTGAAATAATCAAGTTTCTGTTCACTATCCCTCTCTCAGCATCTGTTTCTCTTCATTCTATCTTCTTGCAGCAGTTGGGTGTCATATAATCATTGACCATTAGATCCAATATATAGAGAGAGAGAGCGAGTCCGTTGTAATGGCACTCACAGGATTTATACAACAAAGTCAATATGGTTTGAAAACCAAAAAGAAGGGTTTATTAGTCAAACGTTTCGGTCCCACACAAGAACCTTTTTCAAGGATACCTACATACATATAAAAAACAAAGAGTCTGTTCCAGCTCCTCGCTCTTCCCCCAACCAGTCACATGACTTGGGGCAGCTGGGAAATTGATAATATGTCTAGCCCCATGTCAGATTTCAAAATTGAATATAAAAAAATCTGTTTGCTCTTTTGAGAAATGGATTTCAGTGCAGAATTCTGCTGGAGCAGCACTATTAACTGATTCATTTTGAAAAAAAAATTTTTTTTCCCATGACAGTATACACTCCCGAAACGCGTTGGGCATTGTACAGCTACCTGCCAATAAAGTCTTGTCCAGAAGTGCCATCCGTTTAGTTTGTCATATATATGGTGGAAGCCATTAGTGCGCCTGCACAGAAAAGAGTAACGTAGTGGCCTACTTAAAGACAGCATTTACAGCCTCCTGGTGTAAATGGTGATGGGTGCTCGTTTCAAAGGAGGATTTTGCCTGAATTTTTTCCTAAGGAGCCTAAAGGTATCTTTGTATTTTTATTTAAAAAAAAAAAAAAGAGAAGCAAATAATATCTTATGTTATCTTATAAAAGTCTTATGTTGCTTACCTACCTTAGATATCAAGCCCAGGGGAGAGTCAAGGGCCTAGAAAAAGAACAAGGAAGAGCAAGCATATTGTTTGTAGGGAGTGTGAGGCACCCCTACCAGATGGGGCACTGTGTGGAGTGTTTGGAGAGGGAATCCAAGAGGGGAGACCCAGCGTCGATTCTGTAGAAGGAGCAGCCTGAGGCCCCCCTTGCCGGCTTACCTGTCAGTAGGGGAGGCAGGAATACTAGTACGGAGAGCGTAATTGCGCTCTTTCGCAATAGTACAGCCAAATTTCCGGTTTCGTGGTCCATAATAGAGAAGACCTTAAATTTCAGGGAGTTAAAAGCAGTAAGCTTGGGGTTAAGCTTTCAGAAGTTTGTTGTGGGGAAATCCCTAACGGTCCAGATGGACAACGCTATGGTCATCTCCTATATAGATCGTCAAGGGCGGGGGCCCCGGTCCAAAGACTGGTAAGTATGCTGCAGAGGTCCAACAGGATTCCTAAGTTATTTTCTGCCCAGCTGGGTAGGGTGGGATAGGTATCTACCGTCCCTATACCCCTAGATGTGAGTCTGAGGACCGCACGGCTCTCCTGGTTCACTGGATTGTGTGGAACGGGGCTGAATCACAAGGATACCTTTGCTGAGGCAGCAGCTGACGCTAGAAGGGACATCTCGGGAGCATCTCACGGGTTCTGCTTGCTCATCTGTGGTAGTTTTTAAAAGGGTCATTAGAGGTCAGTTCTTGTGGCTTTACTAACTCTTTGGTTTATGTTTTTCAGTCCTGGTTCTGGTAAGTCCCTTGTGTTCTCTGGGGTTTACCCTTCAGTTGTTAAGCTTAAGAGAGAGAGAGAGAGCTAACAGATGTGCTTTACAGAAGTCGAGGCTTCCACATGATTATCCTAACAGGAGCTGTCCTGATTGCTTTACAGAGAATTTTCAGCAAGAAATGCCTGAGTCTATGTCCAATTTCATGTCCTGGTTCAAAACAAATATGCAGCAGTCACATTCAGAGCCTGTCAAAACTGAGACTCAACACTTCTTCTGCTAGCCAGAGATTCATGCTATGTTGATGGAGAAGTAAGAGAATATAGATCATCTAGTTAAGGCTATCAGGTCCTCTATGGACCCTAAAGTTGAGGATAATCCAAGCTCCAAACAGGATATGATGTTCATGGGTCAGAAAAAATCCCCTAGCGCATGGATGGATTTTCATTTTCAGTAATATCAAAAAATAAGTGTTTTAAGGTAATGAACATTTTATGCACTGATACAACTGGTGTGTTTGCTTCAGCATTATCATAGTTTATATAAACCATCATAACTCTGAGGTAACTTATAATACCCTCATATTTTGCAACAGGGGGTACTTTATTTATTATAATACACAAGTTTCAGTGAGTCATGTGACAGAAATGACATCAGAACTCACCGTTTATAAAGATATAATTTACAAGATATTCATGGCTTTTGTGTATTATATAGATATATACACACAGTAAGAATGAACAATAACTTCAGACCATAGATACATTATGCAGTGAGGAGAGAAGTAGTGGCACCCAAAATACATTAAATACGATGAAAAGCAGTGGGAACTTTATCCCCCTATACAAAAAAGTGTAGAACTGTAAGCCCAAATGCATTAAATATAATGTGAGACAATGATTTCTGACACCCCAGACCCTTCCAAAAAGGAGATTTTGTGTACTCACCGTTAAATCTTTTTCTCTTCAGTCACTTGAGGGACACAGGGACAATGGGGGTATAGCTAGTACCATTAGGAGGCAGGACACAACTACAAAAAAGACAACTGGCTCCTCCCCCACTGGCTATACCCCCAGCAGGCTAGAGAAGAGCTCAGTTTGTACCAAAGTCAACAGGATATGACATAACGCAATGAAACTTTTCAAAAAAGCCAATAACTGCTAACGAGAAAAAACGGTTAACTTGTCTGACGGAAGTGAAAACCTCAACCCAGGGAGGGAAGCCCTGTGTCCCCCAAGTGACTGAAGAGAAAAAGATTTAACGGTGAGTACACAAAATCTCCTTTTCTCAAAGTCAGCTTGGGGGACACAGGGACAATGGGGACGTACCAAAGCTGTCCCCTAAACAACCGGGTGGGAAGAAGAGGTTCAAGTGGAGTCAGCCACCGCGGCCTGAAGCACTTTTCTGCCAAAGCGAGTGTCAGATGCCGCAAAGGTGTCAAAATGGTAGAATTTTGCAAAGGAATGGACAGAGGTCCAAGTCGCTGCTTTGCATAGCTGGTCAGCTGATGCCTGGTTTCTGAAGGCCCAAGACGTACTCACACCCCTGGTTGAATGGGCAGTGACCCTGGAAGGAGGTGAGCGACCCCGGGCTTTGTATGCGCCTTGTATAGCTTGTTTGATCCAACGAGAAATGGATTGTTTGGTAGCCGATGCGCCTCGACGGGAGCCTGAGGGAAGTACCAGCAGGGAATCGGACTTACGGAAATCTTGAACTCTGAAGAGGTAAAACTTTAAGGCCCGTACCGGGTCCAGAGTGTGCAGTGCCCTTTCCTTCTGATTCGCTGGAGACGGGCAGAAGGAAGGAACCACGATCTCTTGGTTGATATGAAATTCCGAGACCACCTTTGGTAGGAAGGATGGTACGGTACGAAGGACCGCTCTGTCTTGATGGAAGACGAGGTAAGGCGACTTGTAGGAGAGAGCGCCGAGCTCAGAAACCCGTCTTGCTGTAGCAATAGCCAGGAGGAAAACAGTTTTCCAGGTCAGGAACTGAATGGGCACCGATCCCAGGGGTTCGAAGGGAGGAAGTTGAAGTGCCCGGAGTACCAACGTGAGGTCCCAGGTAGGGGCGGGAGCCCTGACAGGCGGAGCCACATGAGCCACTCCTTGCATGAAGGTTTTAACGTCAGGAAGTAGGGCAAGCCTTTTCTGGAAAAGCACTGAGAGAGCTGAGATTTGAGATTTGAGGGAACCTAAAGACAGTCCTAGCGACAGGCCTTCCTGCAGGAACTCCAGTAGGGTTGGTAGAGAAAATAGCCGGAAGCTAACCTTGCGAGTGAAACACCATTGGCGGTAGGTGGACCAGACCCTGTGATATGCCCTGGCTGAAACCGTTTTCCGAGCCGCACACATGGTGCGTGCCACTGCTCGAGAAAATCCCTTTTGAGTCAGAATCTTGGTCTCAAGAGCCACGCCGTCAAGATGAGGTAGGACGGGTGTGGATGTAAAATCGGACCCTGAGTGAGAAGGTCTGGAAGAGGAGGTAGAGGCCACGGTTCTGCGACAGAGAGGTTGAGAAGGTCCGTGAACCAAGCTCGTCGAGGCCACCTGGGTGCTATGAGGATGAGGGTGGACCGTTCCCGCTGGAGCTTTCTGATCGTCCTGGGGATTAGAGGAGTGGGCGGAAATGCATACGCCAGCTGAAAGGGCCAGTCGGCTGTCAGAGCGTCCACGTTTAGGGCTAGTGGGTCTCTGTAACGAGCTAGGAAGTGTGGTACCTTTCTGTTGTGCCTGGTTGCCATGAGGTCCACCTCTGGAACGCCCCATCTTGAAGTTATCTCCTGAAATACTTCGTCCTTTAGTGACCACTCGCCCGGATCTAGGGTTTGCCTGCTTAGGAAGTCGGCTTCCCAATTCAGTAGTCCCGGTATGAAGATGGCGGACAGCTGTACGCTGTGAGCCTCGGCCCACTGGAATATGATTTTTATCTCGCGCAGAGCCGCCCTGCTTCGTGTGCCGCCCTGGTGGTTGATGTAGGCCACCGCAGTGGAGTTGTCCGACTGTATCTTCACCGCCTGCCCCGTGAGGGCCTGCTGCCAATGGATGAGGCCCAGGCGAATTGCGCGGATCTCGAGCAGATTGATCTGCAACTTCCTTTCGGTGAGATTCCACTGCCCTTGGGCCGACCTTCCTTCGAGCACCGCTCCCCAACCGAAGAGGCTTGCGTCGGTCGTGAGAATGCGCCAACTGGGATCCCCGAGGCGCCTTCCCTGTGAGAGGTGAGTGGAGGTGAGCCACCACAGAAGGGACATCCGAGTTTGAGGAGAGAGGATTATCTCTTGTAGCAAGGACTTCCGTCTCCAGGTGCTGAGGATGTTCCACTGGAGCTCCCGGAGGTGAAATTGGGCGAAGGGAACCGCTTCTATAGTGGAAACCATGACACCCAGTACCTTCATGCAGAACCTGACGGGGTGCTTTGGCTTCTGCAGCAGTGATCGAACCAATGCCTGGAGATGAACGATCTTCTCCTGAGGGAGGGAGATCCTCTGAGTCAGAGTGTTGAAGTTCATGCCTAGAAAGTTCATGGATTGGCTGGGGGTTAGGGAGGATTTGTGTAGGTTGAGAACCCAACCCAATTCCCGAAGCTTCTCCATGGAGACCTGGAGTGACCGCTGGGCCTCCTGGGGAGAAGGCGCTTTGATCAAAAGGTCGTCCAGGTACGGGGTGATCGAGACCCCCTCGTTGCGGATCAGTGCATTGGCAGCCGCCATGATCTTCATGAAGACCCGGGGAGCTGACGTGAGGCCGAATGGTAAACTCGTGAATTGGTAGTGGAAGTTTTGGAAGGCAAAGCGTAAGAATCTCTGATGAGGAGGGAAAATGGGAACATGAAGGTAGGCGTCTTTTATGTCGAGAGACATGAGGAATTGCCCTGGGGACATCGCTGCAATGACAGATCGGAGGGATTCCATTTTGAATTTCCTTGGACGAATGAGCTTGTTCAGTCCTTTTAAGTCTAGGATCGGCCGGACTGAGCCGTCCTTTTTGGGGACTATGAACAGGTTTGAGTAGTAGTCCCTGAAGCGTTCGTCCGGGGGAACGGGAGTAATAACTCCTGCTAGGAGAAGGTTGGAGATGGCCCTCTGAAAAGCTGCACGCTTGCCTGGTTCCTGAGGAAGTCTTGACATGAAGAATCGGTGAGGTGGGGTAGATGAAAACTCCAGATGGTAACCTCGAGTAACCACTTCGTGTATCCAGGAATCCTGAACAAGAGATACCCACGTGGTTGCAAAGTGGGACAATCTCCCCCCGATAAGGTTCGGGGCGGGGAGTACGGCGTCATGCAGAGGCAGTCTTGTTGGTGGGCTTAGAAGAGTGCTTCCGGTTCTGCCAGGGAGTTCGATGTTTGTTGCCGAAACGCCCTTTGTTTGAAAAGGACTGTCGTGGGGGAGAGGATCTCGCGCTCTTGGTCTGAGAGCCACGAAAAAACTTGTTCTTCCGAAAGGAGGGACGTGCTTTGGGTTGGGGGAGAAGAGTGCTTTTGCCCCCGGTAGCTTGACTAATGATCTTGTCCAGATCAGGTCCGAAGAGGAGCTTCCCCTTGAACGGGATGGAGGTCAAGGACTTCTTAGAGGATAGGTCCGCTGACCAAAATTTCATCCATAAGGATCTGCGGGCTGCCACCAAGAGAGAGCGGAGGCTCTGCTGATAGCTTGAGTGGCGTCAAGCGAGGCTTCACACATGTAGTCGTTGGCTTCTTTGATTTGAGAAGCCAACTGTGATAGTTCGTGACGTGGTGCTCCGTCTGAAATGGCGGTGAGAAGAGTGTTTGACCAGGACTGAACAGCTCAGCTAACCCATGCCTTTGCTAGGACCGGTCTCAGCGAGGATCCGGAAGCTGCGAATGACGAGCGTAGTAAACTCTCCAACTTCTTGTCCATAGAGTCCTTGAAGGAGGACGCGTCAGGGACTGGTAAGGCCGTGTTCTTAGAGAGACGGGATACTGGGGCGTCCACGGATGGAGGAGCAGCCCATTTTTCAGTAAGGTCAGGTGGAAAGGGATACAACTTCAGGAAACGACGGTTTGTTTGAAAACGTCTCTCAGGTGTGTCCCACTCTTGTTGGATAATTTGTTCAAGCTGGGTGTGGGAAGGAAACGTCGGTGAAGTCTTGTTGCGTCGTTTGAAGAGAGACTTGGAAGACTCCGCCCGGACCTCCGGTTCCTGGAGGTGGAGGGTTTCTAGTACCGAGGAGATAAGGGAGTCCACGGTGTCAGAAGAGATTTTAGGATCATCGTGGTCCGAATCAGAAAAGCATTCCCCGTCTGAATGATCCTGTTCATCCCCAGAATCAGGAGGAGAAAAAATTCTCGGTGGAGAATCGCTATCATCTTCGGACGGGGAGGGGGCCCTACGTTTGGAGGGTCTAGCTTTATGACTGTCTAGGTGAGAAAGCAATTTGTCCAGTGACTGTGCTAGTTTTGGGATGCCTGTGGCCAATTGGGCCGCCCACTCAGGTGCTGCCTGTACTTGGCGTGGAGAAGCTTCAGGGCTGGATGCTAAGGGATCCCCCTGGGCAGCCCGATTCACCAGAGGTGGAGAAGGTGGTGAGGGTTCAGAAACCTGTTGTGGAGAGCACTGGTTGCAAAGGGCTGATTTGTGCCCTGTGGGCAAATGTTTGCGGCATTTGGCACAAGACAGAAAGGTGACCAGGGCTGTGGTTGCCCCCCTAGAGAAGAGGTTGGCACTGGGCCCATCAGACATAGTGGAAAAAAATATATGGGGAATACCTGGGGGAATAACCCAGGGTACAATAGCCTGACACTTAGATGAGCCGTAGGAGAGAATCGAGCTGTCAGTTCTGCAGTGGTGCCTTGTGTCTCTGCTGCCAGGGTATCATGGTCTGGGAGCAGCGTCTGTGCGTGGCTAATCCCGTGTGCGCGATCCAAGATGGCGGCCGCAATTGCAAAATGGCGTTCGGCTACACTGCGCGTACGGAGCGCATCCAACCGCGTCTGAGCGGCTTAGAGAGAAGTGCTCTCTGCGGCTGGCGAGTCCCCTGTGTGTAGGAGCCGCGAATGGAACCGCGGTAGTGGGAGGCCCCTGCAATAATATAGGGAATCCCTCCCTGCTCGCTGTGGAGGACCCCAGAGAATTAGGGGAAACACAGAGTAGGAAAAAACCCTCCCCTTACCTCTCCAATGAGGTTGTTAGGGGGTGAAGGGAATCCAATCTACCCTCCATAGTTAGGGGAGGGAGAAGGGAAACGGGGAGAGGGAGCCCCTAGGACTTACCTGTCCTGGAGACCGCTCTCCCAGTTCTGTCTGCCGGCCAGCCTGGTCTCCTCCTGTGAAGGAAGGAGAGGAATTGGCTGAGTGGTCTGTGTAAAACACCAGTGACCCCAGAGACAGATCCCACGTTGGAAGGTGCCAATGAGGTACTTTACACAGTGTAAAGGTTCAAGCAACCCTCTGGTGTCAGCAAGACTGACTAGATCATAAGTATAAAATAAAAAATTCTTCTGTCCTAACCTCCTGAGGACACAACTAAAACTGAGCTCTTCTCTAGCCTGCTGGGGGTATAGCCAGTGGGGGAGGAGCCAGTTGTCTTTTTTTGTAGTTGTGTCCTGCCTCCTAATGGTACTAGCTATACCCCCATTGTCCCTGTGTCCCCCAAGCTGACTTTGAGAAAAGCAGGTTTGCCAAAGGCTGGAGAAGATTTGAGCATTGTAGAGATCAAAGTGAAATCAGAAATTATTTGCATTGCTAGAGCCTAGTGGTAGACATGAGAATAGCACCCAAGCAGGGAAAACCTATGCTTTGCTATTACACAACCTGGGTCGAATTGTACAATGGGAAGGGGAGAAACAATAACTGCCTCAAATCAGTTCTATTTGTTGGTTCAAGAATTTGCAATGTAAACAGTGTGGTTCAGAAATAAAAATTAAATCATAAAAGTCATGAGTCGCTTTAAGTCTTTACACCGGGGGATGCACCAAATCGAACATCTAAATACAAACTACAAAATATTAGGCTGAATTCAAATTCTTATTTGCATAAGCAAATGAAAAAATCCCTCACCAACTGAGTGGTATATAAAAAGACTTTGGTGTCCAGTGGTCTTAAGTCACTTCTTATTTAAAGTTCACAATTGGTTTGGCCAGGCATTCAGGGTGTGGCTGAATCTGATTCCTGCAAAAATTGTTGAATCCCAAACTGAATATGGAATTTCGTGCATCTTTATACAAGTAAATGCATTGTCTGCATATGGAAGATATTTTAGGAATGTAAAACATTTTAAAGGAACAGTAACCCCAAAAATTCAAAGTGTGTTAAATAGTGATGTTGCGGTCGGGAGAAGCACGACCCGCACATCACTATTTAACACACTTTTAACCTGACCTCCCACCACCCGCACCCACCCAAGCCCGACTTCCAGATTGAGTTTTTATAGACCTGCGGCAACCCGCCCCGACGATGACGTCACAAGGGGCGGGTGAGAGGCGCACATCTATAAAAACTCAACCTGGAAGCCGGCATTTGGAAGGTCGCGGGCGGGGAAAGAAAGGAGCGTGAGAGGTCAGACGAACACGCGGGTATCGAGTTGGCCAGCACATCTACTAGTATTAAAGTAATGAAAATATAATGTGCTGCACTAGTAAAACTGGTGTGTTTGCTTCAGAAACTCTGCTATAGTTTATATAAACAAGCGGCTGTGTAGCCATAGGGGCAGCCATTCAAGCAAAGGATACACAGTAGTTAACAGATAAGTACTACTATAGTTTATATAAACAAGCTGCTGTGTAGCCATGGGGGCAGCCATTTAAAGGTGAAAAACATACAACATGATTCTTTAGAACTTATCTGTTATCTATAGTGTATCCTGTGCTAGCTTGTTTATATAAACTATAGTAGTACTTATCTGTGTATCCTGTGCTTGAATGGCTGCCCCCAAGGCTACACAACAGCTTGTTATATAAACTATAGTTGTGTTCCTGAAGCAAACATATACATTTTACCAGTGTATGGCAACAGTACATTATACAGTCATTCCTTTAAAACAATTTTTGGTGTTACTGTTCCTTTAAATTATTGGAACATTTTGAAAAACACAGTCAGTGGTGGGAAAAAGTGTACCAGAGCTACTGGTTACTTAAGCAACAGAAACTTGAGCTAGAGTTTCCAAATGGCCATTTATTCATTCAAGACAACAAATGGGTGTTGCATATCTCAGATATCTATGTGTTATATACATAATCAACTGGCAGTTAGACTTCCCATACACAAAAACAGATACCCTAGAGCTTTGATACTGAGTGAACAATATGAGACCATTTAGGTGTAAAGGTGGCCATACATGGATAGATCCGCTCGTTTGGCGATGTCGTCAAACGAGCGGATCTCCCTCCGATATGCCCACCTTGAGGTGGGCAATATCGGGCAGATCCGATCGTGGGCCCTAGGGCCCAACGATCGGATCCTAGCTTTCACAAACGGGCGGTCGGATCGCGGGACCGCATCAACGAACAGATGCGGCCGCGATCCGATGGGATTTTTAACCCCATCCGATCGATCGGGGAAGCCCGTCGGGGGGCCCCCATACACGGGCCAATAAGCTGCCGACACGGTCTGTCGGCAGCTTTTATCGGCCTGTGTATGGCCACCTTAAAACTGTGTGACCACATTGTGAGCCATATGCACACCTGAGCCCATGCATTGAAATGTCTGTGCAACTTTAGAAGTTCACATGATGTTAGACACATTTTGAGATGGCTTCTTTGTTGTGTGTGGGAACTGCAATATTTCACTTCTGAAATGTCTTTTCAGTATTTCACAACACAGAACAGTAAGTATTTACTATTGTTTTCAGCAATATGCAATTAGAAGAAAATACAAAAAACTTCTACCTAGGCCTTATTAATCAATCAGTTGGTTAAGGCTATGGGTTATTGAACCTGAGCTTGCCTTGATATCATACTGTATATGTCCATATGTTCCTGACAGAAGACAGCATATGAGTTTGAATTAGAAAAAAAGTATCTCAAAAGTCACACTCTGTATAATATATCTCAATTCATTAAATTTTATTAGCTTCATTATTTTTTTTACCTTTAAAAATTGTAGGTGCCAGTTAAACACTAATTCTGCATGTGTACCACCCCATCCCTTGTGGTTATAAGTTGCCAACATCTCTGCACAATTTCTAACCAGCACAAAGCTAGTAAAAGGAACTTTGGAAGTTCTGTTTTGTCGGCCTGTTTCTTCTAATTACAGCTGGATTTTATAGTAGACAGGTCTAATATATGTATTTGCATTAGAAGAGTTGGCAAATTTGATATGTGGAAGAAGACTGCACTGGGTTCACTAATGGCATATTTACATTACAGCATCCTCACCAGTTTGGCTTCACTGTGTTATACTTTTTTCCTGCAGAAAGCAACCTGGCTATATTCAAGAGCAAATAAACCCTGTTGTAGGTATTAAGGCAATGAGCAACGATCATGCACAATTACACCATCCCATTAATTACCCTAATAATCAGTAGGATGGGAGGTTAATCTGTATAGTAAAGCATCCATCTTGCTCAGCCTTAGTACAGCAAAATATTCTATTTAATTAGCTCTGCGAGAGATGCAATTACCTCTGTTGTTTCCTTAATCTCCAGACAGAAGGAGAGAAGGCTTTCAGACTCTACCCTCAGCTGTCTCTTTTCCTCCTCGCTGCAAACTTGGAGACAAACTTTGCTATTCCAGGTTTTCAGATCATCCAGTTCCTTTTGCAAATCTACAATCTAATTGGGAAGGGGGGAGAGGGACATTGTCATGGATGCTGGTGCCTTGTCAAATACACATCATTTATCGCCTCAGGTTATTTCAAAATATTTTTTTAAAAAATTGCACTGATATCAAAGAAATGTTCTTTTTCTTGTTACCAAAGCAGAGCTACCTAAATGAACCCCTACATCAACCCCTATAATGAATCTGTTTAATCCAAGAACTTTAATGGGGCAGGTGGGAGCATGTAAAAATCATAAAAATCGTTCCTTCATGCAAAGAGTAAAGCTCTGTACAGTACACAGTTTGGGGGGTAAAAGTAAGTAGTAGTATTTGCAGGCAATTAGTAGTAGTTCTGTGACTCCTGAAGCACTACCTAGTTAAAACAGGACATCAAGAGGTGCCCCATGGCCTGTGACATGATCTCACAGATGATGTGATTAAAATGGCAATGATCTTTTTTTGTTAAAATTGAATTTTTGTTTATTTTAATCCACCATGTTTCTTTTATAATTCTTTAATTGGTATATCTCGCAATCCCATTACCTAACGTGTTATATCTCATTAGATGATTACCAATAGAGGTTGCGGTTTCGATTGGTCTATTTATATGGATTTCTATTTGCTGTTCCACTATGTCTATGATTAAGGGCGCCTGCGCCTGAAACGCTTCAAGCTAGATGTGCTGCGTGTCTTTTAATATGGATTAATAAATATTTTTGTTTTCTGGACAGATGCAGTTGAAATAATTGATTTGGCATGTGGAGCTGAAATATCATTTAAAGAATACAGCTTTTAAAAACATTAAAAACATATGTATTAATGGCAACTAAGGAGTCAATTAAATTGCATATATATTTCTCTAGTAGAAGTAAAAAAAAATTCATAATTCACCCAATATGTTAAAATCACCAACTAGAACTTGGGGGGGGGGGGAGGGCATAGCCTGATGCCACTGGGCCAATTGTTAGGCAATTAAGGACATAAACCCATTACTTTTATGGAAAGTCATCCAGGGGAACTACATTACATCCCTGCTTAAAGGAACAGATAGTGTCAAGAATAAGTAAGAGCTGAAGAGATCGGAGATCTATGGGATTCTTCAGTGAAGGTTTTCTTAAAGGAAAACTATACCCCAAAAATTAATACATAAGTCACAGATAGTTTATATCATATTAAAGAATCTTATCAAACTGGAATATATATTTAAGTAAATATTGCTCTTTTACATCTCTTGCCTTGAACCACCATTTCATGATGGTCTGTGTGCTGCCTCAGAGATCAAATGACCAGAAATACTGCAGCTCTAACTTTAAAAGAAGTGTGGAAGCAAAAGACAGACCTATGTCTGTTAATTTCCTCATGTGACCTAACATGTATGGTTTGCTTGGTTTGTTTGTGTGCACCGTGAATCATACGATCCCAAAGGGTGGCCCTTATTTTTTAAATGGCAGTTGTCTATTTAGAATTACCTAAAGGCACATACTACTAAAAAAGTATATTATTATGGAAATGGTTTATTTACATGAAACAGGGTTTTCTATATGAGCATTTTTTTGGAATATATTTTTAGAGAGACTTACATTGTTTGGGGGTATAGTTTTCCTTTAAAATCTTTTTATTTTTATTTATTTAGATAGTAAAACAGTATAAGAAAAAGTGGCGGAGTCTTTTAGCTCAGATTGAATTTAGGTACTAGATTATTTTTTATCATTGCTTTAAGGGTTAGTTCACACGATGAGATTCGGGAAGATTGTCACCTGGCGGCTAATCGCCTCGTCTTCTGGGCAACAATCTCCTTGAACTCCCATAGGCTATAATGAAAAGTCACCTGCGCTAAAGCACATGCGGCGAAGTCGCCCGAAGTTTCCTCCAGGCTTTTGTCGCCAGGCGACACAATCTCCTCGTGTGAACTAACCCTTATGCAAAGGCAAATTTTAAAAGAGGGAAGTAGGCAGCACCTGTGTATTTACAACTACAGAAAGAACCAAGTTCGACAACTGCTTGTGAGAAGTGAGCAGTACAGGTGAGCTTTATCTTGTTACTAGGTTGAACTGTTAGGCTGGCTTTTGGCAGGTGCTGTAGCATTGGGCTTGGAAGTTGGAAAAGGCAGCAGCACTAGAGTTGGGTATGGTTGCAGGGATATCTGAAGCATTGAATCTTCAAGAGAGAAGGCACAAATAATTGCCCAACAATGTTCATAATTTTATAATAGCATTAACAGCCTGTATACAAAAAGGGATTGTACTTCTCTTTAAGATTGACTTTTACTGTGGACACAGGTGCTGTTGCTGCCTCATGCCTGCGTCGGTACAGAGGTTGCACTGAAGGGATGGGTGCCCATGGCAGGCTGGAATGACAATGCTGGGTGCGTGGAAACTTTGGCCGTATTGCTTGAAGCTCAGCAACTCGGCCAGCGCCTGGCGCACGTAGGAAGAGTGCGCGCTGACCAGCCGCGGAACCCCTTCCGGTACACTTTCTCCCGTCCCTCATGTGCGCGCGCATGCGCACACGCAAAAATAGGCGGAAGCGCGGAACCTACTCAGTCGGACTAGGGGTAGGCAGCAGTGACAGGTACCTGCCTGGCGCCCCAAGTTTTGCGCACGTGCCTACTCTGCCTACCCCTAGTTCCGGCCCAACGAGTCCAAATTGGAAAGATGGGACCCCGTCATAGAGGGACAGTTCTTCATTGCTCATTCTGTCTCCCGCCGCTTGGGCAATAGAGAACGCAGGCTGGGAGTAAAGGGCAAGTGATCCAGACAGATCCTGCAGTGGGCGGGGCATGTGACGAGGGCGGCACACTGCTGCCAAGCAACGAAAAGCTCTAACATGAAGTTTGCTTTCTCCTGTGTTGAGTTCTAGAGTAACAACTCCTGCAGTGGGCGGGGCATGTGACGAGGGCGGCACACTGCTGCCAAGCAACGAAAAGCTCTAACATGAAGTTTGCTTTCTCCTGTGTTGAGTTCTAGAGTAACAACTTGCAGCGATTTCTTTCCCTCATACCCTGAGAACCATAATTTGTGTAAGCCACAGGTTCTTATCATTACTTGTACAATTCCCACACAGAGACAGCTTCCCATAATAGGCCAGCAAAACACTAGCACGCCGCAGCTCCACCAATGAGCGTGTCCCTGGGCGGAGCTTAACTTATATCACAGCGGCTCCATGGTCACATGACCCAGATAACTGCCGTTTTTCTGTCAGTTGGGGGAGACGATCAGCCGATGAACAGGTGATTTCCTCTGCGCTTTTGGAGCTGACCTGACACGTCAGAAATTGGAAAAAGGAGATGAAAGAGAGAAGATGACAAAGGTAGGGAACAAGGGGAAAACACTGGGGAGCAAAGAGAGGTCTCTGTAAAAAAAAAATCATGAAAGCAGGCAGCAGCGGGAAACAAGTAAGATGCTATTTTAAATGCTGATTTCATGCAAATGGTGATTTTTTTTTAAAAAAAAATCTTGTTAATTAAGTCTATTGTATTGTGAGTTTGCTGCAGCTTTTTTTACATATGTTTTGAGAATCGTTTTTTCCATTTTTGGCAGTAAATCTTCATTTGTTAGTGAATAGGAGGGTTAATCTGATAACTAAATACATAAATCATATAAACCTCAAAGTTCTTAGTTATTGTTATAAGGATACGTATTGTTACCGATGGGCAATATAAAGCCATTTAATTAGAGACATGGGAGAATTCAGCAAATAGGCTAATTTTTAATTAAGTATGTTATTATGGGATGTTGTGTGCAAAGTCTAGTGACAGTTAATAACTGTCAATTTTTAAAAATCTGATTTTATGCGTTTGGTAAATCTTTTTTTGCTTCTTGTTAAATAACGAGATTGTCGATTGTAAAATATCCAGCAAATAGGCACATTTTCAATTATGTATGCTGGTACATATTTCCATGCTTTGTAGTTATTATGGGATGTTGTTATTTTGGGATGTTGATATTATTGGATGTTGTGTGCAAAGTCTAGTGACAGTTAGTAACTGTCAATTTTTAAAAATCTGATTTTATGCATTTGGTAAATCTTTTTTTGCTTCTTGTTAAATAACTATATTGTCGATTGTAAAAAATTCAGCAAATAGGCACATTTTCAATTATGTATGCTGGTAAATATTTCCATGCTTTGTTGTTATTATGGGATGTTGTTATTATGGGATGTTGTGTGCAAAGTCTATTGACAGTTTATAACTGTCAATTTTTAAAAATCTGATTTTATGCATTTGTTAATTCTTTTTTTGCTTCTTGTTAAATAACGAGATTGTCGATTGTAAAAAAAAAAATCCAGCAAATAGGCACATTTTCAATTATGTATGCTGGTAAATATTTCCATAGATTGTTGTTATTATGGGATGTTGTTATTTTGGGATGTTGATATTATGGGATGTTATGTGCAAAGTCTAGTGACAGTTTATAACTGTCACTTTTTAAAAATCTGATTTTATGCGTTTGGTACATTTTTTTTTTCTTCTTGTTAAATAACTATATTGTCGATTGTAAAAAATTCAGCAAATAGGCACATTTTCAATTATGTATGCTGGTACATATTTCCATGCTTTGTTGTTATTATGGGATGTTGTTATTATGGGATGTTGTGTGCAAAGTCTATTGACAGTTTATAACTGTCAATTTTTAAAAATCTGATTTTATGCATTTGTTAATTCTTTTTTTGCTTCTTGTTAAATAACTATATTGTCGATTGTAAAAAATCCAGCAAATAGGCACATTTTCAATTATGTATGCTGGTACATATTTCCATGCTTTGTTGTTATTATGGGATGTTGTTATTTTGGGATGTTGATATTATTGGATGTTGTGTTCAAAGTCTAGTGACAGTTAGTAACTGTCAATTTTTAAAAATCTGATTTTATGCATTTGGTAAATCTTTTTTTGCTTCTTGTTAAATAACTATATTGTCGATTGTAAAAAATTCAGCAAATAGGCACATTTTCAATTATGTATGCTGGTAAATATTTCCATGCTTTGTTGTTATTATGGGATGTTGTTATTATGGGATGTTGTGTGCAAAGTCTATTGACAGTTTATAACTGTCAATTTTTAAAAATCTGATTTTATGCATTTGTTAATTCTTTTTTTGCTTCTTGTTAAATAACTATATTGTCGATTGTAAAAAATCCAGCAAATAGGCACATTTTCAATTATGTATACTGGTACATATTTCCATGCTTTGTAGTTATTATGGGATGTTGTTATTTTGGGATGTTGATATTATTGGATGTTGTGTTCATAGTCTAGTGACAGTTAGTAACTGTCAATTTTTAAAAATCTGATTTTATGCATTTGGTAAATCTTTTTTTGCTTCTTGTTAAATAACGAGATTGTCGATTGTAAAAAAAAAAATCCAGCAAATAGGCACATTTTCAATTATGTATGCTGGTAAATATTTCCATAGATTGTTGTTATCATGGGATGTTGTTATTATGGGATGTTGTTATTTTGGGATGTTGTGTGCAAAGTCTAGTGACAGTTTTATAACTGCCACAGAGCTGCCATATTGTGATTTTGCAGCAGCCTTTGTTTTGAAAATTCATGTTTTGAACTTAGATTTTCAATTTTCTGGACCAAGTTTTAATGTGTCAGAATAGGAGGGTTGGTTTGATAACTAAATACATAAATCATATCAACCACAGAGTTCTTGGTTATTGTGTGAAAGGAAAGGTACTGTTACAGATAGGCAATATTAAGCCATTTAATTAGAAAATGGAAGAATCCAGCAAATATACTCATTTTTAATTATGCATGCTGGTACAAATGCCCATGCATTGTTATTTTGGGATGTTGTAATTATGGGATGTTGTGTACAAAGTCTAGTGACAGTTTATAACTGCCACAGAGCTGCCATATTGAGTAGGTGAATGAACAGTATAAGAGAGACTCGCAAACAAAATAGTTTTAATTAATTTGGGCCCATGCCCTCAAACCTTCAGAAAAGAGAAAAGAAAGGAAATAAAATGATAATGTTTTGTAAAGAGAAGAACAAGATATTTTATAAACCTTTAGAAGATATGAATGGGCAGAGGTGTGAAGCAAGTCAGTTTCATTTTTAAAATGCTGATTTTATGCATTTGGTAAAATGTTTTTTTGTTTCTTGTTAATAAACTATATTGTGTATTGTGATTTTGCAGCAGCGTTTGATTTGAAAAAACATGTTTTGAGAATAGATTTATGATTTTTTGGACCAAGTTTTAATTTTTCAGTGAATAGGAGGGTTTGATTAACTACATACATAAATCATATAAACCATGAATATCTTTGTTATTGGAGGAGAGGCTAGGTTCTGTTACACATGTGTAATAACAAATGTTTTAGTTTGTCAGGGAAAATGTTTGGAATGGGAAAATGCAGCATATAGGCACATTTTTAATTATGTATGCTGCTAGATATGTCCATGCATTGTTATTATGGAATGTTGTATGCAAAGTCCAGTGACAGTTTATAACACAGAGCTGCCAAATTAGGCAGGTGAGTGAACAGTGTAAAATAGTCTGGCAAGCAAAATTTTTTAATGCCTTATTTGTAGGGATGCACCGAATCCAGGATTCGGTTCGAGATTCGGCCAGGATTCGGCCTTTTTCAGCAGGATTCAGATTCGGCCGAATCCTTCTGCCTGGCCGAACCGAATCCGAATTTGCATATGCGACTTAGGGACGGGAAGGTAAATCGCATGACTTTTTGTCACAAAATAAGGAAGTTAAAAATGTTTTCCCGTTCTCACTCCTAATTTACATATGCAAATTAGGATTCGGATTTGGTTCGGTATTCAGCCGAATCTTTAGAAAAGGATTCGGGGAGTTCAACCGAATCCAAAATAGTGGATTCGGTGCATCCCTACTAATTTTGGCTCAAGCCCTTAGTCAAAAAACTATAAAAACCTAGTCAAAAACGATGGAAAGAAACAGACGAAAACAATGTAAATAATTTTTAGAAAACCTATAGAACAGGGGTCCCCAACCGCCGGGCTTAGACACTCCCGTACTGAGCCGGTACGTCCAAATTTCCTGTCGACCCCGCCACGACCCCTGCTCACGCTGACCCCACCGACCACGCCGACCTCATCCATGACCCCACCCACTGGTTCTCTCGAAAAAAAAAAAACCCACTGACCCCGCCGTCCCCAACCCCACCCCCCGGTCCTCGCGAAAATAATAAAAAAAAAAAATTATTTTCGAATATTTGTTCTCTATATATTATTTACTTGTTATTCATAAGTTATAGTGTTTCATTTTAATGTTTTTGTGCTTAGTATATTGGACAATTGATTTGTATAGGCCTGAATAGGTAGACAATTGAAATGCTAGTTCCCCAAGGGGGTGGGTCCCTTTGCAGTGTATGACATGCTCACCCAAAGAGGTCCTTCATGTGTGGATAGGTAGAGGGCGTGTATGATGGACCCCTGAGGAAATTCCCTAAGCGTCCTCAGTAATTGGATTGTTATTATAGATATATCTATGGTCATTGATTTGTATTGATTATTGTTTAATTGTTTAATTCATTTGTTGTGGTATTATTGTAATAAAGTTTTTAAATAGATCAGGTGATTGAAGTCAGAGTTGTTTTTCTATGGTTTAGCCTTTGTTCTAGATAAGTTGTTTTAATAAAAATGTGTTTGATGGATGAATATATATCTATGTAGAATGTATATAGAGGGATGAATATATATCTATGCAGAGTGTGTATAGATTGATGAATATATATATATATATATATCTATGTAGAATGTATATAGAGGGATGAATATATATCTCTATGCAGAGTGTATATAGATGGATAAATATATATATATCTATGTAGAATGTATATAGAGGGGATGAATATATATCTCTATGCTGACGCCGACCACGCCGACCCCATCCATGACCCCACCCACTGGTCCTCGCGGGAAGAAAAAAAAAAAAACCCCACCGATCCCATCCCCAACCCCACCCCCCGGTCCTCGCGAAAATAATAATAAAAAAAAAAAAAAAAACATTTTTGCCACCGGTACAAAAAAGGTCGGGGACCCCAGCTATAGAAGATATGAATGTGCAGGGAGTAAATCAAGTAAGCTGCAGTTTTAGAAAGCTGATATTTTTTATCCCATACCTATATCATTATTGAGAATTTATATTTTGAGATTTTTTATGTGTATTAAATAAAAACATTTTAATAGATAAGGGCTTTAAATAGTTACGGGTTTCTTTTAGAATATTTGTTCTCTATATATTATTTACTTGTTGTTCATAAGTTATAGTGTTTTATTTTAATGTTTTTGTGCTTAGTATATTGGACAATTGATTTGTATAGGCCTGAATAGGTAGACAATTGAAATGCTAGTTCCCCAAGGGGGTGGGTCCCTTTGCAGTGTATGACATGCTCACCCAAAGAGGTCCTTCATGTGTGGATAGGTAGAGGGCGTGTATGGTGGACCCCTGAGGAAATTCCCTAAGCGTCCTCAGTAATTGGATTGTTATTATAGATATATCTATGGTCATTGATTTGTATTGGTTATTGTTTAATTGTTTAATTCATTTGTTGTGGTATTATTGTAATAAAGTTTTTAAATAGATCAGGTGATTGAAGTCAGAGTTGTTTTTCTATGGTTTAGCCTTTGTTCTAGATAAGCTGTTTTAATAAAAATGTGTTTGATGGATGAATATATATATATATATATATATATATATATGTAGAATGTATATAGTGGGATGAATATATATCTCTCTGCAGAGTATATATAAATGGATGAATATATATCTATGTAGAATGTATATAGAGGGATGAATATATATCTATGCAGAGTGTGTATAGATGGATGAATATATATCTCTATGCAGAGTGTATGAAGATGGATGAATATATATATATATATATCTATGCAGAGTGTGTATAGAGGGATGAATATATATCTCTATGCAGAGTGTATATAGATGGATGAATATATATATCTCTATGCAGAGTGAATATAGATGGATGAATATATATATCTATGTAGAATGTATATAGAGGGATGAACATATATCTCTATGCAGAGTGTATATAAATGGATGAATATATATATATCTATGTAGAATGTATATAGAGGGATGAATATATATCTCTATGCAGAGTGTATATAGATGGATAAATATGTATATCTATGTAGAATGTATATAGAGGGGATGAATATATATCTCTATGCTGACGCCGACCCCATCCATGACCCCACCCACTGTTCCTCGCGCAAAAAAAAAAAAAACCCGCCGACCCCATCCCCAACCCCACCCCCCTGTCCTCGCGAAAATAATAAAAAAAAAAAAAAAACATTTTTGCCACCGGTACAAAAAAGGTTGGGGACCCCAGCTATCGAAGATATGAATGTGCAGGGAGTAAATCAAGTAAGCTGCAGTTTTAGAAAGCTGATATTTTTTATCCCATACCTATATCATTATTGAGAATTTATATTATGAGATTTTTTATGTGTATTAAATAAAAACATTTTAATAGATAAGGGCTTTAAATAGTTAGGGGTTTCTTTTAGAATGTTTGTTCTCTATATATTATTTACTTGTTATTCATAAGTTATAGTGTTTTATTTTAATGTTTTTGTGCTTAGTATATTGGACAATTGATTTGTATAGGCCTGAATAGGTAGACAATTGAAATGCTAGTTCCCCAAGGGGGTGGGTCCCTTTGCAGTGTATGACATGCTCACCCAAAGAGGTCCTTCATGTGTGGATAGCTAGAGGGCATGTATGGTGGACCCCTGAGGGAATTCCCTTAGCGTCCTCAGTAATTGGATTGTTATTATAGATATGTATATGATCATTGATTTGTATTGATTATTGTTTAATTGTTTAATTCATTTGTTGTGGTATCATTGTAATAAGGTTTTTAAATAGATCAGGTTATTGATGTCAGAGTTGTTTTTCTATGGTTTAGGCTTTGTTCTACATAAGTTGTTTTAATAAAAATGTGTTTGTTTGATGGATGAATATATATATCTATGTAGAATGTACATAGAGGGATGAACATATATCTCTGCAGAGTGTATATAGATGGATGAATATACATAAATCTATGTAGAATGTATATAGAGGGATGAATATATATCTCTATGCAGAGTGTATATAGATGGATGTATATATATATATATATATCTATGTAGAATGTATATAGAGGGATGAATATATGTATATATCTGCAGAGTGTATATAGATGGATGAATATATATATCTATGTAGAATGTATATAGAGGGATGAATATATATCTCTATGCAGAGTGTATATAGATTGATGAATATATATATATATATCTATGTAGAATGTATATAGAGGGATGAATATATGTATATATCTGCAGAGTGTATATAGATGGATGAATATATATATCTATGTAGAATGTATATAGTCGGATGAATATATATCTCTATGCAGAGTTTATATAGATGGATGAATATATATATATCTATGTAGAATGTATATAGAGGGATGAATATATATATCTTTATGCAGAGTGTATATAAATGGATGAATATATATATCTATGTAGAATGTATATAGAGGGATGAATATATATCTCTATGCAGAGTATATATAAATGGATGAATATATATATCTATGTAGAATGTATATAGAGGGATGAATATATATCTCTATGCAGAGTGTATATAGATGGATGAATATATTTAGATCTATGTAGAATATATATAGAGGGATGAATATATATATATATATCTGCAGAGTGTATATAGATGGATGAATATATATATATATATATATATATCTATGCAGAGTGTGTATAGAGGGATGAATATATATCTCTATGCAGAGTGTATATAGATGGATGAATATATATATATCTCTATGCAGAGTGTATATAGATGGATGAATATATATATCTATGTAGAATGTATATATAGGGATGAACATATAGCTCTATGCAGAGTGTATATAGATGGGTAAATATATATATATCTATGTAGAATGTATATAGAGGGGATGAATATGTATCTCTATGCTAAGGCCACCACGCCGACCCCATCCATGACCCCACCCACTGGTCCTCGCGGAAAAAAAAAAAAAAACCCTGCCAACCCCATCCCCACCCCACCCCCCGGTCCTTCCGAAAATAATACGAAAAAAAAAAAAACATTTTTGCCACCGGTACAAAAAAGGTTAGGGACCCCAGCTATAGAAGATATGAATGTGCAGGGAGTAAATCAAGTAAGTTGCAGTTTTAGAAAGCTGATATTTTTTATCCCATACCTATATCATTATTGAGAATTTATATTATGAGATTTTTTATGTGTATTAAATAAAAACATTTTAATAGATAAGGGCTTTAAATAGTTAGGGGTTTCTTTTAGAATATTTGTTCTCTATATATTATTTACTTGTTATTCATAAGTTATAGTGTTTTATTTTAATGTTTTTGTGCTTAGTATATTGGACAATTGATTTGTATAGGCCTGAATAGGTAGACAATTGAAATGCTAGTTCCCCAAGGGGGTGGGTCCCTTTGCAGTGTATGACATGCTCACCCAAAGAGGTCCTTCATGTGTGGATAGGTAGAGGGCGTGTATGGTGGACCCCTGAGGGAATTCCCTAAGCGTCCTCAGTAATTGGATTGTTATTATAGATATGTATATGATCATTGATTTGTATTGAGTATTGTTTAATTGTTTAATTCATTTGTTGTGGTATCATTGTAATAAGGTTTTTAAATAGATCAGGTTATTGATGTCAGAGTTGTTTTTCTATGGTTTAGGCTTTGTTCTACATAAGTTGTTTTAATAAAAATGTGTTTGATGGATGAATATATATATATATATCTATGTAGAATGTATATAGAGGGATGAACATATAGCTCTATGCAGAGTGTATATAGATGGATAAATATATATATATCTATGTAGAATGTATATAGAGGGGATGAATATATATCTCTATGCTGAACCGACCACGCCGACCCCATCCATGACCCCACCCACTGGTCCTTGCGGGAAGAAAAAAAAAAAACCCCGCCGACCCCATCCCCAACCCCACCCCCCGGTCCTCGCGAAAATAATAATAAAATAAAAAAACATTTTTGCCACCGGTACAAAAAAGGTCGGGGACCCCAGCTATAGAAGATATGAATGTGCAGGGAGTAAATCAAGTAAGCTGCAGTTTTAGAAAGCTGATATTTTTTATCCCATACCTATATCATTATTGACAATTTATATTATGAGATTTTTTATGTGTATTAAATAAAAACATTTTAATAGATAAGGGCTTTAAATAGTTATGGGTTTCTTTTAGAATATTTGTTCTCTATATATTATTTACTTGTTATTCATAAGTTATAGTGTTTTATTTTAATGTTTTTGTGCTTAGTATATTGGACAATTGATTTGTATAGGCCTGAATAGGTAGACAATTGAAATGCTAGTTCCCCAAGGGGGTGGGTCCCTTTGCAGTGTATGACATGCTCACCCAAAGAGGTCCTTCATGTGTGGATAGCTAGAGGGCATGTATGGTGGACCCCTGAGGGAATTCCCTTAGCGTCCTCAGTAATTGGATTGTTATTATAGATATGTATATGATCATTGATTTGTATTGGTTATTGTTTAATTGTTTAATTCATTTGTTGTGGTATCATTGTAATAAGGTTTTTAAATAGATCAGGTTATTGATGTCAGAGTTGTTTTTCTATGGTTTAGGCTTTGTTCTACATAAGTTGTTTTAATAAAAATGTGTTTGATGGATCAATATACATATATCTATGTAGAATGTATATAGAGGGATGAATATATATCTCTATGCAGAGTGTATATAGATGTATGAATATATATATATCTATGTAGAATGTATATAGAGGGATGAATATATGTATATATCTGCAGAGTGTATATTGATGGATGAATATATATATGTATGTAGAATGTATATAGAGGGATGAACATATATCTCTATGCAGAGTGTATATAGATTGATGAATATATATATATCTATGTAGAATGTATATAGAGGGATGAATATATGTATATATCTGCAGAGTGTATATAGATGCATGAATATATATATCTATGTAGAATGTATATAGTCGGATGAATATATATCTCTATGTAGAGTTTATATAGATGGATGAATACATATATATATATATATATATATATATATATATATATATATATTTCTATGTAGAATGTATATAGAGGGATGAACATATATCTCTATGCAGAGTGTATATAGATTGATGAATATATATATATATCTATGTAGAATGTATATAGAGGGATGAATATATGTATATATCTGCAGAGTGTATATAGATGCATGAATATATATATCTATGTAGAATGTATATAGTCGGATGAATATATATCTCTATGCAGAGTTTATATAGATGGATGAATATATATCTATATATATCTATATATCTATATCTATATATATATATATATATATATATATATATATATATATTTCTATGTAGAATGTATGTAGAGGGATGAATATATATCTTTATGCCGAGTGTATAGAAATGGATGAATATATATATCTATGTAGAATGTATATAGAGGGATGAATATATATCTCTATGCAGAGTATATATAAATGGATGAATATATATATCTATGTAGAATGTATATAGAGGGATGAATATATATCTCTATGCAGAGTGTATATAGATGGATGAATATATTTAGATCTATGTAGAATATATATAGAGGGATGAATATATATATATCTGCAGAGTGTATATAGATGGATGAATATATATATATATATCTATGCAGAGTGTGTATAGAGGGATGAATATATATCTCTATGCAGAGTGTGTATAGAGGGATGAATATATATCTCTATGCAGAGTGTGTATAGAGGGATGAATATATATCTCTATGCAGAGTGTATATAGATGGATGAATATATATATATCTCTATGCTGAGGCCGACCACGCCGACCCCATCCATGACCCCACCCACTGGTCCTCGCGGAAAAAAAAAAAAAAACCCCGCCGACCCCATCCCCAACCCCACCCCCTGGTCCTCGCGAAAATAATACGAAAAAAAAAAAAAACATTTTTGCCACCGGTACAAAAAAGGTTAGGGACCCCAGCTATAGAAGATATGAATGTGCAGGGAGTAAATCAAGTAAGCTGCAGTTTTAGAAAGCTGATATTTTTTATCCCATACCTATATCATTATTGAGAATTTATATTATGAGATTTTTTATGTGTATTAAATAAAAACATTTTAATAGATAAGGGCTTTA
This sequence comes from Xenopus petersii, assembly GCA_038501925.1. NCBI lineage: Eukaryota > Metazoa > Chordata > Amphibia > Anura > Pipidae > Xenopus > Xenopus petersii. The sequence goes on from CM076687.1 coordinate 82,006,545, forward strand.
AATAGTTAGGGGTTTCTTTTAGAATGTTTGTTCTCTATATATTATTTACTTGTTATTCATAAGTTATAGTGTTTTATTTTAATGTTTTTGTGCTTAGTATATTGGACAATTGATTTGTATAGGCCTGAATAGGTAGACAATTGAAATGCTAGTTCCCCAAGGGGGTGGGTCCCTTTGCAGTGTATGACATGCTCACCCAAAGAGGTCCTTCATGTGTGGATAGGTAGAGGGCGTGTATGGTGGACCCCTGAGGAAATTCCCTAAGCGTCCTCAGTAATTGGATTGTTATTATAGATATATCTATGGTCATTGATTTGTATTGGTTATTGTTTAATTGTTTAATTCATTTGTTATGGTATTATTATAATAAAGTTTTTAAATAGATCAGGTGATTGAAGTCAGAGTTGTTTTTCTATGGTTTAGGCTTTGTTCTAGATAAGTTGTTTTAATAAAAATGTGTTTGATGGATGAATATATATATATATATATATATATATATATATATATATATATATATGTAGAATGTATATAGAGGGATGAATATATATCTCTCTGCAGAGTATATATAAATGGATGAATATATATCTATGTAGAATGTATATAGAGGGATGAATATATATTTCTATGCAGAGTGTGTATAGATGGATGAATATATATCTCTATGCAGAATGTATGTAGATGGATGAATATATAGTGAATAAAGTACCCCCTTTTGTAAAATATAAGGATATTATAAGTTACCGAGGAGTTTCATGACCATATAAAAACACGAGGCCGAAGGCCGAGTGTTTTTATACAGGGCATGAAACTCCGAGGTTACTTCTAATATCCTCATATTTTGCAACAGGGGGTACTTTATTTATTATAATACACAAGTTTTAGTGAGTCATGTGACAGAAATGACATCACTACTCACCGTTTATAACTGATGACATCAGAACTCACCGTTTATAAGGATATAATTTACAAGATATTCATGGCTTTTGTGTATTATATATATATATATATATCTATGCAGAGTGTGTATAGAGGGATGAATATATATCTCTATGCAGAGTGTATATAGATGGATGAATATATATATCTCTATGCAGAGTGTATATAGATGGATGAATATATATATATATCTATGTAGAATGTATATAGAGGGCTGAATATATGTATATATCTGCAGAGTGTATATAGATGGATGAATATATATATCTATGTTGAATGTATATAGAGGGATGAATATATATATATATCTGCAGAGTGTATATAGATGGATGAATATATATCTATGTAGAATGTATATAGAGGGATGAATATATATATCTCTATGCAGAGTGTATATAGATGGATGAATATATATATATCTATGTAGAATGTATGTAGAGGGATGAATATATATATCTCTATGCAGAGTTTATATAGATGGATGAATATATATATCTATATATTTCTATGTAGAATGTATATAGAGGGATAAATATATATCTCTATGCAGAGTGTATATAGATGGATGAATATATATATATCTATGTAGAATGTATGTAGAGGGATGAATATATATCTCTATGCAGAGTGTATATCGATGGATAAATATATATATCTATGTAGAATGTATATAGAGGGATGAACATATATCTCTGCAGAGTATATATATAAATGGATGAATATATATATATATATATATATATATATATATATATATATATATGTAGAATAAATATAGAGGGCTGAATATATATCTCTATGCATAGTGTTTATAGATGGATGAATATATATAGATCTATGTAGAATATATATAGATGGATGAATATATATATATCTGCAGAGTGAATATAGATGGATGAATATATATAGATCTATGTAGAATGTATATAGAGGGATGAATATATATCTCTATGCAGAGTCTATATAGATGGATGAATATATATATATATATATATAGATATAGATATAGATATTTCTATGTAGAATGTATATAGAGGGATGAATATATATCTATGCAGAGTGTATATAGATGGATGAATATATATATATCTATGTAGAATGTATATAGATGGATGAATATATATATCTATGTAGAATGTATATAGATGGATTAATATATATCTCTATGCAGAGTGTATAGAGATGGGTGAATAAATATCTATGTAGAATGTATATAGAGGGATGAATATATATCTCTATGCAGAGTGTATATAGATGGATGAATATATATATCTATGTAGAATGTATATAGAGGGATGAATATATATCTCTATGCAGAGTGTATATAGATGGATGAATATATATATATCTATGTAGAATGTATATAGAGGGATGAATATATATCTCTATGCAGAGTTTATATAGATGGATGAATATATACATATATATTTCTATGTAGAATGTATATAGAGGGATGAATATATATCTATGCAGAGTGTATATAAATGGATTAATATATATCTATGTAGAATGTATATAGAGGGATGAATATATATATCTCTATGCAGAGTGTATATAGATGGATGAATATATATATATATCTATGTAGAATGTATGTAGAGGGATGAATAAATAGCTCTATGCAGAGTGTATATCGATGGATAAATATATATCTCTATGTAGAATGTATATAGAGGGATGAATATATATCTCTATGCAGAGTGTATATAGATGGATGAATAGTATAAATATATAGGGATGAACTTATAAGAATGTAAATGAATAAGAAATTATATGATTATAGAGAATCTATCTCACTAGAGGCCTAACTTTCCCTCAGTTTTATAGGGATGAACATATATCTCTGCAGAGTATATATAAATGGATGAATATATATATATATCTATGTAGAATGTATATAGAGGGATGAATATATATATATCTATGCAGAGTGTATATAGAAGGATGAATATATATATATATCTATGTTGAATGTATATAGAGGGATAAATATATATCTCTATGCAGAGTGTATATAAATGGATAAATATATATCTATGTAGAATGTATATAGAGGGATGAATATATATATCTGTATGCAGAGTGTGTATAGATGGATGAATATATATATATCTATGTAGAATGTATATAGAGGGATGAATATATATCTCTATGCAGAGTTTATATAGATGGATGAATATATACATATATATTTCTATGTAGAATGTATATAGAGGTATGAATATATATCTATGCAGAGTGTATATAGATGGATGAATATTTATATCTATGTAGAATGTATATAGATGGATGAATATATATATCTATGTAGAATGTATATAGATGGATTAATATATATCTCTATGCAGAGTGTATAGAGATGGTTGAATATATATCTATGTAGAATGTACATAGAGGGATGAATATATATCTCTATGCAGAGTGTATATAGATGGATGAATATATATATCTATGTAGAATGTATATAGAGGGATGAATATATATCTCTATGCAGAGTGTATATAGATGGATGAATATATATATCTATGTAGAATGTATATAGAGGGATGAATATATATCTGTATGCATAGTTTATATAGATGGATGAATATATACATATATATTTCTATGTAGAATGTATATAGAGTGATGAATATATTTCTATGCAGAGTGTATATAGATGGATGAATATATATAGATCTATGTAGAATGTATATAGAGGGATGAATATATATATCTCTATGCAGAGTGTATATAAATGGATGAATATATATATCTATGTAGAATGTATATAGCGGAATGAATATATATATATATATATATCTCTATGCAGAGTGTATATAGAAGGATGAATATATATATATATCTATGTAGAATGTATATAGAGGGATGAATATATGTCTCTATGCAGAGTGTATATAGAAGGATGAATATATATATCTATGTTGAATGTATATAGAGGGATAAATATATATCTCTATGCAGAGTGTATATAGATGGATGAATATATATATCTATGTAGAATGTATATAGAGGGATGAATATAAATCTCTATGCAGAGTGTATATAGATGGATGAATATACATAGATCTATGTAGAATATATATAGATGGATGAATATATATATCTATGTAGAATGTATATAGAGGGATGAATATATATATATATATATATATATATATATATATATATGTTTGCAGAGTGTATATAGAAGGATGAATATATATATATCTATGTACAATGTATATAGATGGATTAATATATATCTCTATGCAGAGTGTATATAGATGGATGAATATATATCTATGTAGAATGTATATAGAGGGATGAATATATATCTCTATGCAGAGTGTATATAGATGGATGAATATATATAGATATATAGATATAGATATTTCTATGTAGAATGTATATAGAAGGATGAATATATATCTATGCAGAGTGTATATAGATGGATGAATATATATATCTATGTAGAATGTATATAGATGGATTAATATATATCTCTATGCAGAGTGTATATAGATGGATGAATATATATCTATGTAGAATGTATATAGAGGGATGAATATATATCTCTATGCAGAGTGTATATAGATGGATGAATATATATATCTATGTAGAATGTATATAGTGGAATGAATATATATCTCTATGCAGAGTGTATATAGATGGATGAATACATATATCTATGTAGAATGTATATAGAGGGATGAATATATATCTCTATGCAGGGTTTATATAGATGGATGAATATATACATATATATTTCTATGTAGAATGTATATAGAGTGATGAATATATTTCTATGCAGAGTGTATATAGATGGATGAATATATATATCTATGTAGAATGTATATAGAGGGATGAATATATATATATCTATGCAGAGTGTATATAGAAGGATGAATATATATATATATCTATGTTGAATGTATATAGAGGGATAAATATATATCTCTATGCAGAGTGTATATAAATGGATAAATATATATCTATGTAGAATGTATATAGAGGGATGAATATATATATCTGTATGCAGAGTGTGTATAGATGGATGAATATATATATATCTATGTAGAATGTATATAGAGGGATGAATATATATCTCTATGCAGAGTTTATATAGATGGATGAATATATACATATATATTTCTATGTAGAATGTATATAGAGGTATGAATATATATCTATGCAGAGTGTATATAGATGGATGAATATATATATCTATGTAGAATGTATATAGATGGATTTATATATATTTCTATGCAGAGTGTATAGAGATGGTTGAATATATATCTATGTAGAATGTACATAGAGGGATGAATATATATCTCTATGCAGAGTGTATATAGATGGATGAATATATATATCTATGTAGAATGTATATAGAGGGATGAATATATATCTCTATGCAGAGTGTATATAGATGGATGAATATATATATCTATGTAGAATGTATAAAGAGGGATGAATATATATCTGTATGCATAGTTTATATAGATGGATGAATATATACATATATATTTCTATGTAGAATGTATATAGAGTGATGAATATATTTCTATGCAGAGTGTATATAGATGGATGAATATATATATCTATGTAGAATGTATATAGAGGGATGAATATATATATCTCTATGCAGAGTGTATATAAATGGATGAATATATATATCTATGTAGAATGTATATAGCGGAATGAATATATATATATATATATATATATATCTCTATGCAGAGTGTATATAGAAGGATGAATATATATATCTATGTAGAATGTATATAGAGGGATGAATATATGTCTCTATGCAGAGTGTATATAGAAGGATGAATATATATATCTATGTTGAATGTATATAGAGGGATAAATATATATCTCTATGCAGAGTGTATATAGATGGATGAATATATATATCTATGTAGAATGTATATAGAGGGATGAATATAAATCTCTATGCAGAGTGTATATAGATGGATGGATATATATATATCTATGTAGAATGTATATAGAGGGATGAATATATATCACTATGCAGAGTTTATATAGATAGATGAATATATACATATATATTTCTATGTAGAATGTATATAGAGGGATGAATATATATCTATGCAGAGTGTATATAAATGGATAAGTATATATCTATGTAGAATGTATATAGAGGGATGAATATATATATCTCTATGCAGAGTGTATATAGATGGATGAATATATATATATCTATGTAGAATGTATGTAGAGGGATGAATATATATCTCTATGCAGAGTGTATATCGATGGATAAATATATATATCTATGTAGAATGTATATAGAGGGATGAATATATATCTCTATGCAGAGTGTATATAGATGGATGAATATATATATCTATGTAGAATGTATATAGAGGGATGAATATATATATCTCTATGCAGAGTGTATATAGATGGATGAATATATATATCTATGTAGAATGTATATAGAGGGATGAACATATATCTCTGCAGAGTATATATATAAATGGATGAATATATATATATATATCTATGTAGAATGTATATAGAGGGATGAATATATATCTCTATGCACAGTGTATATAGATGGATGAATATATATATAGATATATGTAGAATATATATAGAGGGATGAATATATATATATCTGCAGAGTGTATATAGATGGATGAATATAAATATATCTATGTAGAATGTATATAGAGGGATGAATATATATATCTATCTCTATGCAGAGTGTATATAGAAGAATGAATATATATATATCTATGTAGAATGTATATAGAGGGATGAATATATGTCTCTATGCAGAGTGTATATAGAAGGATGAATATATATATATATATCTATGTTGAATGTATATAGAGGGATGAATATATATCTCTATGCAGAGTGTATATAGATGGATGAATATATATATCTATGTAGAATGTATATAGAGGGATGAATATATATCTCTATGCAGAGTGTATATAGATGGATGAATATATATATCTATATAGAATTTATATAGAGGGATGAACATATATCGCTGCAGAGTATATATATAAATGGATGAATATATATATATATCTATGTAGAATGAATATAGAGGGATGATTATATATCTCTATGCATAGTTTATATAGACGGATGAATATATATATAGATCTATGTAGAATATATATAGATGGATGAATATATATATCTGCAGAGTGAATATAGATGGATGAATATATATAGATCTATGTAGAATGTATATAGAGGGATGAATATATATCTCTATGCAGAGTGTATATAGATGGATGAATATATATATCTATGTAGAATGTATATAGAGGGATGAATATATATCTCTATGCACAGTGTATATAGATGGATGAATATATATATAGATATATGTAGAATATATATAGAGGGATGAATATATATATATCTGCAGAGTGTATATAGATGGATGAATATAAATATATCTATGTAGAATGTATATAGAGGGATGAATATATATCTCTATGCACAGTGTATATAGATGGATGAATATATATATAGATATATGTAGAATATATATAGAGGGATGAATATATATATATCTGCAGAGTGTATATAGATGGATGAATATATATATATCTATGTAGAATGTATATAGAGGGATGAATATATATCTCTATGCAGAGTTTATATAGATAGATGAATATATATATCTATATATTTCTATGTAGAATGTATATAGAGGGATGAATATATATCTCTATGCAGAGTGTATATAGATGGATGAATATATATATCTATATAGAATTTATATAGAGGGATGAACATATATCGCTGCAGAGTATATATATAAATGGATGAATATATATATATATCTATGTAGAATGAATATAGAGGGATGATTATATATCTCTATGCATAGTTTATATAGACGGATGAATATATATATAGATCTATGTAGAATATATATAGATGGATGAATATATATATCTGCAGAGTGAATATAGATGGATGAATATATATAGATCTATGTAGAATGTATATAGAGGGATGAATATATATCTCTATGCAGAGTGTATATAGATGGATGAATATATATATCTATGTAGAATGTATATAGAGGGATGAATATATATATCTCTATGCAGAGTGTATATAGATGGATGAATATATATATCTATGTAGAATGTATATAGAGGGATGAATATATATCTCTATGCAGAGTTTATATAGATGGATGAATATATATAGATCTATGTAGAATATATATAGATGGATGAATATATATATCTGCAGAGTTAATATAGATGGATGAATATATATAGATCTATGTAGAATGTATATAGATGGATGAATATATATCTCTATGCAGAGTTTATATAGATGGATGAATATATTATATATATATATATATATATATATATATATATATATATATATATATATATATATATATATATATATATAGATATTTCTATGTAGAATGTATATAGAGGGATGAATATATATCTATACAGAGTGTATATAGATGGATGAATATATATATCTATGTAGAATGTATATAGATGGATTAATATATATCTCTATGCAGAGTGTATATAGATGGATGAATATATATCTATGTAGAATGTATATAGAGGGATGAATATACATCTCTATGCAGAGTGTATATAGATGGATGAATATATATATCTATGTAGAATGTATATAGAGGGATGAATATATATCTCTATGCAGAGTTTATATAGATGGATGAATATATACATATATATTTCTATGTAGAATATATATAGAGTGATGAATATATTTCTATGCAGAGTGTATATAAATGGATGAATATATATATCTATGTAGAATGTATATAGAGGGATGAATATATATATCTATCTCTATGCAGAGTGTATATAGAAGAATGAATATATATATATCTATGTAGAATGTATATAGAGGGATGAATATATGTCTCTATGCAGAGTGTATATAGAAGGATGAATATATATATATATATCTATGTTGAATGTATATAGAGGGATGAATATATATCTCTATGCAGAGTGTATATAGATGGATGAATATATATATCTATGTAGAATGTATATAGAGGGATGAATATATATCTCTATGCAGAGTGTATATAGATGGATGAATATATATATATCTATGTAGAATGTATATAGAGGGATGAATATATATCTCTATGCAGAGTTTATATAGATGGATGAATATATACATATATATTTCTATGTAGAATGTATATAGAGGGATGAATATATATCTATGCAGAGTGTATATAAATGGATTAATATATATCTATGTAGAATGTATATAGAGGGATGAATATATATATCTCTATGCAGAGTGTATATAGATGGATGAATATATATATATCTATGTAGAATGTATGTAGAGGGATGAATAAATAGCTCTATGCAGAGTGTATATAGATGGATAAATATATATATCTATGTAGAATGTATATAGAGGGATGAATATATATCTCTATGCAGAGTGTATATAGATGGATGAATATATATATATCTATGTAGAATGTATATAGAGGGATGAATATATATATATCTCTATGCAGAGTGTATATAGATGGATGAATATATATATCTATGTAGAATATATATAGAGGGATGAACATATATCTCTGCAGAGTATATATAAATGGATGAATATATATATATCTATGTAGAATGTATATAGAGGGATGAATATATATATATATCTATGCAGAGTGTATATAGAAGGATGAATATATATATATATATCTATGTTGAATGTATATAGAGGGATAAATATATATCTCTATGCAGAGTGTATATAAATGGATAAATATATATCTATGTAGAATGTATATAGAGGGATGAATATATATCTCTATGCAGAGTGTATATAGATGGATGAATATATATATCTATGTAGAATGTATATAGCGGAATGAATATATATATATATATATATATATCTCTATGCAGAGTGTATATAGAAGGATGAATATATATATATATCTATGTAGAATGTATATAGAGGGATGAATATATGTCTCTATGCAGAGTGTATATAGAAGGATGAATATATATATCTATGTTGAATGTATATAGAGGGATAAATATATATCTCTATGCAGAGTGTATATAGATGGATGAATATATATATCTATGTAGAATGTATATAGAGGGATGAATATAAATCTCTATGCAGAGTGTATATAGATGGATGAATATACATAGATCTATGTAGAATATATATAGATGGATGAATATATATATCTATGTAGAATGTATATAGACGGATGAATATATATATATATATATATATATATATATATATAAATATATATATATATATATGTTTGCAGAGTGTATATAGAAGGATGAATATATATATATCTATGTACAATGTATATAGATGGATTAATATATATCTCTATGCAGAGTGTATATAGATGGATGAATATATATCTATGTAGAATGTATATAGAGGGATGAATATATATCTCTATGCAGAGTGTATATAGATGGATGAATATATATAGATATATAGATATAGATATTTCTATGTAGAATGTATATAGAAGGATGAATATATATCTATGCAGAGTGTATATAGATGGATGAATATATATATCTATGTAGAATGTATATAGATGGATTAATATATATCTCTATGCAGAGTGTATATAGATGGATGAATATATATCTATGTAGAATGTATATAGAGGGATGAATATATATCTCTATGCAGAGTGTATATAGATGGATGAATATATATATCTATGTAGAATGTATATAGTGGAATGAATATATATCTCTATGCAGAGTGTATATAGATGGATGAATACATATATCTATGTAGAATGTATATAGAGGGATGAATATATATCTCTATGCAGGGTTTATATAGATGGATGAATATATACATATATATTTCTATGTAGAATGTATATAGAGTGATGAATATATTTCTATACAGAGTGTATATAGATGGATGAATATATATATCTATGTAGAATGTATATAGAGGGATGAATATATATATATCTATGCAGAGTGTATATAGAAGGATGAATATATATATATATATCTATGTTGAATGTATATAGAGGGATAAATATATATCTCTATGCAGAGTGTATATAAATGGATAAATATATATCTATGTAGAATGTATATAGAGGGATGAATATATATATCTGTATGCAGAGTGTATATAGATGGATGAATATATATATATCTATGTAGAATGTATATAGAGGGATGAATATATATCTCTATGCAGAGTTTATATAGATGGATGAATATATACATATATATTTCTATGTAGAATGTATATAGAGGTATGAATATATATCTATGCAGAGTGTATATAGATGGATGAATATATATATCTATGTAGAATGTATATAGATGGATTAATATATATTTCTATGCAGAGTGTATAGAGATGGTTGAATATATATCTATGTAGAATGTACATAGAGGGATGAATATATATCTCTATGCAGAGTGTATATAGATGGATGAATATATATATCTATGTAGAATGTATATAGAGGGATGAATATATATCTCTATGCAGAGTGTATATAGATGGATGAATATATATATCTATGTAGAATGTATAAAGAGGGATGAATATATATCTGTATGCATAGTTTATATAGATGGATGAATATATACATATATATTTCTATGTAGAATGTATATAGAGTGATGAATATATTTCTATGCAGTGTGTATATAGATGGATGAATATATATATCTATGTAGAATGTATATAGAGGGATGAATATATATATCTCTATGCAGAGTGTATATAAATGGATGAATATATATATCTATGTAGAATGTATATAGCGGAATGAATATATATATATATATATATATATATATATCTCTATGCAGAGTGTATATAGAAGGATGAATATATATATATATATCTATGTAGAATGTATATAGAGGGATGAATATATGTCTCTATGCAGAGTGTATATAGAAGGATGAATATATATATCTATGTTGAATGTATATAGAGGGATAAATATATATCTCTATGCAGAGTGTATATAGATGGATGAATATATATATCTATGTAGAATGTATATAGAGGGATGAATATAAATCTCTATGCAGAGTGTATATAGATGGATGGATATATATATATCTATGTAGAATGTATATAGAGGGATGAATATATATCACTATGCAGAGTTTATATAGATAGATGAATATATACATATATATTTCTATGTAGAATGTATATAGAGGGATGAATATATATCTATGCAGAGTGTATATAAATGGATAAGTATATATCTATGTAGAATGTATATAGAGGGATGAATATATATCTCTATGCAGAGTGTATATAGATGGATGAATATATATATATCTATGTAGAATGTATGTAGAGGGATGAATATATATCTCTATGCAGAGTGTATATCGATGGATAAATATATATATCTATGTAGAATGTATATAGAGGGATGAATATATATCTCTATGCAGAGTGTATATAGATGGATGAATATATATATCTATGTAGAATGTATATAGAGGGATGAATATATATATCTCTATGCAGAGTGTATATAGATGGATGAATATATATATCTATGTAGAATGTATATAGAGGGATGAACATATATCTCTGCAGAGTATATATATAAATGGATGAATATATATATATATATCTATGTAGAATGTATATAGAGGGATGAATATATATCTCTATGCACAGTGTATATAGATGGATGAATATATATATAGATATATGTAGAATATATATAGAGGGATGAATATATATATATCTGCAGAGTGTATATAGATGGATGAATATAAATATATCTATGTAGAATGTATATAGAGGGATGAATATATATCTCTATGCACAGTGTATATAGATGGATGAATATATATATAGATATATGTAGAATATATATAGAGGGATGAATATATATATATCTGCAGAGTGTATATAGATGGATGAATATATATATATCTATGTAGAATGTATATAGAGGGATGAATATATATCTCTATGCAGAGTTTATATAGATAGATGAATATATATATCTATATATTTCTATGTAGAATGTATATAGAGGGATGAATATATATCTCTATGCAGAGTGTATATAGATGGATGAATATATATATCTATATAGAATTTATATAGAGGGATGAACATATATCGCTGCAGAGTATATATATAAATGGATGAATATATATTTATATCTATGTAGAATGAATATAGAGGGATGATTATATATCTCTATGCATAGTTTATATAAACGGATGAATATATATATAGATCTATGTAGAATATATATAGATGGATGAATATATATATCTGCAGAGTGAATATAGATGGATGAATATATATAGATCTATGTAGAATGTATATAGAGGGATGAATATATATCTCTATGCAGAGTGTATATAGATGGATGAATATATATATCTATGTAGAATGTATATAGAGGGATGAATATATATATCTCTATGCAGAGTGTATATAGATGGATGAATATATATATCTATGTAGAATGTATATAGAGGGATGAATATATATCTCTATGCAGAGTTTATATAGATGGATGAATATATATAGATCTATGTAGAATTTATATAGATGGATGAATATATATATCTGCAGAGTTAATATAGATGGATGAATATATATAGATCTATGTAGAATGTATATAGATGGATGAATATATATCTCTATGCAGAGTTTATATAGATGGATGAATATATTATATATATATATATATATATATATATATATATATATATATAGATATTTCTATGTAGAATGTATATAGAGGGATGAATATATATCTATACAGAGTGTATATAGATGGATGAATATATATATCTATGTAGAATGTATATAGATGGATTAATATATATCTCTATGCAGAGTGTATATAGATGGATGAATATATATCTATGTAGAATGTATATAGAGGGATGAATATACATCTCTATGCAGAGTGTATATAGATGGATGAATATATATATCTATGTAGAATGTATATAGAGGGATGAATATATATCTCTAAGCAGAGTTTATATAGATGGATGAATATATACATATATATTTCTATGTAGAATATATATAGAGTGATGAATATATTTCTATGCAGAGTGTATATAGATGGATGAATATATATATCTATGTAGAATGTATATAGAGGGATGAATATATATATCTCTATGCAGAGTGTATATAAATGGATGAATATATATATCTATGTAGAATGTATATAGAGGGATGAATATATATATCTATCTCTATGCAGAGTGTATATAGAAGAATGAATATATATATATCTATGTAGAATGTATATAGAGGGATGAATATATGTCTCTATGCAGAGTGTATATAGAAGGATGAATATATATATATATATCTATGTTGAATGTATATAGAGGGATGAATATATATCTCTATGCAGAGTGTATATAGATGGATGAATATATATATCTATGTAGAATGTATATAGAGGGATGAATATATATCTCTATGCAGAGTGTATATAGATGGATGAATATATATATATCTATGTAGAATGTATATAGAGGGATGAATATATATCTCTATGCAGAGTTTATATAGATGGATGAATATATACATATATATTTCTATGTAGAATGTATATAGAGGGATGAATATATATCTATGCAGAGTGTATATAAATGGATTAATATATATCTATGTAGAATGTATATAGAGGGATGAATATATATATCTCTATGCAGAGTGTATATAGATGGATGAATATATATATGTCTATGTAGAATGTATGTAGAGGGATGAATAAATAGCTCTATGCAGAGTGTATATCGATGGATAAATATATATATCTATGTAGAATGTATATAGAGGGATGAATATATATCTCTATGCAGAGTGTATATAGATGGATGAATATATATATATATCTATGTAGAATGTATATAGAGGGATGAATATATATATATCTCTATGCAGAGTGTATATAGATGGATGAATATATATATCTATGTAGAATATATATAGAGGGATGAACATATATCTCTGCAGAGTATATATAAATGGATGAATATATATATATCTATGTAGAATGTATATAGAGGGATGAATATATATCTCTATGCAGAGTGTATATAGATGGATGAATATATATATATATCTATGTAGAATGTATATAGAGGGATGAATATATATATATCTCTATGCAGAGTGTATATAGATGGATGAATATATATATCTATGTAGAATGTATATAGAGGGATAAATATATATCTCTATGCAGAGTGTATATAAATGGATAAATATATATCTATGTAGAATGTATATAGAGGGATGAATATATATCTGTATGCAGAGTGTGTATAGATGGATGAATATATATATATCTATGTAGAATGTATATAGAGGGATGAATATATATCTCTATGCAGAGTTTATATAGATGGATGAATATATACATATATATTTCTATGTAGAATGTATATAGAGGTATGAATATATATCTATGCAGAGTGTATATAGATGGATGAATATATATATCTATGTAGAATGTATATAGATGGATTAATATATATCTCTATGCAGAGTGTATAGAGATGGTTGAATATATATCTATGTAGAATGTACATAGAGGGATGAATATATATCTCTATGCAGAGTGTATATAGATGGATGAATATATATATCTATGTAGAATGTATATAGAGGGATGAATATATATCTCTATGCAGAGTGTATATAGATGGATGAATATATATATCTATGTAGAATGTATATAGAGGGATGAATATATATCTGTATGCATAGTTTATATAGATGGATGAATATATACATATATATTTCTATGTAGAATGTATATAGAGTGATGAATATATTTCTATGCAGAGTGTATATAGATGGATGAATATATATATCTATGTAGAATGTATATAGAGGGATGAATATATATATCTCTATGCAGAGTGTATATAAATGGATGAATATATATATCTATGTAGAATGTATATAGCGGAATGAATATATATATATATATATATCTCTATGCAGAGTGTATATAGAAGGATGAATATATATATATATATATATCTATGTAGAATGTATATAGAGGGATGAATATATGTCTCTATGCAGAGTGTATATAGATGGATGAATATATATATCTATGTTGAATGTATATAGAGGGATAAATATATATCTCTATGCAGAGTGTATATAGATGGATGAATATATATATCTATGTAGAATGTATATAGAGGGATGAATATAAATCTCTATGCAGAGTGTATATAGATGGATGAATATACATAGATCTATGTAGAATATATATAGATGGATGAATATATATATCTATGTAGAATGTATATAGAGGGATGAATATATATATATATATATATATATATATATATATATCTCTTTGCAGAGTGTATATAGAAGGATGAATATATATATATATCTATGTACAATGTATATAGATGGATTAATATATATCTCTATGCAGAGTGTATATAGATGGATGAATATATATCTATGTAGAATGTATATAGAGGGATGAATATATATCTCTATGCAGAGTGTATATAGATGGATGAATATATATAGATATAGATATATAGATATAGATATTTCTATGTAGAATGTATATAGAAGGATGAATATATATCTATGCAGAGTGTATATAGATGGATGAATATATATATCTATGTAGAATGTATATAGATGGATTAATATATATCTCTATGCAGAGTGTATATAGATGGATGAATATATATCTATGTAGAATGTATATAGAGGGATGAATATATATCTCTATGCAGAGTGTATATAGATGGATGAATATATATATCTATGTAGAATGTATATAGTGGAATGAATATATATCTCTATGCAGAGTGTATATAGATGGATGAATACATATATCTATGTAGAATGTATATAGAGGGATGAATATATATCTCTATGCAGGGTTTATATAGATGGATGAATATATACATATATATTTCTATGTAGAATGTATATAGAGTGATGAATATATTTCTATGCAGAGTGTATATAGATGGATGAATATATATATCTATGTAGAATGTATATAGAGGGATGAATATATATATATCTATGCAGAGTGTATATAGAAGGATGAATATATATATATATCTATGTTGAATGTATATAGAGGGATAAATATATATCTCTATGCAGAGTGTATATAAATGGATAAATATATATCTATGTAGAATGTATATAGAGGGATGAATATATATATCTGTATGCAGAGTGTGTATAGATGGATGAATATATATATATCTATGTAGAATGTATATAGAGGGATGAATATATATCTCTATGCAGAGTTTATATAGATGGATGAATATATACATATATATTTCTATGTAGAATGTATATAGAGGTATGAATATATATCTATGCAGAGTGTATATAGATGGATGAATATTTATATCTATGTAGAATGTATATAGATGGATGAATATATATATCTATGTAGAATGTATATAGATGGATTAATATATATCTCTATGCAGAGTATATAGAGATGGTTGAATATATATCTATGTAGAATGTACATAGAGGGATGAATATATATCTCTATGCAGAGTGTATATAGATGGATGAATATATATATCTATGTAGAATGTATATAGAGGGATGAATATATATCTCTATGCAGAGTGTATATAGATGGATGAATATATATATCTATGTAGAATGTATATAGAGGGATGAATATATATCTGTATGCATAGTTTATATAGATGGATGAATATATACATATATATTTCTATGTAGAATGTATATAGAGTGATGAATATATTTCTATGCAGAGTGTATATAGATGGATGAATATATATATCTATGTAGAATGTATATAGAGGGATGAATATATATATCTCTATGCAGAGTGTATATAAATGGATGAATATATATATCTATGTAGAATGTATATAGCGGAATGAATATATATATATATATATATATATATCTCTATGCAGAGTGTATATAGAAGGATGAATATATATATATATAATCCTCCTCCAAAGAAGCCGCACAACTCAGGACTTATAAAGAAATGGTGAATTTATTAAATCACACTGTGTGATTTAATAAATTCACCATTTCTTTATAAGTCCTGAGTTGTGCGGCTTCTTTGGAGGAGGATTGTATGCAGTATTACGTGGCATGCACCCAGGCCCTGAATATACGTCTGTCGTGAGTGCTGGGATTTCGGGGGAGTATATATATATATATATATCTATGTAGAATGTATATAGAGGGATGAATATATGTCTCTATGCAGAGTGTATATAGAAGGATGAATATATATATATCTATGTTGAATGTATATAGAGGGATAAATATATATCTCTATGCAGAGTGTATATAGATGGATGAATATATATATCTATGTAGAATGTATATAGAGGGATGAATATAAATCTCTATGCAGAGTGTATATAGATGGATGGATATATATATATCTATGTAGAGTGTATATAGAGGGATGAATATATATCACTATGCAGAGTTTATATAGATGGATGAATATATACATATATATTTCTATGTAGAATGTATATAGAGGGATGAATATATATCTATGCAGAGTGTATATAAATGGATAAGTATATATCTATGTAGAATGTATATAGAGGGATGAATATATATAGATCTATGTAGAATGTATATAGAGGGATGAATATATATCTCTATGCAGAGTGTATATAGATGGATGAATATATATATCTATGTAGAATGTATATAGAGGGATGAATGTATATATCTCTATGCAGAGTGTATATAGATGGATGAATATATATATCTATGTAGAATGTATATAGAGGGATGAATATATATCTCTATGCAGAGTTTATATAGATGGATGAATATATATAGATCTATGTAGAATATATATAGATGGATGAATATATATATCTCTATGCAGAGTTAATATAGATGGATGAATATATATAGATCTATGTAGAATGTATATAGAGGGATGAATATATATCTCTATGCAGAGTTTATATAGATGGATGAATATATTATATATATATATATATATATATTTATATATATATATATAGATATTTCTATGTAGAATGTATATAGAGGGATGAATATATATCTATACAGAGTGTATATAGATGGATGAATATATATATCTATGTAGAATGTATATAGATGGATTAATATATATCTCTATGCAGAGTGTATATAGATGGATGAATATATATCTATGTAGAATGTATATAGAGGGATGAATATACATCTCTATGCAGAGTGTATATAGATGGATGAATATATATATCTATGTAGAATGTATATAGAGGGATGAATATATATCTCTATGCAGAGTTTATATAGATGGATGAATATATACATATATATTTCTATGTAGAATGTATATAGAGTGATGAATATATTTCTATGCAGAGTGTATATAGATGGATGAATATATATATCTATGTAGAATGTATATAGAGGGATGAATATATATATCTATCTCTATGCAGAGTGTATATAGAAGAATGAATATATATATATCTATGTAGAATGTATATAGAGGGATGAATATATGTCTCTATGCAGAGTGTATATAGAAGGATGAATATATATATATATATCTATGTTGAATGTATATAGAGGGATGAATATATATCTCTATGCAGAGTGTATATAGATGGATGAATATATATATCTATGTAGAATGTATATAGAGGGATGAATATATATCTCTATGCAGAGTGTATATAGATGGATGAATATATATATATCTATGTAGAATGTATATAGAGGGATGAATATATATCTCTATGCAGAGTTTATATAGATGGATGAATATATACATATATATTTCTATGTAGAATGTATATAGAGGGATGAATATATATCTATGCAGAGTGTATATAAATGGATTAATATATATCTATGTAGAATGTATATAGAGGGATGAATATATATATCTCTATGCAGAGTGTATATAGATGGATGAATATATATATATCTATGTAGAATGTATGTAGAGGGATGAATAAATAGCTCTATGCAGAGTGTATATCGATGGATAAATATATATATCTATGTAGAATGTAAATAGAGGGATGAATATATATCTCTATGCAGAGTGTATATAGATGGATGAATATATATATATCTATGTAGAATGTATATAGAGGGATGAATATATATATATCTCTATGCAGAGTGTATATAGATGGATGAATATATATATCTATGTAGAATATATATAGAGGGATGAACATATATCTCTGCAGAGTATATATAAATGGATGAATATATATATATCTATGTAGAATGTATATAGAGGGATGAATATATATCTCTATGCAGAGTGTATATAGATGGATGAATATATATATAGATATATGTAGAATATATATAGAGGGATGAATATATATATATCTGCAGAGTGTATATAGATGGATGAATATATATATCTATGTAGAATGTATATAGAGGGATGAATATATATCTCTATGCAGAGTTTATATAGATGGATGAATATATATATCTATATATTTCTATGTAGAATGTATATAGAGGGATGAATATATATCTCTATGCAGAGTGTATATAGATGGATGAATATATATATCTATATAGAATTTATATAGAGGGATAAACATATATCTCTGCAGAGTATAAATATAAATGGATGAATATATATATTTATCTCTATGCAGAGTGTATATAGATGGATGAATATATATATATAGATATATGTAGAATATATATAGAGGGATGAATATATATATATCTGCAGAGTGTATAAAGATGGATGAATATATATATATATCTATGTAGAATGTATATAGAGGGATGAATATATATCTCTATGCAGAGTGTATATAGATGGATGAATATATATATCTATGTAGAATGTATATAGAGGGATAAATATATATCTCTATGCAGAGTGTATATAGATGGATGAATATATATATCTATGTAGAATGTATATAGAGGGATGAATATAAATCTCTATGCAGAGTGTATATAGATGGATGGATATATATATATCTATGTAGAATGTATATAGAGGGATGAATATATATCACTATGCAGAGTTTATATAGATGGATGAATATATACATATATATTTCTATGTAGAATGTATATAGAGGGATGAATATATATCTATGCAGAGTGTATATAAATGGATAAGTATATATCTATGTAGAATGTATATAGAGGGATGAATATATATAGATCTATGTAGAATGTATATAGAGGGATGAATATATATCTCTATGCAGAGTGTATATAGATGGATGAATATATATATCTATGTAGAATGTATATAGAGGGATGAATGTATATATCTCTATGCAGAGTGTATATAGATGGATGAATATATATATCTATGTAGAATGTATATAGAGGGATGAATATATATCTCTATGCAGAGTTTATATAGATGGATGAATATATATAGATCTATGTAGAATATATATAGATGGATGAATATATATATCTGCAGAGTTAATATAGATGGATGAATATATATAGATCTATGTAGAATGTATATAGAGGGATGAATATATATCTCTATGCAGAGTTTATATAGATGGATGAATATATTATATATATATATATATTTATATATATATATATAGATATTTCTATGTAGAATGTATATAGAGGGATGAATATATATCTATACAGAGTGTATATAGATGGATGAATATATATATCTATGTAGAATGTATATAGATGGATTAATATATATCTCTATGCAGAGTGTATATAGATGGATGAATATATATCTATGTTGAATGTATATAGAGGGATGAATATACATCTCTATGCAGAGTGTATATAGATGGATGAATATATATATCTATGTAGAATGTATATAGAGGGATGAATATATATCTCTATGCAGAGTTTATATAGATGGATGAATATATACATATATATTTCTATGTAGAATGTATATAGAGTGATGAATATATTTCTATGCAGAGTGTATATAGATGGATGAATATATATATCTATGTAGAATGTATATTGAGGGATGAATATATATATCTCTATGCAGAGTGTATATAAATGGATGAATATATATATCTATGTAGAATGTATATAGAGGGATGAATATATATATCTATCTCTATGCAGAGTGTATATAGAAGAATGAATATATATATATCTATGTAGAATGTATATAGAGGGATGAATATGTCTCTATGCAGAGTGTATATAGAAGGATGAATATATATATATATATCTATGTTGAATGTATATAGAGGGATGAATATATATCTCTATGCAGAGTGTATATAGATGGATGAATATATATATCTATGTAGAATGTATATAGAGGGATGAATATATATCTCTATGCAGAGTGTATATAGATGGATGAATATATATATATCTATGTAGAATGTATATAGAGGGATGAATATATATCTCTATGCAGAGTTTATATAGATGGATGAATATATACATATATATTTCTATGTAGAATGTATATAGAGGGATGAATATATATCTATGCAGAGTGTATATAAATGGATTAATATATATCTATGTAGAATGTATATAGAGGGATGAATATATATATCTCTATGCAGAGTGTATATAGATGGATGAATATATATATATCTATGTAGAATGTATGTAGAGGGATGAATAAATAGCTCTATGCAGAGTGTATATCGATGGATAAATATATATATCTATGTAGAATGTATATAGAGGGATGAATATATATCTCTATGCAGAGTGTATATAGATGGATGAATATATATATATATCTATGTAGAATGTATATAGAGGGATGAATATATATATATCTCTATGCAGAGTGTATATAGATGGATGAATATATATATCTATGTAGAATATATATAGAGGGATGAACATATATCTCTGCAGAGTATATATAAATGGATGAATATATATATATCTATGTAGAATGTATATAGAGGGATGAATATATATCTCTATGCAGAGTGTATATAGATGGATGAATATATATATAGATATATGTAGAATATATATAGATGGATGAATATATATATATCTGCAGAGTGTATATAGATGGATGAATATATATATCTATATATTTCTATGTAGAATGTATATAGAGGGATGAATATATATCTCTATGCAGAGTGTATATAGATGGATGAATATATATATCTATATAGAATTTATATAGAGGGATAAACATATATCTCTGCAGAGTATAAATATAAATGGATGAATATATATATTTATCTCTATGCAGAGTGTATATAGATGGATGAATATATATATATAGATATATGTAGAATATATATAGAGGGATGAATATATATATATCTGCAGAGTGTATAAAGATGGATGAATATATATATATATATATCTATGTAGAATGTATATAGAGGGATGAATATATATCTCTATGCAGAGTGTATATAGATGGATGAATATATATATCTATGTAGAATGTATATAGAGGGATGAATATATATCTCTATGCAGAGTTTATATAGATGGATGAATATATATATCTATATATTTCTATGTAGAATGTATATAGAGGGATGAATATATATCTCTATGCAGAGTGTATATAGATGGATGAATATATATATCTATATAGAATTTATATAGAGGGATGAACATAAATCTCTGCAGAGTATATATATAAATGGATGAATATATATATATATATATATATCTATGTAGAATGAATATAGAGGGATGAATATATATCTCTATGCATAGTGTATATAGATGGATGAATATATATATATATCTGCAGAGTGAATATAGATGGATGAATATATATAGATCTATGTAGAATGTATATAGAGGGATGAATATATATCTCTATGCAGAGTTTATATAGATGGATGAATATATACATATATATTTCTATGTAGAATGTATATAGAGGGATGAATATATATCTATGCAGAGTGTATATAAATGGATAAATATATATCTATGTAGAATGTATATAGAGGGATGAATATATATATCTCTATGCAGAGTGTATATAGATGGATGAATATATATATCTATGTAGAATGTATTTAAAGGGATGAACATATATCTCTGCAGAGTATATATATAAATGGATGAATATATATATATCTATGTAGAATGTATATAGAGGGATGAATATATATCTCTATGCAGAGTGTATATAGATGGATGAATATATATATATATAGATATATGTAGAATATATATAGAGGGATGAATATATATATATCTGCAGAGTGTTTATAGATGGATGAATATATATATCTATGTAGAATGTATATAGAATGATGAATATATATCTCTATGCAGAGTTTATATGGATGGATGAATATATATATCTATATATTTCTATGTAGAATGTATATAGAGGGATGAATATATATCTCTATGCAGAGTGTATATAGATGGATGAATATATATATATATCTATGTAGAATTTATATAGAGGGATGAACATATATCTCTGCAGAGTATATATATAAATGGATGAATATATATATATATCTATGTAGAATTAATATAGAGGGATGAATATATATCTCTGTGCATAGGGGCAGATTCACTAAGGGTCGAATTTCGAAGTTAAAAATACTTTGAAATTCGACCCTCGAATTGAAATCCTTCGACTTCGAATATCGAAGTCGAAGGATTTAGCGCTAAACGTTCGATCGAACGAGTAAATCCTTCGAATCGAACGATTCGAATGATTTTAAAGAAACGATCGAAGGAAAATCCTATATGTCTCTATGCAGAGTGTATATAGAAGGATGAATATATATATCTATGTTGAATGTATATAGAGGGATAAATATATATCTCTATGCAGAGTGTATATAGATGGATGAATATATATATCTATGTAGAATGTATATAGAGGGATGAATATAAATCTCTATGCAGAGTGTATATAGATGGATGGATATATATATATCTATGTAGAATGTATATAGAGGGATGAATATATATCACTATGCAGAGTTTATATAGATGGATGAATATATACATATATATTTCTATGTAGAATGTATATAGAGGGATGAATATATATCTATGCAGAGTGTATATAAATGGATAAGTATATATCTATGTAGAATGTATATAGAGGGATGAATATATATATATCTATGCAGAGTGTATATAGATGGATGAATATATATATATCTATGTAGAATGTATGTAGAGGGATGAGTATATATCTCTATGCAGAGTGTTTATCGATGGATAAATATATATATCTATGTAGAATGTATATAGAGGGATGAATATATATCTCTATGCAGAGTGTATATAGATGGATGAATATATATATCTATGTAGAATGTATATAGAGGGATGAATATATATATCTCTATGCAGAGTGTATATAGATGGATGAATATATATATCTATGTAGAATGTATATAGAGGGATGAACATATATCTCTGCAGAGTATATATATAAATGGATGAATATATATATATATATCTATGTAGAATGTATATAGAGGGATGAATATATATCTCTATGCACAGTGTATATAGATGGATGAATATATATATAGATATATGTAGAATATATATAGAGGGATGAATATATATATATCTGCAGAGTGTATATAGATGGATGAATATAAATATATCTATGTAGAATGTATATAGAGGGATGAATATATATCTCTATGCACAGTGTATATAGATGGATGAATATATATATAGATATATGTAGAATATATATAGAGGGATGAATATATATATATCTGCAGAGTGTATATAGATGGATGAATATATATATATCTATGTAGAATGTATATAGAGGGATGAATATATATCTCTATGCAGAGTTTATATAGATAGATGAATATATATATCTATATATTTCTATGTAGAATGTATATAGAGGGATGAATATATATCTCTATGCAGAGTGTATATAGATGGATGAATATATATATCTATATAGAATTTATATAGAGGGATGAACATATATCGCTGCAGAGTATATATATAAATGGATGAATATATATTTATATCTATGTAGAATGAATATAGAGGGATGATTATATATCTCTATGCATAGTTTATATAAACGGATGAATATATATATAGATCTATGTAGAATATATATAGATGGATGAATATATATATCTGCAGAGTGAATATAGATGGATGAATATATATAGATCTATGTAGAATGTATATAGAGGGATGAATATATATCTCTATGCAGAGTGTATATAGATGGATGAATATATATATCTATGTAGAATGTATATAGAGGGATGAATATATATATCTCTATGCAGAGTGTATATAGATGGATGAATATATATATCTATGTAGAATGTATATAGAGGGATGAATATATATCTCTATGCAGAGTTTATATAGATGGATGAATATATATAGATCTATGTAGAATATATATAGATGGATGAATATATATATCTGCAGAGTTAATATAGATGGATGAATATATATAGATCTATGTAGAATGTATATAGATGGATGAATATATATCTCTATGCAGAGTTTATATAGATGGATGAATATATTATATATATATATATATATATATATATATATATATATATATATATATAGATAGATATTTCTATGTAGAATGTATATAGAGGGATGAATATATATCTATACAGAGTGTATATAGATGGATGAATATATATATCTATGTGGAATGTATATAGATGGATTAATATATATCTCTATGCAGAGTGTATATAGATGGATGAATATATATCTATGTAGAATGTATATAGAGGGATGAATATACATCTCTATGCAGAGTGTATATAGATGGATGAATATATATATCTATGTAGAATGTATATAGAGGGATGAATATATATCTCTATGCAGAGTTTATATAGATGGATGAATATATACATATATATTTCTATGTAGAATATATATAGAGTGATGAATATATTTCTATGCAGAGTGTATATAGATGGATGAATATATATATCTATGTAGAATGTATATAGAGGGATGAATATATATATCTCTATGCAGAGTGTATATAAATGGATGAATATATATATCTATGTAGAATGTATATAGAGGGATGAATATATATATCTATCTCTATGCAGAGTGTATATAGAAGAATGAATATATATATATCTATGTAGAATGTATATAGAGGGATGAATATATGTCTCTATGCAGAGTGTATATAGAAGGATGAATATATATATATATATATCTATGTTGAATGTATATAGAGGGATGAATATATATCTCTATGCAGAGTGTATATAGATGGATGAATATATATATCTATGTAGAATGTATATAGAGGGATGAATATATATCTCTATGCAGAGTGTATATAGATGGATGAATATATATATATCTATGTAGAATGTATATAGAGGGATGAATATATATCTCTATGCAGAGTTTATATAGATGGATGAATATATACATATATATTTCTATGTAGAATGTATATAGAGGGATGAATATATATCTATGCAGAGTGTATATAAATGGATTAATATATATCTATGTAGAATGTATATAGAGGGATGAATATATATATCTCTATGCAGAGTGTATATAGATGGATGAATATATATATATCTATGTAGAATGTATGTAGAGGGATGAATAAATAGCTCTATGCAGAGTGTATATCGATGGATAAATATATATATCTATGTAGAATGTATATAGAGGGATGAATATATATCTCTATGCAGAGTGTATATAGATGGATGAATATATATATATATCTATGTAGAATGTATATAGAGGGATGAATATATATATATCTCTATGCAGAGTGTATATAGATGGATGAATATATATATCTATGTAGAATATATATAGAGGGATGAACATATATCTCTGCAGAGTATATATAAATGGATGAATATATATATATCTATGTAGAATGTATATAGAGGGATGAATATATATCTCTATGCAGAGTGTATATAGATGGATGAATATATATATATCTATGTAGAATGTATATAGAGGGATGAATATATATATATCTCTATGCAGAGTGTATATAGATGGATGAATATATATATCTATGTAGAATGTATATAGAGGGATAAATATATATCTCTATGCAGAGTGTATATAAATGGATAAATATATATCTATGTAGAATGTATATAGAGGGATGAATATATATATCTGTATGCAGAGTGTGTATAGATGGATGAATATATATATATCTATGTAGAATGTATATAGAGGGATGAATATATATCTCTATGCAGAGTTTATATAGATGGATGAATATATACATATATATTTCTATGTAGAATGTATATAGAGGTATGAATATATATCTATGCAGAGTGTATATAGATGGATGAATATATATATCTATGTAGAATGTATATAGATGGATTAATATATATCTCTATGCAGAGTGTATAGAGATGGTTGAATATATATCTATGTAGAATGTACATAGAGGGATGAATATATATCTCTATGCAGAGTGTATATAGATGGATGAATATATATATCTATGTAGAATGTATATAGAGGGATGAATATATATCTCTATGCAGAGTGTATATAGATGGATGAATATATATATCTATGTAGAATGTATATAGAGGGATGAATATATATCTGTATGCATAGTTTATATAGATGGATGAATATATACATATATATTTCTATGTAGAATGTATATAGAGTGATGAATATATTTCTATGCAGAGTGTATATAGATGGATGAATATATATATCTATGTAGAATGTATATAGAGGGATGAATATATATATCTCTATGCAGAGTGTATATAAATGGATGAATATATATATCTATGTAGAATGTATATAGCGGAATGAATATATATATATATATATATATCTCTATGCAGAGTGTATATAGAAGGATGAATATATATATATATATATATCTATGTAGAATGTATATAGAGGGATGAATATATGTCTCTATGCAGAGTGTATATAGATGGATGAATATATATATCTATGTTGAATGTATATAGAGGGATAAATATATATCTCTATGCAGAGTGTATATAGATGGATGAATATATATATCTATGTAGAATGTATATAGAGGGATGAATATAAATCTCTATGCAGAGTGTATATAGATGGATGAATATACATAGATCTATGTAGAATATATATAGATGGATGAATATATATATCTATGTAGAATGTATATAGAGGGATGAATATATATATATATATATATATATATATATATATATCTTTGCAGAGTGTATATAGAAGGATGAATATATATATATATCTATGTACAATGTATATAGATGGATTAATATATATCTCTATGCAGAGTGTATATAGATGGATGAATATATATCTATGTAGAATGTATATAGAGGGATGAATATATATCTCTATGCAGAGTGTATATAGATGGATGAATATATATAGATATAGATATATAGATATAGATATTTCTATGTAGAATGTATATAGAAGGATGAATATATATCTATGCAGAGTGTATATAGATGGATGAATATATATATCTATGTAGAATGTATATAGATGGATTAATATATATCTCTATGCAGAGTGTATATAGATGGATGAATATATATCTATGTAGAATGTATATAGAGGGATGAATATATATCTCTATGCAGAGTGTATATAGATGGATGAATATATATATCTATGTAGAATGTATATAGTGGAATGAATATATATCTCTATGCAGAGTGTATATAGATGGATGAATACATATATCTATGTAGAATGTATATAGAGGGATGAATATATATCTCTATGCAGGGTTTATATAGATGGATGAATATATACATATATATTTCTATGTAGAATGTATATAGAGTGATGAATATATTTCTATGCAGAGTGTATATAGATGGATGAATATATATATCTATGTAGAATGTATATAGAGGGATGAATATATATATATCTATGCAGAGTGTATATAGAAGGATGAATATATATATATATCTATGTTGAATGTATATAGAGGGATAAATATATATCTCTATGCAGAGTGTATATAAATGGATAAATATATATCTATGTAGAATGTATATAGAGGGATGAATATATATATCTGTATGCAGAGTGTGTATAGATGGATGAATATATATATATCTATGTAGAATGTATATAGAGGGATGAATATATATCTCTATGCAGAGTTTATATAGATGGATGAATATATACATATATATTTCTATGTAGAATGTATATAGAGGTATGAATATATATCTATGCAGAGTGTATATAGATGGATGAATATTTATATCTATGTAGAATGTATATAGATGGATGAATATATATATCTATGTAGAATGTATATAGATGGATTAATATATATCTCTATGCAGAGTATATAGAGATGGTTGAATATATATCTATGTAGAATGTACATAGAGGGATGAATATATATCTCTATGCAGAGTGTATATAGATGGATGAATATATATATCTATGTAGAATGTATATAGAGGGATGAATATATATCTCTATGCAGAGTGTATATAGATGGATGAATATATATATCTATGTAGAATGTATATAGAGGGATGAATATATATCTGTATGCATAGTTTATATAGATGGATGAATATATACATATATATTTCTATGTAGAATGTATATAGAGTGATGAATATATTTCTATGCAGAGTGTATATAGATGGATGAATATATATATCTATGTAGAATGTATATAGAGGGATGAATATATATATCTCTATGCAGAGTGTATATAAATGGATGAATATATATATCTATGTAGAATGTATATAGCGGAATGAATATATATATATATATATATATATCTCTATGCAGAGTGTATATAGAAGGATGAATATATATATATATAATCCTCCTCCAAAGAAGCCGCACAACTCAGGACTTATAAAGAAATGGTGAATTTATTAAATCACACTGTGTGATTTAATAAATTCACCATTTCTTTATAAGTCCTGAGTTGTGCGGCTTCTTTGGAGGAGGATTGTATGCAGTATTACGTGGCATGCACCCAGGCCCTGAATATACGTCTGTCGTGAGTGCTGGGATTTCGGGGGAGTATATATATATATATATATATATCTATGTAGAATGTATATAGAGGGATGAATATATGTCTCTATGCAGAGTGTATATAGAAGGATGAATATATATATATCTATGTTGAATGTATATAGAGGGATAAATATATATCTCTATGCAGAGTGTATATAGATGGATGAATATATATATCTATGTAGAATGTATATAGAGGGATGAATATATATCTCTATGCAGAGTGTATATAGATGGATGAATATATATATCTATGTAGAATGTATATAGAGGGATGAATATATATCTGTATGCATAGTTTATATAGATGGATGAATATATACATATATATTTCTATGTAGAATGTATATAGAGTGATGAATATATTTCTATGCAGAGTGTATATAGATGGATAAATATATATATCTATGTAGAATGTATATAGAGGGATGAATATATATATCTCTATGCAGAGTGTATATAAATGGATGAATATATATATCTATGTAGAATGTATATAGCGGAATGAATATATATATATATATATATATATATCTCTATGCAGAGTGTATATAGAAGGATGAATATATATATATATAATCCTCCTCCAAAGAAGCCGCACAACTCAGGACTTATAAAGAAATGGTGAATTTATTAAATCACACTGTGTGATTTAATAAATTCACCATTTCTTTATAAGTCCTGAGTTGTGCGGCTTCTTTGGAGGAGGATTGTATGCAGTATTACGTGGCATGCACCCAGGCCCTGATTATACGTCTGTCGTGAGTGCTGGGATTTCGGGGGAGTATATATATATATATATATATATATCTATGTAGAATGTATATAGAGGGATGAATATATGTCTCTATGCAGAGTGTATATAGAAGGATGAATATATATATATCTATGTTGAATGTATATAGAGGGATAAATATATATCTCTATGCAGAGTGTATATAGATGGATGAATATATATATCTATGTAGAATGTATATAGAGGGATGAATATAAATCTCTATGCAGAGTGTATATAGATGGATGGATATATATATATCTATGTAGAATGTATATAGAGGGATGAATATATATCACTATGCAGAGTTTATATAGATGGATGAATATATACATATATATTTCTATGTAGAATGTATATAGAGGGATGAATATATATCTATGCAGAGTGTATATAAATGGATAAGTATATATCTATGTAGAATGTATATAGAGGGATGAATATATATAGATCTATGTAGAATGTATATAGAGGGATGAATATATATCTCTATGCAGAGTGTATATAGATGGATGAATATATATATCTATGTAGAATGTATATAGAGGGATGAATGTATATATCTCTATGCAGAGTGTATATAGATGGATGAATATATATATCTATGTAGAATGTATATAGAGGGATGAATATATATCTCTATGCAGAGTTTATATAGATGGATGAATATATATAGATCTATGTAGAATATATATAGATGGATGAATATATATATCTGCAGAGTTAATATAGATGGATGAATATATATAGATCTATGTAGAATGTATATAGAGGGATGAATATATATCTCTATGCAGAGTTTATATAGATGGATGAATATATTATATATATATATGTATATATATTTATATATATATATATATATAGATATTTCTATGTAGAATGTATATAGAGGGATGAATATATATCTATACAGAGTGTATATAGATGGATGAATATATATATCTATGTAGAATGTATATAGATGGATTAATATATATCTCTATGCAGAGTGTATATAGATGGATGAATATATATCTATGTAGAATGTATATAGAGGGATGAATATACATCTCTATGCAGAGTGTATATAGATGGATGAATATATATATCTATGTAGAATGTATATAGAGGGATGAATATATATCTCTATGCAGAGTTTATATAGATGGATGAATATATACATATATATTTCTATGTAGAATGTATATAGAGTGATGAATATATTTCTATGCAGAGTGTATATAGATGGATGAATATATATATCTATGTAGAATGTATATTGAGGGATGAATATATATATCTCTATGCAGAGTGTATATAAATGGATGAATATATATATCTATGTAGAATGTATATAGAGGGATGAATATATATATCTATCTCTATGCAGAGTGTATATAGAAGAATGAATATATATATATCTATGTAGAATGTATATAGAGAGATGAATATATGTCTCTATGCAGAGTGTATATAGAAGGATGAATATATATATATATATATCTATGTTGAATGTATATAGAGGGATGAATATATATCTCTATGCAGAGTGTATATAGATGGATGAATATATATATCTATGTAGAATGTAGATAGAGGGATGAATATATATCTCTATGCAGAGTGTATATAGATGGATGAATATATATATATCTATGTAGAATGTATATAGAGGGATGAATATATATCTCTATGCAGAGTTTATATAGATGGATGAATATATACATATATATTTCTATGTAGAATGTATATAGAGGGATGAATATATATCTATGCAGAGTGTATATAAATGGATTAATATATATCTATGTAGAATGTATATAGAGGGATGAATATATATATCTCTATGCAGAGTGTATATAGATGGATGAATATATATATATCTATG
The DNA here is from genome assembly GCA_038501925.1 of Xenopus petersii. Classification (NCBI taxonomy): domain Eukaryota; kingdom Metazoa; phylum Chordata; class Amphibia; order Anura; family Pipidae; genus Xenopus; species Xenopus petersii. Next base: position 82,040,159 of record CM076687.1, read on the forward strand.
TAGAATGTATGTAGAGGGATGAATAAATAGCTCTATGCAGAGTGTATATCGATGGATAAATATATATATCTATGTAGAATGTATATAGAGGGATGAATATATATCTCTATGCAGAGTGTATATAGATGGATGAATATATATATATCTATGTAGAATGTATATAGAGGGATGAATATATATATATCTCTATGCAGAGTGTATATAGATGGATGAATATATATATCTATGTAGAATATATATAGAGGGATGAACATATATCTCTGCAGAGTATATATAAATGGATGAATATATATATATCTATGTAGAATGTATATAGAGGGATGAATATATATCTCTATGCAGAGTGTATATAGATGGATGAATATATATATAGATATATGTAGAATATATATAGAGGGATGAATATATATATATCTGCAGAGTGTATATAGATGGATGAATATATATATCTATGTAGAATGTATATAGAGGGATGAATATATATCTCTATGCAGAGTTTATATAGATGGATGAATATATATATCTATATATTTCTATGTAGAATGTATATAGAGGGATGAATATATATCTCTATGCAGAGTGTATATAGATGGATGAATATATATATCTATATAGAATTTATATAGAGGGATAAACATATATCTCTGCAGAGTATAAATATAAATGGATGAATATATATATTTATCTCTATGCAGAGTGTATATAGATGGATGAATATATATATATAGATATATGTAGAATATATATAGAGGGATGAATATATATATATCTGCAGAGTGTATAAAGATGGATGAATATATATATATATCTATGTAGAATGTATATAGAGGGATGAATATATATCTCTATGCAGAGTGTATATAGATGGATGAATATATATATCTATGTAGAATGTATATAGAGGGATAAATATATATCTCTATGCAGAGTGTATATAGATGGATGAATATATATATCTATGTAGAATGTATATAGAGGGATGAATATAAATCTCTATGCAGAGTGTATATAGATGGATGGATATATATATATCTATGTAGAATGTATATAGAGGGATGAATATATATCACTATGCAGAGTTTATATAGATGGATGAATATATACATATATATTTCTATGTAGAATGTATATAGAGGGATGAATATATATCTATGCAGAGTGTATATAAATGGATAAGTATATATCTATGTAGAATGTATATAGAGGGATGAATATATATAGATCTATGTAGAATGTATATAGAGGGATGAATATATATCTCTATGCAGAGTGTATATAGATGGATGAATATATATATCTATGTAGAATGTATATAGAGGGATGAATGTATATATCTCTATGCAGAGTGTATATAGATGGATGAATATAGATATCTATGTAGAATGTATATAGAGGGATGAATATATATCTCTATGCAGAGTTTATATAGATGGATGAATATATATAGATCTATGTAGAATATATATAGATGGATGAATATATATATCTGCAGAGTTAATATAGATGGATGAATATATATAGATCTATGTAGAATGTATATAGAGGGATGAATATATATCTCTATGCAGAGTTTATATAGATGGATGAATATATTATATATATATATATATATTTATATATATATATATAGATATTTCTATGTAGAATGTATATAGAGGGATGAATATATATCTATACAGAGTGTATATAGATGGATGAATATATATATCTATGTAGAATGTATATAGATGGATTAATATATATCTCTATGCAGAGTGTATATAGATGGATGAATATATATCTATGTAGAATGTATATAGAGGGATGAATATACATCTCTATGCAGAGTGTATATAGATGGATGAATATATATATCTATGTAGAATGTATATAGAGGGATGAATATATATCTCTATGCAGAGTTTATATAGATGGATGAATATATACATATATATTTCTATGTAGAATGTATATAGAGTGATGAATATATTTCTATGCAGAGTGTATATAGATGGATGAATATATATATCTATGTAGAATGTATATTTAGGGATGAATATATATATCTCTATGCAGAGTGTATATAAATGGATGAATATATATATCTATGTAGAATGTATATAGAGGGATGAATATATATATCTATCTCTATGCAGAGTGTATATAGAAGAATGAATATATATATATCTATGTAGAATGTATATAGAGGGATGAATATATGTCTCTATGCAGAGTGTATATAGAAGGATGAATATATATATATATATCTATGTTGAATGTATATAGAGGGATGAATATATATCTCTATGCAGAGTGTATATAGATGGATGAATATATATATCTATGTAGAATGTATATAGAGGGATGAATATATATCTCTATGCAGAGTGTATATAGATGGATGAATATATATATATCTATGTAGAATGTATATAGAGGGATGAATATATATCTCTATGCAGAGTTTATATAGATGGATGAATATATACATATATATTTCTATGTAGAATGTATATAGAGGGATGAATATATATCTATGCAGAGTGTATATAAATGGATTAATATATATCTATGTAGAATGTATATAGAGGGATGAATATATATATCTCTATGCAGAGTGTATATAGATGGATGAATATATATATATCTATGTAGAATGTATGTAGAGGGATGAATAAATAGCTCTATGCAGAGTGTATATCGATGGATAAATATATATATCTATGTAGAATGTATATAGAGGGATGAATATATATCTCTCTATGCAGAGTGTATATAGATGGATGAATATATATATATCTATGTAGAATGTATGTAGAGGGATGAATAAATAGCTCTATGCAGAGTGTATATAGATGGATGAATATATATATAGATATATGTAGAATATATATAGAGGGATGAATATATATATATCTGCAGAGTGTATATAGATGGATGAATATATATATCTATGTAGAATGTATATAGAGGGATGAATATATATCTCTATGCAGAGTTTATATAGATGGATGAATATATATATCTATATATTTCTATGTAGAATGTATATAGAGGGATGAATATATATCTCTATGCAGAGTGTATATAGATGGATGAATATATATATCTATATAGAATTTATATAGAGGGATAAACATATATCTCTGCAGAGTATAAATATAAATGGATGAATATATATATTTATCTCTATGCAGAGTGTATATAGATGGATGAATATATATATATAGATATATGTAGAATATATATAGAGGGATGAATATATATATATCTGCAGAGTGTATAAAGATGGATGAATATATATATATATCTATGTAGAATGTATATAGAGGGATGAATATATATCTCTATGCAGAGTGTATATAGATGGATGAATATATATATCTATGTAGAATGTATATAGAGGGATGAATATATATCTCTATGCAGAGTTTATATAGATGGATGAATATATATATCTATATATTTCTATGTAGAATGTATATAGAGGGATGAATATATATCTCTATGCAGAGTGTATATAGATGGATGAATATATATATCTATATAGAATTTATATAGAGGGATGAACATAAATCTCTGCAGAGTATATATATAAATGGATGAATATATATATATATATATATATATATATCTATGTAGAATGAATATAGAGGGATGAATATATATCTCTATGCATAGTGTATATAGATGGATGAATATATATATATATCTGCAGAGTGAATATAGATGGATGAATATATATAGATCTATGTAGAATGTATATAGAGGGATGAATATATATCTCTATGCAGAGTTTATATAGATGGATGAATATATACATATATATTTCTATGTAGAATGTATATAGAGGGATGAATATATATCTATGCAGAGTGTATATAAATGGATAAATATATATCTATGTAGAATGTATATAGAGGGATGAATATATATATATCTCTATGCAGAGTGTATATAGATGGATGAATATATATATCTATGTAGAATGTATTTAAAGGGATGAACATATATCTCTGCAGAGTATATATATAAATGGATGAATATATATATATCTATGTAGAATGTATATAGAGGGATGAATATATATCTCTATGCAGAGTGTATATAGATGGATGAATATATATATATATAGATATATGTAGAATATATATAGAGGGATGAATATATATATATCTGCAGAGTGTTTATAGATGGATGAATATATATATCTATGTAGAATGTATATAGAATGATGAATATATATCTCTATGCAGAGTTTATATGGATGGATGAATATATATATCTATATATTTCTATGTAGAATGTATATAGAGGGATGAATATATATCTCTATGCAGAGTGTATATAGATGGATGAATATATATATATATCTATGTAGAATTTATATAGAGGGATGAACATATATCTCTGCAGAGTATATATATAAATGGATGAATATATATATATATCTATGTAGAATTAATATAGAGGGATGAATATATATCTCTGTGCATAGGGGCAGATTCACTAAGGGTCGAATTTCGAAGTTAAAAATACTTTGAAATTCGACCCTCGAATTGAAATCCTTCGACTTCGAATATCGAAGTCGAAGGATTTAGCGCTAAACGTTCGATCGAACGAGTAAATCCTTCGAATCGAACGATTCGAATGATTTTAAAGAAACGATCGAAGGAAAATCCTATATGTCTCTATGCAGAGTGTATATAGAAGGATGAATATATATATCTATGTTGAATGTATATAGAGGGATAAATATATATCTCTATGCAGAGTGTATATAGATGGATGAATATATATATCTATGTAGAATGTATATAGAGGGATGAATATAAATCTCTATGCAGAGTGTATATAGATGGATGGATATATATATATCTATGTAGAATGTATATAGAGGGATGAATATATATCACTATGCAGAGTTTATATAGATGGATGAATATATACATATATATTTCTATGTAGAATGTATATAGAGGGATGAATATATATCTATGCAGAGTGTATATAAATGGATAAGTATATATCTATGTAGAATGTATATAGAGGGATGAATATATATATCTCTATGCAGAGTGTATATAGATGGATGAATATATATATATCTATGTAGAATGTATGTAGAGGGATGAGTATATATCTCTATGCAGAGTGTATATCGATGGATAAATATATATATCTATGTAGAATGTATATAGAGGGATGAATATATATCTCTATGCAGAGTGTATATAGATGGATGAATATATATATCTATGTAGAATGTATATAGAGGGATGAATATATATATCTCTATGCAGAGTGTATATAGATGGATGAATATATCTATCTATGTAGAATGTATATAGAGGGATGAACATATATCTCTGCAGAGTATATATATAAATGGATGAATATATATATATATCTATGTAGAATGTATATAGAGGGATGAATATATATCTCTATGCACAGTGTATATAGATGGATGAATATATATATAGATATATGTAGAATATATATAGAGGGATGAATATATATATATATCTGCAGAGTGTATATAGATGGATGAATACATATATATCTATGTAGAATGTATATAGAGGGATGAATATATATCTCTATGCACAGTGTATATAGATGGATGAATATATATATAGATATATGTAGAATATATATAGAGGGATGAATATATATATATCTGCAGAGTGTATATAGATGGATGAATATATATATATCTATGTAGAATGTATATAGAGGGATGAATATATATCTCTATGCAGAGTTTATATAGATAGATGAATATATATATATCTATATATTTCTATGTAGAATGTATATAGAGGGATGAATATATATCTCTATGCAGAGTGTATATAGATGGATGAATATATATATCTATATAGAATTTATATAGAGGGATGAACATATATCGCTGCAGAGTATATATATAAATGGATGAATATATATATATATCTATGTAGAATGAATATAGAGGGATGAATATATATCTCTATGCATAGTTTATATAGACGGATGAATATATATATAGATCTATGTAGAATATATATAGATGGATGAATATATATATCTGCAGAGTGAATATAGATGGATGAATATATATATAGATCTATGTAGAATGTATATAGAGGGATGAATATATATCTCTATGCAGAGTGTATATAGATGGATGAATATATATATCTATGTAGAATGTATATAGAGGGATGAATATATATATCTCTATGCAGAGTGTATATAGATGGATGAATATATATATCTATGTAGAATGTATATAGAGGGATGAATATATATCTCTATGCAGAGTTTATATAGATGGATGAATATATATAGATCTATGTAGAATATATATAGATGGATGAATATATATATCTGCAGAGTTAATATAGATGGATGAATATATATAGATCTATGTAGAATGTATATAGAGGGATGAATATATATCTCTATGCAGCGTTTATATAGATGGATGAATATATTATATATATATATATATATTTATATATATATATATATATATATATATATATATATATAGATATTTCTATGTAGAATGTATATAGAGGAATGAATATATATCTATACAGAGTGTATATAGATGGATGAATATATATATCTATGTAGAATGTATATAGATGGATTAATATATATCTCTATGCAGAGTGTATATAGATGGATGAATATATATCTATGTAGAATGTATATAGAGGGATGAATATACATCTCTATGCAGAGTGTATATAGATGGATGAATATATATATCTATGTAGAATGTATATAGAGGGATGAATATATATATCTATCTCTATGCAGAGTGTATATAGAAGAATGAATATATATATATCTATGTAGAATGTATATAGAGGGATGAATATATGTCTCTATGCAGAGTGTATATAGAAGGATGAATATATATATATATATCTATGTTGAATGTATATAGAGGGATGAATATATATCTCTATGCAGAGTGTATATAGATGGATGAATAGATATATCTATGTAGAATGTATATAGAGGGATGAATATATATCTCTATGCAGAGTGTATATAGATGGATGAATATATATATCTATGTAGAATGTATATAGAGGGATGAATATATATCTCTATGCATAGTTTATATAGATGGATGAATATATACATATATATTTCTATGTAGAATGTATATAGAGTGATGAATATATTTCTATGCAGAGTGTATATAGATGGATGAATATATATATCTATGTAGAATGTATATAGAGGGATGAATATATATATCTCTATGCAGAGTGTATATAAATGGATGAATATATATATCTATGTAGAATGTATATAGCGGGATGAATATATATATATATATATATATATATATATATATCTCTATGCAGAGTGTATATAGAAGGATGAATATATATATATATATATATATCTATGTAGAATGTATATAGAGGGATGAATATATGTCTCTATGTAGAGTGTATATAGAAGGATGAATATATATATCTATGTTGAATGTATATAGAGGGATAAATATATATCTCTATGCAGAGTGTATATAGATGGATGAATATATATATCTATGTAGAATGTATATAGAGGGATGAATATAAATCTCTATGCAGAGTGTATATAGATGGATGGATATATATATATCTATGTAGAATGTATATAGAGGGATGAATATATATCTCTATGCAGAGTGTATATAGATGGATGAATATATATATCTATGTAGAATGTATATAGAGGGATGAATATATATCTCTATGCAGAGTGTATATAGATGGATGGATATATATATATCTATGTAGAATGTATGTAGAGGGATGAATATATATCTCTATGCAGAGTGTATATCGATGGATAAATATATATATCTATGTAGAATGGATATAGAGGGATGAATATATATCTCTATGCAGAGTGTATATAGATGGATGAATATATATATCTATGTAGAATGAATATAGAGGGATGAACATATATCTCTGCACGGTATATATAAATGGATGAATATATATATATATCTATGTAGAATGTATATAGAGGGATGAATATATATCTCTATGCAGAGTTTATATAGATGGATGAATATATACATATATATTTCTATGTAGAATGTATATAGAGGGATGAATATATATCTATGCAGAGTGTATATAAATGGATGAATATATATATATCTCTATGCAGAGTGTATATCGATGGATAAATATATATATCTATGTAGAATGTATATAGAGGGATGAATATATATCTCTATGCAGAGTGTATATAGATGGATGACTATATATATCTATGTAGAATGTATATAGAGGGATGAATATATATCTCTATGCAGAGTGTATATAGATGGATGACTATATATATCTATGTAGAATGTATATAGAGGGATGAATATATATCTCTATGCAGAGTGTATATAGATGGATGAATATATATATATCTATGTAGAATGTATATAGATGGATGAATATATATATCTATGTAGAATGTATATAGAGGGATGAATATATATCTCTATGCAGAGTTTATATAGATGGATGAATATATACATATATATTTCTATGTAGAATGTATATAGAGGGATGAATATATATCTATGCAGAGTGTATATAGAAGGATGAATATATATATATATATCTATGTAGAATGTATATAGAGGGATGAATATATGTCTCTATGTAGAGTGTATATAGAAGGATGAATATATATATCTATGTTGAATGTATATAGAGGGATAAATATATATCTCTATGCAGAGTGTATATAGATGGATGAATATATATATCTATGTAGAATGTATATAGAGGGATGAATATAAATCTCTGCAGAGTGTATATAGATGGATGGATATATATATATCTATGTAGAATGTATATAGAGGGATGAATATATATCTCTATGCAGAGTGTATATAGATGGATGAATATATATATCTATGTAGAATGTATATAGAGGGATGAATATATATCTCTATGCAGAGTGTATATAGATGGATGGATATATATATATCTATGTAGAATGTATGTAGAGGGATGAATATATATCTCTATGCAGAGTGTATATCGATGGATAAATATATATATCTATGTAGAATGGATATAGAGGGATGAATATATATCTCTATGCAGAGTGTATATAGATGGATGAATATATATATCTATGTAGAATGAATATAGAGGGATGAACATATATCTCTGCACGGTATATATAAATGGATGAATATATATATATATCTATGTAGAATGTATATAGAGGGATGAATATATATCTCTATGCAGAGTTTATATAGATGGATGAATATATATATATATCTATGTAGAATGTATATAGAGGGATGAATATATATCTCTATGCAGAGTTTATATAGATGGATGAATATATACATATATATTTCTATGTAGAATGTATATAGAGGGATGAATATATATCTATGCAGAGTGTATATAAATGGATAAATATATATATCTATGTAGAATGTATATAGAGGGATGAACATGTATCTCTGCAGAGTATATATAAATGGATGAATATATATATATTTATGTAGAATGTATATAGAGGGATGAATATATATCTCTATGCAGAGTGTAAATAGATGGATGAATATATATATCTATGTAGAATGTATATAGAGGGATGAATATATATATCTCTATGCAGAGTGTATATAGATGGATGAATATATATATCTATGTAGAATGTATATAGAGGGATGAACATATATCTCTGCAGAGTATATATAAATGGATGAATATATATATATTTATGTAGAATGTATATAGAAGGATGAATATATATCTCTATGCAGAGTGTATGTAGATGGATGAATATATATATAGATATATGTAGAATATATATAGAGGGATGAATATATATATATCTGCAGAGTGTATATAGATGGATGAATATATATATCTATGTAGAATGTATATAGAAGGATGAATATATATCTCTATGCAGAGTTTATATAGATGGATGAATATATATATCTATATATTTCTATGTAGAATGTATATAGAGGGATGAATATATATCTCTATGCAGAGTGTATATAGATGGATGAATATATATATCTATATAGAATTTATATAGAGGGATGAACATATATCTCTGCAGAGTATATATATAAATGGATGAATATATATATATATCTATGTAGAATGAATATAGAGGGATGAATATATATCTCTATGCATAGTGTATATAGATGGATGAATATATATAGATCTATGTAGAATATATATAGATGGATGAATGTATATATATCTGCAGAGTGAATATAGATGGATGAATATATATAGATCTATGTAGAATGTATATAGAGGTATGAATATATATCTCTATGCAGAGTTTATATAGATGGATGAATATATATATATATAGATATAGATATAGATATAGATATTTCTATGTAGAATGTATATAGAGGGATGAATATATATCTATGCAGAGTGTATATAGATGGATGAATATATATATCTATGTAGAATGTATATAGATGGATTAATTTATATCTCTATGCAGAGTGTATATAGATGGTGTAATATATATATCTATGTAGAATGTATATAGAGGGATGAATATATATCTCTATGCAGAGTGTATATAGATGGATGAATATATATATATCTATGTAGAATGTATATAGAGGGATAAATATATATCTCTATGCAGAGTTTATATAGATGGATGAATATATACATATATATTTCTATGTAGAATGTATATAGAGGGATGAATATATATCTATGCAGAGTGTATATAAATGGATAAATATATATCTATGTAGAATGTATATAGAGGGATGAATATATATATCTCTATGCAGAGTGTATATAGATGGATGAATATATATATCTATGTAGAATATATATAGAGGGATGTACATATATCTCTGCAGAGTATATATAAATGGATGAATATATATATATCTATGTAGAATGTATATAGAAGGATGAATATATATCTCTATGCGGAGTGTATATAGATGGATGAATATATATATAGATATATGTAGAATATATATAGAGGGATGAATATATATATATATATCTGCAGAGTGTATATAGATGGATGAATATATTTATCTATGTAGAATGTATATAGAAGGATGAATATATATCTCTATGCAGAGTTTATATAGATGGATGAATATATATATCTATATATTTCTATGTAGAATGTATATAGAGGGATGAATATATATCTCTATGCAGAGTGTATATAGATGGATGAATATATATATCTATATAGAATTTATATAGAGGGATGAACATATATCTCTGCAAAGTATATATATAAATGGATGAATATATATATATATATCTATGTAGAATGAATATAGAGGGATGAATATATATCTCTATGCATAGTGTATACAGTGGCGTAACTACCGGGGGAGCAGGGGGTGCAATTGGGCCAGGGCCCGCGCCCCCGCAGGGCCCCCGGCAGTCACGCGCCCACTGCAGTGCCGCACGGAAGAGGTGGGGGCAGGGCCCGGCTGCACGGCCTGCACCAGGGCCCGCCCCCACCTAGTTCCGTCTCTGAGTGTATATAGATGGATGAATATATAGATCTATGTAGAATATATATAGATGGATGAATATATATATATATCTGCAGAGTGAATATAGATGGATGAATATATATAGATCTATGTAGAATGTATATAGAGGAATGAATATATATCTCTATGCAGAGTTTATATAGATTGATGAATATATATATATATATAGATATAGATATTTCTATGTAGAATGTATATAGAGGGATGAATATATATCTATGCAGAGTGTATATAGATGGATGAATATATATATCTATGTAGAATGTATATAGATGGATTAATATATATCTCTATGCAGAGTGTATAGAGTTGATTGAATATATATCTATGTAGAATGTATATAGAGGGATGAATATATATATCTATGCAGAGTGTATATAGATGGATGAATATATATATCTATGTAGAATGTATATAGAGGGATGAATATAAATCTCTATGCAGAGTGTATATAGATGGATGAATACATATATCTATGTAGAATGTATATAGAGGGATGAATATATATCTCTATGCAGAGTTTATATAGATGGATGAATATATACATATATATTTCTATGTAGAATGTATATAGAGTGTTGAATATATTTCTATGCAGAGTGTATATAGATGGATAAATATATATATCTATGTAGAATGTATATAGAGGGATGAATATATATATATCTATGCAGAGTGTATATAGAAGTATGAATATATATATATATCTATGTAGAATGTATATAGAGGGATGAATATATGTCTCTATGCAGAGTGTATATAGAAGGATGAATATATATATCTATGTAGAATGTATATAGAGGGATGAATATATATCTCTATGCAGAGTGTATATAGATGGATGAATATATATATCTATGTAGAATGTATATAGAGGGATGAATATATATCTCTATGCATAGTTTATATAGATGGATGAATTATACATATATATTTCTATGTAGAATGTATATAGAGTGATGAATATATTTCTATGCAGAGTGTATATAGATGGATGAATATATATATCTATGTAGAATGTATATAGAGGGATGAATATATATATCTCTATGCAGAGTGTATATAAATGGATGAATATATATATCTATGTAGAATCGATATAGCGGGATGAATATATATATATATATATATATATATATATATATATCTATGCAGAGTGTATATAGAAGGATGAATATATATATATATATCTATGTAGAATGTATATAGAGGGATGAATATATGTCTCTATGTAGAGTGTATATAGAAGGATGAATATATATATCTATGTTGAATGTATATAGAGGGATGAATATATATCTCTATGCAGAGTGTATATAGATGGATGAATATATATATCTATGTAGAATGTATATAGAGGGATGAATATATATCTCTATGCAGAGTTTATATAGATGGATGAATATATACATATATATTTCTATGTAGAATGTATATAGAGGGATGAATATATATCTATGCAGAGTGTATATAAATGGATAAATATATATCTATGTAGAATGTATATAGAGGGATGAATATATATATCTGTATGCAGACTGTGTATAGATGGATGAATATATATATATCTATGTAGAATGTATATAGAGGGATGAATATATATCTCTATGCAGAGTTTATATAGATGGATGAATATATACATATATTTCTATGTAGAATGTATATAGAGGGATGAATATATATCTATGCAGAGTGTATATAGATGGATGAATATATATATCTATGTAGAATGTATATAGATGGATGAATATATATATCTATGTAGAATGTATATAGATGGATTAATATATATCTCTATGCAGAGTGTATAGAGATGGTTGAATATATATCTATGTAGAATGTACATAGAGGGATGAATATATATCTCTATGCAGAGTGTATATAGATGGATGAATATATATATCTATGTAGAATGTATATAGAGGGATGAATATATATCTCTATGCAGAGTGTATATAGATGGATGAATATATATATCTATGTAGAATGTATATAGAGGGATCAATATATATCTCTATGCATAGTTTATATAGATGGATGAATATATACATATATATTTCTATGTAGAATGTATATAGAGTGATGAATATATTTCTATGCAGAGTGTATATAGATGGATGAATATATATATCTATGTAGAATGTATATAGAGGGATGAATATATATATATCTCTATGCAGAGTGTATATAAATGTATGAATATATATATCTATGTAGAATGTATATAGCGGGATGAATATATATATATATATATATATCTCTATGCAGAGTGTATATAGAAGGATGAATATATATATATATATCTATGTAGAATGTATATAGAGGGATGAATATATGTCTCTATGTAGAGTGTATATAGAAGGATGAATATATATATCTATGTTGAATGTATATAGAAGGATAAATATATATCTCTATGCAGAGTGTATATAGATGGATGAATATATATATCTATGTAGAATGTATATAGAGGGATGAATATAAATCTCTATGCAGAGTGTATATAGATGGATGGATATATATATATCTATGTAGAATGTATATAGAGGGATGAATATATATCTCTATGCAGAGTTTATATAGATGGATGAATATATACATATATATTTCTATGTAGAATGTATATAGAGGGATGAATATATATCTATGCAGAGTGTATATAAATGGATAAATATATATCTATGTAGAATGTATATAGATGGATGAATATATATATATCTATGTAGAATGTATGTAGAGGGATGAATATATATCTCTATGCAGAGTATATATCGATGGATAAATATATATATCTATGTAGAATGTATATAGAGGGATGAATATATATCTCTATGCAGAGTGTATATAGATGGATGAATATATATATCTATGTAGAATGTATATAGAGGGATGAATATATATATCTCTATGCAGAGTGTATATAGATGGATGAATATATATATAGATATATGTAGAATATATATAGAGGGATGAATATATATATATCTGCAGAGTGTATATAGATGGATGAATATATACATATATATTTCTATGTAGAATGTATATAGAGTGATGAATATATTTCTATGCAGAGTGTATATAGATGGATGAATATATATATCTATGTAGAATGTATATAGAGGGATGAATATATATATATCTCTATGCAGAGTGTATATAAATGTATGAATATATATATCTATGTAGAATGTATATAGCGGGATGAATATATATATATATATATATATATATATATATATATATATATCTCTATGCAGAGTGTATATAGAAGGATGAATATATATATATATCTATGTAGAATGTATATAGAGGGATGAATATATGTCTCTATGTAGAGTGTATATAGAAGGATGAATATATATATCTATGTTGAATGTATATAGAAGGATAAATATATATCTCTATGCAGAGTGTATATAGATGGATGAATATATATATCTATGTAGAATGTATATAGAGGGATGAATATAAATCTCTATGCAGAGTGTATATAGATGGATGGATATATATATATCTATGTAGAATGTATATAGAGGGATGAATATATATCTCTATGCAGAGTTTATATAGATGGATGAATATATACATATATATTTCTATGCAGAATGTATATAGAGGGATGAATATATATCTATGCAGAGTGTATATAAATGGATAAATATATATCTATGTAGAATGTATATAGATGGATGAATATATATATATCTATGTAGAATGTATGTAGAGGGATGAATATATATCTCTATGCAGAGTATATATCGATGGATAAATATATATATCTATGTAGAATGTATATAGAGGGATGAATATATATCTCTATGCAGAGTGTATATAGATGGATGAATATATATATCTATGTAGAATGTATATAGAGGGATGAATATATATATCTCTATGCAGAGTGTATATAGATGGATGAATATATATATAGATATATGTAGAATATATATAGAGGGATGAATATATATATATCTGCAGAGTGTATATAGATGGATGAATATACATATCTATGTAGAATGTATATAGATGGATGAATATATATCTCTATGCAGAGTTTATATAGATGGATGAATATATATCTATATATTTCTATGTAGAATGTATATAGAGGGATGAATATATATCTCTATGCAGCGTGTATATAGATGGATGAATATATATATCTATATAGAATTTATATAGAGGGATGAACATATATCTCTGCAGAGTATATATATAAATGGATCAATATATATATATATATATGTAGAATGAATTTTGAGGGATGAATATATATCTCTATGCATAGTGTATATAGATGGATGAATATATCTAGATCTATGTAGAATATATATAGATGGATGAATATATATATATCTGCAGAGTGATTATAGATGGATGAATATATATAGATCTATGTAGAATATATATAGAGGGATGAATATATATCTCTATGCAGAGTTTATATAGATGGATGAATATATATATATAGATATAGATATTTCTATGTAGAATGTATATAGAGGGATGAATATATATCTATGCAGAGTGTATATAGATGGATGAATATATATCTATGTAGAATGTATATAGATGGATTAATATATATCTCTATGCAGAGTGTATAGAAATGGTTGAATATATATCTATGTAGAATGTATATAGAGGGATGAATATATATCTCTATGCAGAGTGTATATAGATGGATGACTATATATATCTATGTAGAATGTATATAGAGGGATGAATATATATCTCTATGCAGAGTGTATATAGATGGATGAATATATATCTATGTAGAATGTATATAGAGGGATGAATATATATCTCTATGCAGAGTGTATATAGATGGATGAATATATATATATATATAGATATATAGATATATATATATATAGATATAGATATTTCTATGTAGAATGTATATAGAGGGATGAATATATATCTATGCAGAGTGTATATAGATGGATGAATATAGATATCTATGTAGAATGTATATAGATGGATGAATATATATATCTATGTAGAATGTATATAGAGGGATGAATATATATCTCTATGCAGAGTTTATATAGATGGATGAATATATACATATATATTTCTATGTAGAATGTATATAGAGGGATGAATATATATCTATGCAGAGTGTATATAGATGGATAAATATATATATCTATGTAGAATGTATATAGATGGATGAATATATATATCTATGTAGAATGTATATAGATGGATTAATATATATCTCTATGCAGAGTGTATAGAGATGGTTGAATATATATCTATGTAGAATGTACATAGAGGGATGAATATATATCTCTATGCAGAGTGTATATAGATGGATGAATATATATATCTATGTAGAATGTATATAGAGGGATGAATATATATCTCTATGCAGAGTGTATATAGATGGATGAATATATATATCTATGTAGAATGTATATAGAGGGATGAATATATATCTCTATGCATAGTTTATATAGATGGATGAATATATACATATATATTTCTATGTAGAATGTATATAGAGTGATGAATATATTTCTATGCAGAGTGTATATAGATGGATGAATATATATATCTATGTAGAATGTATATAGAGGGATGAATATATATATCTCTATGCAGAGTGTATATAAATGGATGAATATATATATCTATGTAGAATGTATATAGCGGGATGAATATATATATATATATATATATATATATATATATCTCTATGCAGAGTGTATATAGAAGGATGAATATATATATATATATATATATCTATGTAGAATGTATATAGAGGGATGAATATATGTCTCTATGTACAGTGTATATAGAAGGATGAATATATATATCTATGTTGAATGTATATAGAGGGATAAATATATATCTCTATGCAGAGTGTATATAGATGGATGAATATATATATCTATGTAGAATGTATATAGAGGGATGAATATAAATCTCTATGCAGAGTGTATATAGATGGATGGATATATATATATCTATTTAGAATGTATATAGAGGGATGAATATATATCTCTATGCAGAGTGTATATAGATGGATGAATATATATATCTATGTAGAATGTATATAGAGGGATGAATATATATCTCTATGCAGAGTGTATATAGATGGATGGATATATATATATCTATGTAGAATGTATGTAGAGGGATGAATATATATCTCTATGCAGAGTGTATATCGATGGATAAATATATATATCTATGTAGAATGGATATAGAGGGATGAATATATATCTCTATGCAGAGTGTATATAGATGGATGAATATATATATCTATGTAGAATGAATATAGAGGGATGAACATATATCTCTGCACGGTATATATAAATGGATGAATATATATATATATATCTATGTAGAATGTATATAGAGGGATGAATATATATCTCTATGCAGAGTTTATATAGATGGATGAATATATATATATATCTATGTAGAATGTATATAGAGGGATGAATATATATCTCTATGCAGAGTTTATATAGATGGATGAATATATACATATATATTTCTATGTAGAATGTATATAGAGGGATGAATATATATCTATGCAGAGTGTATATAAATGGATAAATATATATATCTATGTAGAATGTATATAGAGGGATGAACATGTATCTCTGCAGAGTATATATAAATGGATGAATATATATATATATTTATGTAGAATGTATATAGAGGGATGAATATATATCTCTATGCAGAGTGTATATAGATGGATGAATATATATATCTATGTAGAATGTATATAGAGGGATGAATATATATCTCTATGCAGAGTGTAAATAGATGGATGAATATATATATCTATGTAGAATGTATATAGAGGGATGAATATATATATCTCTATGCAGAGTGTATATAGATGGATGAATATATATATCTATGTAGAATGAATATAGAGGGATGAACATATATCTCTGCATGGTATATATAAATGGATGAATATATATATATCTATGTAGAATGTATATAGAGGGATGAATATATATCTCTATGCAGAGTGTATATAGATGGATGAATATATATATAGATATATGTAGAATATATATAGAGGGATGAATATATATATATCTGCAGAGTGTATATAGATGGATGAATATATATATCTATGTAGAATGTATATGGAGGGATGAATATATATCTCTATGCAGAGTTTATATAGATGGATGAATATATATATCTATATATTTCTATGTAGAATGTATATAGAGGGATAAATATATATCTCTATGCAGAGTGTATATAGATGGATGAATATATATATCAATATAGAATTTATATAGAGGGATGAACATATATCTCTGCAGAGTATATATATAAATGGATGAATATATATATATCTATGTAGAATGAATATAGAGTGCTGAATATATATCTCTATGCATAGTGTATATAGATGGATGAATATATATAGATCTATGTAGAATATATATATAGATGCATGAATATATATATATCTGCAGAGTGAATATAGATGGATGAATATATATAGATCTATGTAGAATGTATATAGAGGGATGAATATATATCTCTATGCAGAGTTTATATAGATGGATGAATATATATATATATCTATGTAGAATGAATATAGAGGGATGAATATATATCTCTATGCATAGTGTATATAGATGGATGAATATATATAGATCTATGTAGAATATATATAGATGGATGAATATATATATATATCTGCAGAGTGAATATAGATGGATGAATATATATAGATCTATGTAGAATGTATATAGAGGTATGAATATATATCTCTATGCAGAGTTTATATAGATGGATGAATATATATATATAGATATAGATATAGATATAGATATTTCTATGTAGAATGTATATAGAGGGATGAATATATATCTATGCAGAGTGTATATAGATGGATGAATATATATATCTATGTAGAATGTATATAGATGGATTAATATATATCTCTATGCAGAGTGTATATAGATGGTGTAATATATATATCTATGTAGAATGTATATAGAGGGATGAATATATATCTCTATGCAGAGTGTATATAGATGGATGAATATATATATATATCTATGTAGAATGTATATAGAGGGATAAATATATATCTCTATGCAGAGTTTATATAGATGGATGAATATATACATATATATTTCTATGTAGAATGTATATAGAGGGATGAATATATATCTATGCAGAGTGTATATAAATGGATAAATATATATCTATGTAGAATGTATATAGAGGGATGAATATATATATCTCTATGCAGAGTGTATATAGATGGATGAATATATATATCTATGTAGAATATATATAGAGGGATGAACATATATCTCTGCAGAGTATATATAAATGGATGAATATATATATATCTATGTAGAGTGTATATAGAAGGATGAATATATATCTCTATGCGGAGTGTATATAGATGGATGAATATATATATAGATATATGTAGAATATATATAGAGGGATGAATATATATATATATATATCTGCAGAGTGTATATAGATGGATGAATATATTTATCTATGTAGAATGTATATAGAAGGATGAATATATATCTCTATGCAGAGTTTATATAGATGGATGAATATATATATCTATATATTTCTATGTAGAATGTATATAGAGGGATGAATATATATCTCTATGCATAGTGTATATAGATGGATGAATATATATATCTATGTAGAATGTATATAGATGGATTAATATATATCTCTATGCAGAGTGTATAGAGTTGATTGAATATATATCTATGTAGAATGTATATAGAGGGATGAATATATATCTCTATGCAGAGTGTATATAGATGGATGAATATATATATCTATATAGAATTTATATAGAGGGATGAACATATATCTCTGCAGAGTATATATATAAATGGATGAATATATATATATATATCTATGTAGAATGAATATAGAGGGATGAATATATATCTCTATGCATAGTGTATATAGATGGATGAATATATAGATCTATGTAGAATATATATAGATGGATGAATATATATATATATATCTGCAGAGTGAATATAGATGGATGAATATATATAGATCTATGTAGAATGTATATAGAGGAATGAATATATATCTCTATGCAGAGTTTATATAGATTGATGAATATATATATATATATAGATATAGATATTTCTATGTAGAATATATATAGAGGGATGAATATATATCTATGCAGAGTGTATATAGATGGATGAATATATATATCTATGTAGAATGTATATAGATGGATTAATATATATCTCTATGCAGAGTGTATAGAGTTGATTGAATATATATCTATGTAGAATGTATATAGAGGGATGAATATATATCTCTATGCAGAGTGTATATAGATGGATGAATATATATATCTATGTAGAATGTATATAGAGGGATGAATATAAATCTCTATGCAGAGTGTATATAGATGGATGAATACATATATCTATGTAGAATGTATATAGAGGGATGAATATATATCTCTATGCAGAGTTTATATAGATGGATGAATATATACATATATATTTCTATGTAGAATGTATATAGAGTGTTGAATATATTTCTATGCAGAGTGTATATAGATGGATAAATATATATATCTATGTAGAATGTATATAGAGGGATGAATATATATATATCTATGCAGAGTGTATATAGAAGGATGAATATATATATATATCTATGTAGAATGTATATAGAGGGATGAATATATGTCTCTATGCAGAGTGTATATAGAAGGATGAATATATATATCTATGTAGAATGTATATAGAGGGATGAATATATATCTCTATGCAGAGTGTATATAGATGGATGAATATATATATCTATGTAGAATGTATATAGAGGGATGAATATATATCTCTATGCATAGTTTATATAGATGGATGAATATATACATATATATTTCTATGTAGAATGTATATAGAGTGATGAATATATTTCTATGCAGAGTGTATATAGATGGATGAATATATATATCTATGTAGAATGTATATAGAGGGATGAATATATATATCTCTATGCAGAGTGTATATAAATGGATGAATATATATATCTATGTAGAATGTATATAGCGGGATGAATATATATATATATATATATCTCTCTATGCAGAGTGTATATAGAAGGATGAATATATATATATCTATCTATGTAGAATGGATATAGAGGGATGAATATATATCTCTATGCAGAGTGTATATAGATGGATGAATATATATATCTATGTAGAATGTATATAGAGGGATGAATATATGTCTCTATGTAGAGTGTATATAGAAGGATGAATATATATATCTATCTTGAATGTATATAGAGGGATAAATATATATCTCAATGCAGAGTGTATATAGATGGATGAATATATATATCTATGTAGAATGTATATAGAGGGATGAATATAAATCTCTATGCAGAGTGTATATAGATGGATGGATATATATATATCTATGCAGAGTGTATATAGATGGGTGAATATATATATCTATGTAGAATGTATATAGAGGGATGAATATATATCTCTATGCAGAGTGTATATAGATGGATGGATATATATATATATCTATGTAGAATGTATGTAGAGGGATGAATATATATCTCTATGCAGAGTGTATATCGATGGATAAATATATATATCTATGTAGAATGGATATAGAGGGATGAATATATATCTCTATGCAGAGTGTATATAGATGGATGAATATATATATCTATGTAGAATGAATATAGAGGGATGAACATATATCTCTGCACGGTATATATAAATGGATGAATATATATATATATCTATGTAGAATGTATATAGAGGGATGAATATATATCTCTATGCAGAGTTTATATAGATGGATGAATATATATATATATCTATGTAGAATGTATATAGAGGGATGAATATATATCTCTATGCAGAATTTATATAGATGGATGAATATATACATATATATTTCTATGTAGAATGTATATAGAGGGATGAATATATATCTATGCAGAGTGTATATAAATGGATAAATATATATATCTATGTAGAATGTATATAGAGGGATGAACATGTATCTCTGCAGAGTATATATAAATGGATGAATATATATATATTTATGTAGAATGTATATAGAGGGATGAATATATATCTCTATGCAGAGTGTATATAGATGGATGAATATATATATCTATGTAGAATGTATATAGAGGGATGAATATATATCTCTATGCAGAGTGTATATCGATGGATAAATATATATATCTATGTAGAATGTATATAGAGGGATGAATATATATCTCTATGCAGAGTGTAAATAGATGGATGAATATATATATCTATGTAGAATGAATATAGAGGGATGAACATATATCTCTGCATGGTATATATAAATGGATGAATATATATATATCTATGTAGAATGTATATAGAGGGATGAATATATATCTCTATGCAGAGTGTATATAGATGGATGAATATATATATAGATATATGTAGAATATATATAGAGGGATGAATATATATATATCTGCAGAGTGTATATAGATGGATGAATATATATATCTATGTAGAATGTATATAGAGGGATGAATATATATCTCTATGCAGAGTTTATATAGATGGATGAATATATATATCTATATATTTCTATGTAGAATGTATATAGAGGGATAAATATATATCTCTATGCAGAGTGTATATAGATGGATGAATATATATATCAATATAGAATTTATATAGAGGGATGAACATATATCTCTGCAGAGTATATATATAAATGGATGAATATATATATATCTATGTAGAATGAATATAGAGTGCTGAATATATATCTCTATGCATAGTGTATATACATGGATGAATATATATAGATCTATGTAGAATATATATATAGATGGATGAATATATATATATCTGCAGAGTGAATATAGATGGATGAATATATATAGATCTATGTAGAATGTATATAGAGGGATGAATATATATCTCTATGCAGAGTTTATATAGATGGATGAATATATATATATATATATATATATATATATAAATATATATATATATATAGATATATATATAGATATAGATATTTCTATGTAGAATGTATATAAAAGGATGAATATATATCTATGCAGAGTGTATATAGATGGGTGAATATATATATCTATGTAGAATGTATATAGATGGATGAATATATATATCTATGTAGAATGTATATAGTTGGATTAATATATATCTCTATGCAGAGTGTATAGAGATGGTTGAATATATATCTATGTAGAATGTACATAGAGGGATGAATATATATCTCTATGCAGAGTGTATATAGATGGATGAATATATATATCTATGTAGAATGTATATAGAGGGATGAATATATATCTCTATGCAGAGTGTATATAGATGGATGAATATATATATATCTATGTAGAATGTATATAGAGGGATGAATATATATCTCTATGCAGAGTGTATATAGATGTATGAATATATAGATCTATGTAGAATGTATATAGAGGGATGAATATATATCTCTATGCAGAGTTTATATAGATGGATGAATATATACATATATATTTCTATGTAGAATGTATATAGAGGGATGAATATATATCTATGCAGAGTGTATATAAATGGATAAATATATATCTATGTAGAATGTATATAGAGGGATAAATATATATATCTCTATGCAGAGTGTATATAGATGGATGAATATATATATCTATGTAGAATGTATATAGAGGGATGAACATATATCTCTGCAGAGTATATATAAATGTATGAATATATATATATTTATGTAGAATGTATATAGAGGGATGAATATATATCTCTATGCAGAGTGTATGTAGATGGATGAATATATATATAGATATATGTAGAATATATATAGAGGGATGAATATATATATATCTGCAGAGTGTATATAGATGGATGAATATATATATCTATGTAGAATGTATATAGAAGGATGAATATATATCTCTATGCAGAGTTTATATAGTTGGATGAATATATATATCTATATATTTCTATGTAGAATGTATATAGAGGGATGAATATATATCTCTATGCAGAGTGTATATAGATGGATGAATATATATATCTATATAGAATTTATATAGAGGGATGAACATATATCTCTGCAGAGTATATATATAAATGGATGAATATATATATATATCTATGTAGAATGAATATAGAGGGATGAATATATATCTCTATGCATAGTGTATATAGATGGATGAATATATATAGATCTATGTAGAATATATATAGATGGATGTATATATATATCTGCAGAGTGAATATAGATGGATGAATATATATAGATCTATGTAGAATGTATATAGAGGTATGAATATATATCTCTATGCAGAGTTTATATAGATGGATGAATATATATATATATATATATATAGATATAGATATAGATATTTCTATGTAGAATGTATATAGAGGGATGAATATATATCTATGCAGAGTGTATATAGATGGATGAATATATATATATCTATGTAGAATGTATATAGATGGATTACTATATATCTCTATGCAGAGTGTATATAGATGGTGTAATATATATATCTATGTAGAATGTATATAGAGGGATGAATATATATCTCTATGCAGAGTGTATATAGATGGATGAATATATATATATCTATGTAGAATGTATATAGAGGGATAAATATATATCTCTATGCAGAGTTTATATAGATGGATGAATATATACATATATATTTCTATGTAGAATGTATATAGAGGGATGAATATATATCTATGCAGAGTGTATATAAATGGATAAATATATATCTATGTAGAATGTATATAGAGGGATGAATATATATATCTCTATGCAGAGTGTATATAGATGGATGAATATATATATCTATGTAGAATATATATAGAGGGATGAACATATATCTCTGCAGAGTATATATAAATGGATGAATATATATATATCTATGTAGAATGTATATAGAAGGATGAATATATATCTCTATGTGGAGTGTATATAGATGGATGAATATATATATAGATATATGTAGAATATATATAGAGGGATGAATATATATATATATATATATATATATCTGCAGAGTGTATATAGATGGATGAATATATTTATCTATGTAGAATGTATATAGAAGGATGAATATATATCTCTATGCAGAGTTTATATAGATGGATGAATATATATATCTATATATTTCTATGTAGAATGTATATAGGGGGATGAATATATATCTCTATGCAGAGTGTATATAGATGGATGAATATATATATCTATATAGAATTTATATAGAGGGATGAACATATATCTCTGCAGAGTATATATATAAATGGATGAATATATATATATATATCTATGTAGAATGAATATAGAGGGATGAATATATATCTCTATGCATAGTGTATATAGATGGATGAATATATAGATCTATGTAGAATATATATAGATGGATGAATATATATATATATATATCTGCAGAGTGAATATAGATGGATGAATATATATAGATCTATGTAGAATGTATATAGAGGAATGAATATATATCTCTATGCAGAGTTTATATAGATTGATGAATATATATATAGATATAGATATTTCTATGTAGAATGTATATAGAGGGATGAATATATATCTATGCAGAGTGTATATAGATGGATGAATATATATATCTATGTAGAATGTATATAGATGGATTAATATATATCTCTATGCAGAGTGTATAGAGTTGATTGAATATATATCTATGTAGAATGTATATAGAGGGATGAATATATATCTCTATGCAGAGTGTATATAGATGGATAAATATATATATCTATGTAGAATGTATATAGAGGGATGAATATATATCTCTATGCAGAGTGTATATAGATGGATGAATACATATATCTATGTAGAATGTATATAGAGGGATGAATATATATCTCTATGCAGAGTTTATATAGATGGATGAATATATACATATATATTTCTATGTAGAATGTATATAGAGTGATAAATATATTTCTATGCAGAGTGTATATAGATGGATAAATATATATATCTATGTAGAATGTATATAGAGGGATGAATATATATATTTCTATGCAGAGTGTATATAGGAGGATGAATATATATATATATATATATCTATGTAGAATGTATATAGAGGGATGAATATATGTCTCTATGCAGAGTGTATATAGAAGGATGAATATATATATATATCTATGTTGAATGTATATAGAGGGATAAATATATATCTCTATGCAGAATGTATATAGATGGATGAATATATATATCTATGTAGAATGTATATAGAGGGATGAATATAAATCTCTATGCAGAGTGTATATAGATGGATGAATATATATCTATGTAGAATGTATATAGAGGGATGAATATATATCTCTATGCAGAGTGTATATAGATGGATGAATATATATATAGATATATGTAGAATATATATAGAGGGATGAATATATATATATCTGCAGAGTGTATATAGATGGATGAATATATATATCTATGTAGAATGTATATAGAGGGATGAATATATATCTCTATGCAGAGTTTATATAGATGGATGAATATATATATCTATATATTTCTATGTAGAATGTATATAGAGGGATAAATATATATCTCTATGCAGAGTGTATATAGATGGATGAATATATATATCTATATAGAATTTATATAGAGGGATGAACATATATCTCTGCAGAGTATATATATAAATGGTTGAATATATATATATATATCTATGTAGAATGAATATAGAGGGATGAATATATATCTCTATGCATAGTGTATATAGATGGATGAATATATATAGATCTATGTAGAATATATATAGATGGATGAATATATATATATCTGCAGAGTGAATATAGATGGATGAATATATATAGATCTATGTAGAATGTATATAGAGGTATGAATATATATCTCTATGCAGAGTTTATATAGATGGATGAATATATATATAGATATAGATATAGATATAGATATTTCTATGTAGAATGTATATAGAGGGATGAATATATATCTATGCAGAGTGTATATAGATGGATGAATATATATATCTATGTAGAATGTATATAGATGGATTAATATATATCTCTATGCAGAGTGTATATAGATGGTGTAATATATATATCTATGTAGAATGTATATAGAGGGATGAATATATATCTCTATGCAGAGTGTATATAGATGGATGAATATATATATCAATATAGAATTTATATAGAGGGATGAACATATATCTCTGCAGAGTATATATATAAATGGTTGAATATATATATATATCTATGTACAATGAATATAGAGGGCTGAATATATATCTCTATGCATAGTGTATATAGATGGATGAATATATATAAATCTATGTAGAATATATATAGATGGATGAATATATATATATCTGCAGAGTGAATATAGATGGATGAATATATATAGATCTATGTAGAATGTATATGGAGGGATGAATATATATCTCTATGCAGAGTTTATATAGATGGATGAATATATATATATATATATAGATATATAGATATATAGATATTTCTATGTAGAATGTATATAGAGGGATGAGTATATATCTATGCAGAGTGTATATAGATGGATGAATATATATATCTGTGTAGAATGTATATAGATGGATTAATATATATCTCTATGCAGAGTGTATAGAGATGGTTGAATATATATCTATGTAGAATGTATATAGAGGGATGAATTTATATCTCTATGCAGAGTGTATATAGATGGATGAATATATATATCTATGTAGAATGTATATAGAGGGATGAATATATATCTCTATGCAGAGTGTATATAGATGGACGAATGTATATAGAGGGATGAATATATATCTCTATGCAGAGTGTATATAGATGGATGAATATATATATCTATGTAGAATGTATATAGAGGGATGAATATATATCTCTATGCAGAGTGTATATAGATGGATGAATATATATATATATCTATGTAGAATGTATATAGAGGGATGAATATATATCTCTATGCAGAGTTTATATAGATGGATGAATATATACATATATATTTCTATGTAGAATGTATATAGAGGGATGAATATATATCTATGCAGAGTGTATATAAATGGATAAATATATATATCTATGTAGAATGTATATAGAGGGATGAACATGTATCTCTGCAGAGTATATATAAATGGATGAATATATATATATTTATGTAGAATGTATATAGAGGGATGAATATATATCTCTATGCAGAGTGTATATAGATGGATGAATATATATATCTATGTAGAATGTATATAGAGGGATGAATATATATATATCTATGCAGAGTGTATATCGATGGATAAATATATATATCTATGTAGAATGTATATAGAGGGATGAATATATATCTCTATGCAGAGTGTAAATAGATGGATGAATATATATATCTATGTAGAATGTATATAGAGGGATGAATATATATATCTCTATGCATAGTGTATATAGATGGATGAATATATATATCTATGTAGAATGAATATAGAGGGATGAACATATATCTCTGCACGGTATATATAAATGGATGAATATATATATATATATCTATGTAGAATGTATATAGAGGGATGAATATATATCTCTATGCAGAGTGTATATAGATGGATGAATATATATATAGATATATGTAGAATATATATAGAGGGATGAATATATATATATCTGCAGAGTGTATATAGATGGATGAATATATATATCTATGTAGAATGTATATAGAGGGATGAATATATATCTCTATGCAGAGTTTATATAGATGGATGAATATATTATATATATATATATATATATTTATATATATATATATAGATATTTTTATGTAGAATGTATATAGAGGGATGAATATATATCTATACAGAGTGTATATAGATGGATGAATATATATATCTATGTAGAATGTATATAGATGGATTAATATATATCTCTATGCAGAGTGTATATAGATGGATGAATATATATCTATGTAGAATGTATATAGAGGGATGAATATACATCTCTATGCAGAGTGTATATAGATGGATGAATATATATCTATATATTTCTATGTAGAATGTATATAGAGGGATAAATATATATCTCTATGCAGAGTGTATATAGATGGATGAATATATATATCAATATAGAATTTATATAGAGGGATGAACATATATCTCTGCAGAGTATATATATATAAATGGATGAATATATATATATCTATGTAGAATGAATATAGAGTGCTGAATATATATCTCTATGCATAGTGTATATAGATGGATGAATATATATAGATCTATGTAGAATATATATAGATGGATGAATATATATATATTTGCAGAGTGAATATAGATGGATGAATATATATAGATCTATGTAGAATGTATATAGAGGGATGAATATATATCTCTATGCAGAGTTTATATAGATGGATGAATATATATATATATATATATATATATATATAAATATATATAGATATATATATAGATATATATATAGATATAGATATTTCTATGTAGAATGTATATAGAAGGATGAATATATATCTATGCAGAGTGTATATAGATGGGTGAATATATATATCTATGTAGAATGTATATAGATGGATGAATATATATATCTATGTAGAATGTATATAGATGGATTAATATATATCTCTATGCAGAGTGTATAGAGATGGTTGAATATATATCTATGTAGAATGTACATAGAGGGATGAATATATATCTCTATGCAGAGTGTATATAGATGGATGAATATATATATCTATGTAGAATGTATATAGAGGGATGAATATATATCTCTATGCAGAGTGTATATAGATGGATGAATATATATATATCTATGTAGAATGTATATAGAGGGATGAATATATATCTCTATGCAGAGTGTATATAGATGTATGAATATATAGATCTATGTAGAATGTATATAGAGGGATGAATATATATCTCTATGCAGAGTTTATATAGATGGATAAATATATACATATATATTTCTATGTAGAATGTATATAGAGGGATGAATATATATCTATGCAGAGTGTATATAAATGGATAAATATATATCTATGTAGAATGTATATAGAGGGATAAATATATATAGTCTCTATGCAGAGTGTATATAGATGGATGAATATATATATCTATGTAGAATGTATATAGAGTGATGAACATATATCTCTGCAGAGTATATATAAATGGATGAATATATATATATTTATGTAGAATGTATATAGAGGGATGAATATATATCTCTATGCAGAGTGTATGTAGATGGATGAATATATATATAGATATATGTAGAATATATATAGAGGGATGAATATATATATATCTGCAGAGTGTATATAGATGGATGAATATATATATCTATGTAGAATGTATATAGAGGGATGAATATATATCTCTATGCAGAGTTTATATAGATGGATGAATATATATATCTATATATTTCTATGTAGAATGTATATAGAGGGATAAATATATATCTCTATGCAGAGTGTATATAGATGGATGAATATATATATCTATATATAATTTATATAGAGGGATGAATATATATCTCTGCAGAGTATATATATATAAATGGTTGAATATATATATATATCTATGTAGAATGAATATAGAGGGATGAATATATATCTCTATGCATAGTGTATATAGATGGATGAATATATATAGATCTATGTAGAATATATATAGATGGATGAATATATATATATCTGCAGAGTGAATATAGATGGATGAATATATATAGATCTATGTAGAATGTATATAGAGGTATGAATATATATCTCTATGCAGAGTTTATATAGATGGATGAATATATATATATATAGATATAGATATAGATATAGATATTTCTATGTAGAATGTATATAGAGGGATGAATATATATCTATGCAGAGTGTATATAGATGGATGAATATATATATCTATGTAGAATGTATATAGATGGATGAATATATATCTCTATGCAGAGTGTATATAGATGGATGAATATATATATCAATATAGAATTTATATAGAGGGATGAACATATATCTCTGCAGAGTATATATATAAATGGTTGAATATATATATATCTATGTACAATGAATATAGAGGGCTGAATATATATCTCTATGCATAGTGTATATAGATGGATGAATATATATAGATCTATGTAGAATATATATAGATGGATGAATATATATATATTTGCAGAGTGAATATAGATGGATGAATATATATAGATCTATGTAGAATGTATATAGAGGGATGAATATATATCTCTATGCAGAGTTTATATAGATGGATGAATATATATATATATATATATATATATATATATATATATAAATATATATAGATATATATATAGATATATATATAGATATAGATATTTCTATGTAGAATGTATATAGAAGGATGAATATATATCTATGCAGAGTGTATATAGATGGGTGAATATATATATCTATGTAGAATGTATATAGATGGATGAATATATATATCTATGTAGAATGTATATAGATGGATTAATATATATCTCTATGCAGAGTGTATAGAGATGGTTGAATATATATCTATGTAGAATGTACATAGAGGGATGAATATATATCTCTATGCAGAGTGTATATAGATGGATTAATATATATATCTATGTAGAATGTATATAGAGGGATGAATATATATCTCTATGCAGAGTGTATATAGATGTATGAATATATAGATCTATGTAGAATGTATATAGAGGGATGAATATATATCTCTATGCAGAGTTTATATAGATGGATGAATATATACATATATATTTCTATGTAGAATGTATATAGAGGGATGAATATATATCTATGCAGAGTGTATATAAATGGATAAATATATATCTATGTAGAATGTATATAGAGGGATAAATATATATATCTCTATGCAGAGTGTATATAGATGGATGAATATATATATCTATGTAGAATGTATATAGAGGGATGAACATATATCTCTGCAGAGTATATATAAATGGATGAATATATGTATATTTATGTAGAATGTATATAGAGGGATGAATATATATCTCTATGCAGAGTGTATGTAGATGGATGAATATATATATAGATATATGTAGAATATATATAGAGGGATGAATATATATATATCTGCAGAGTGTATATAGATGGATGAATATATATATCTATGTAGAATGTATATAGAGGGATGAATATATATCTCTATGCAGAGTTTATATAGATGGATGAATATATATATCTATATATTTCTATGTAGAATGTATATAGAGGGATAAATATATATCTCTATGCAGAGTGTATATAGATGGATGAATATATATATCTATATAGAATTTATATAGAGGGATGAACATATATCTCTGCAGAGTATATATATAAATGGTTGAATATATATATATATCTATGTAGAATGAATATAGAGGGATGAATATATATCTCTATGCATAGTGTATATAGATGGATGAATATATATAGATCTATGTAGAATATATATAGATGGATGAATATATATATATCTGCAGAGTGAATATAGATGGATGAATATATATAGATCTATGTAGAATGTATATAGAGGTATGAATATATATCTCTCTGCAGAGTTTATATAGATGGATGAATATATATATAGATATAGATATAGATATAGATATAGATATTTCTATGTAGAATGTATATAGAGGGATGAATATATATCTATGCAGAGTGTATATAGATGGATTAATATATATATCTATGTAGAATGTATATAGATGGATTAATATATATCTCTATGCAGAGTGTATATAGATGGATGAATATATATATCAATATAGAATTTATATAGAGGGATGAACATAAATCTCTGCAGAGTATATATATAAATGGTTGAATATATATATATCTATGTACAATGAATATAGAGGGCTGAATATATATCTCTATGCATAGT
This sequence comes from Xenopus petersii, assembly GCA_038501925.1. Taxonomy (NCBI): domain Eukaryota; kingdom Metazoa; phylum Chordata; class Amphibia; order Anura; family Pipidae; genus Xenopus; species Xenopus petersii. Next base: position 82,073,634 of record CM076687.1, read on the forward strand.
GTATATAGATGGATGAATATATATAGATCTATGTAGAATATATATAGATGGATGAATATATATATATCTGCAGAGTGAATATAGATGGATGAATATATATAGATCTATGTAGAATGTATATAGAGGGATGAATATATATCTCTATGCAGAGTTTATATAGATGGATGAATATATATATATATATATATATATATATATATATATATATATATATATAGATATATAGATATATAGATATTTCTATGTAGAATGTATATAGAGGGATGAGTATATATCTATGCAGAGTGTATATAGATGGATGAATATATATATCTATGTAGAATGTATATAGATGGATTAATATATATCTCTATGCAGAGTGTATAGAGATGGTTGAATATATATCTATGTAGAATGTATATAGAGGGATGAATTTATATCTCTATGCAGAGTGTATATAGATGGATGAATATATATATCTATGTAGAATGTATATAGAGGGATGAATATATATCTCTATGCAGAGTGTATATAGATGGACGAATGTATATAGAGGGATGAATATATATCTCTATGCAGAGTGTATATAGATGGATGAATATATATATCTATGTAGAATGTATATAGAGGGATGAATATATATCTCTATGCAGAGTGTATATAGATGGATGAATATATATATGTATCTATGTAGAATGTATATAGAGGGATGAATATATATCTCTATGCAGAGTTTATATAGATATATGAATATATACATATATATTTCTATGTAGAATGTATATAGAGGGATGAATATATATCTATGCAGAGTGTATATAAATGGATAAATATATATATCTATGTAGAATGTATATAGAGGGATGAACATGTATCTCTGCAGAGTATATATAAATGGATGAATATATATATATATTTATGTAGAATGTATATAGACGGATGAATATATATCTCTATGCAGAGTGTATATAGATGGATGAATATATATATCTATGTAGAATGTATATAGAGGGATGAATATATATATATCTATGCAGAGTGTATATCGATGGATAAATATATATATCTATGTAGAATGTATATAGAGGGATGAATATATATCTCTATGCAGAGTGTAAATAGATGGATGAATATATATATCTATGTAGAATGTATATAGAGGGATGAATATATATATCTCTATGCATAGTGTATATAGATGGATGAATATATATATAGATATATGTAGAATATATATAGAGGGATGAATATATATATATCTGCAGAGTGTATATAGATGGATGAATATATATATCTATGTAGAATGAATATAGAGGGATGAACATATATCTCTGCACGGTATATATAAATGGATGAATATATATATATCTATGTAGAATGTATATAGAGGGATGAATATATATCTCTATGCATAGTGTATATAGATGGATGAATATATATAGATCTATGTAGAATATATATAGATGGATGAATATATATATATTTGCAGAGTGAATATAGATGGATGAATATATATAGATCTATGTAGAATGTATATAGAGGGATGAATATATATCTCTATGCAGAGTTTATATAGATGGATGAATATATATATATATATATATATATATATATATATATATAGATATATATATAGATATATATATAGATATATATATAGATATAGATATTTCTATGTAGAATGTATATAGAAGGATGAATATATATCTATGCAGAGTGTATATAGATGGTTGAATATATATATCTATGTAGAATGTATATAGATGGATGAATATATATCTATGTAGAATGTATATAGATGGATTAATATATATCTCTATGCAGAGTGTATAGAGATGGTTGAATATATATCTATGTAGAATGTACATAGAGGGATGAATATATATCTCTATGCAGAGTGTATATAGATGGATGAATATATATATCTATGTAGAATGTATATAGAGGGATGAATATATATCTCTATGCAGAGTGTATATAGATGGATGAATATATATATATCTATGTAGAATGTATATAGAGGGATGAATATATATCTCTATGCAGAGTGTATATAGATGTATGAATATATAGATCTATGTAGAATGTATATAGAGGGATGAATATATATCTCTATGCAGAGTTTATATAGATGGATGAATATATACATATATATTTCTATGTAGAATGTATATAGAGGGATGAATATATATCTATGCAGAGTGTATATAAATGGATAAATATATATCTATGTAGAATGTATATAGAGGGATAAATATATATATCTCTATGCAGAGTGTATATAGATGGATGAATATATATATATATCTATGTAGAATGTATATAGAGGGATGAACATATATCTCTGCAGAGTATATATAAATGGATGAATATATATATATTTATGTAGAATGTATATAGAGGGATGAATATATATCTCTATGCAGAGTGTATGTAGATGGATGAATATATATAGATATATGTAGAATATATATAGAGGGATGAATATATATATATCTGCAGAGTGTATATAGATGGATGAATATATATATATCTATGTAGAATGTATATAGAAGGATGAATATATATCTCTATGCAGAGTTTATATATATGGATGAATATATATATCTATATATTTCTATGTAGAATGTATATAGAGGGATGAATATATATCTCTATGCAGAGTGTATATAGATGGATGAATATATATATCTATATAGAATTTATATAGAGGGATGAACATATATCTCTGCAGAGTATATATATAAATGGATGAATATATATATATATCTATGTAGAATGAATATAGAGGGATGAATATATATCTCTATGCATAGTGTATATAGATGGATGAATATATATAGATCTATGTAGAATATATATAGATGGATGAATATATATATATCTGCAGAGTGAATATAGATGGATGAATATTTATAGATCTATGTAGAATGTATATAGAGGTATGAATATATATCTCTATGCAGAGTTTATATAGATGGATGAATATATATATATATATAGATATAGATATAGATATTTCTATGTAGAATGTATATAGAGGGATGAATATATATCTATGCAGAGTGTATATAGATGGATGAATATATATCTATGTAGAATGTATATAGAGGGATGAATTTATATCTCTATGCAGAGTGTATATAGATGGATGAATATATATATCTATGTAGAATGTATATAGAGGGATGAATATATATCTCTATGCAGAGTGTATATAGATGGACGAATGTATATAGAGGGATGAATATATATCTCTATGCAGAGTGTATATAGATGGATGAATATATACATATATATTTCTATGTAGAATGTATATAGAGGGATGAATATATATCTATGCAGAGTGTATATAGATGGATGAATATATATATATATCTATGTAGAAGGTATATAGAGGGATATATATATATCTCTATGCAGAGTTTATATAGATGGATGAATATATACATATATATTTCTATGTAGAATGTATATAGAGGGATGAATATATATCTATGCAGAGTGTATATAAATGGATAAATATATATCTATGTAGAATGTATATAGAGGGATGAATATATATCTCTCTATGCAGAGTGTATATAGATGGATGAATATATATATCTATGTAGAATATATATAGAGGGATGAACATATATCTCTGCAGAGTATATATAAATGGATGAATATATATATCTATGTAGAATGTATATAGAGGGATGACTATATATCTCTATGCGGAGTGTATATAGATGGATGAATATATATATAGATATATGTAGAATATATATAGAGGGATGAATATATATATATATATATATATATATCTGCAGAGTGTATATAGATGGATGAATATATATATCTATGTAAAATGTATATAGAAGGATGAATATATATCTCTATGCAGAGTTTATATAGATGGATGAATATATATATCTATATATTTCTATGTAGAATGTATATAGAGGGATGAATATATATCTCTATGCAGAGTGTATATAGATGGATGAATATATATATCTATATAGAATTTATATAGAGGGATGAACATATATCTCTGCAGAGTATATATATAAATGGATGAATATATATATATATATCTATGTAGAATGAATATAGAGGGATGAATATATATCTCTATGCATAGTGTATATAGATGGATGAATATATAGATCTATGTAGAATATATATAGATGGATGAATATATATATATATATATCTGCAGAGTGAATATAGATGGATGAATATATATAGATCTATGTAGAATGTATATAGAGGAATGAATATATATCTCTATGCAGAGTTTATATAGATTGATGAATATATATATATATATATATATAGATATAGATATTTCTATGTAGAATGTATATAGAGGGATGAATATATATCTATGCAGAGTGTATATAGATGGATGAATATATATATCTATGTAGAATGTATATAGATGGATTAATATATATCTCTATGCAGAGTGTATAGAGTTGATTGAATATATATCTATGTAGAATGTATATAGAGGGATGAATATATATCTCTATGCAGAGTGTATATAGATGGATGAATATATATATCTATGTAGAATGTATATAGAGGGATGAATATATATCTCTATGCAGAGTGTATATAGATGGATGAATACATATATCTATGTAGAATGTATATAGAGGGATGAATATATATCTCTATGCAGAGTTTATATAGATGGATGAATATATACATATATATTTCTATGTAGAATGTATGTAGAGTGATGAATATATTTCTATGCAGAGTGTATATAGATGGATGAATATATATATCTATGTAGAATGTATATAGAGGGATGAATATATATATATCTATGCAGAGTGCATATAGAAGGATGAATATATATATATATCTATGTAGAATGTATATAGAGGGATGAATATATGTCTCTATGCAGAGTGTATATAGAAGGATGAATATATATATATATATCTATGTTGAATGTATATAGAGGGATAAATATATATCTCTATGCAGAGTGTATATAGATGGATGAATATATATATCTATGTAGAATGTATATAGAGGAATGAATATAAATCTCTATGCAGAGTGTATATAGATGGATGAATGTATATCTATGTAGAATGTATATAGATTGATGAATATATATCTCTATGCAGAGTGTATATAGATGGATGAATATATATATCTATGTAGAATGTATATAGAGGGATGAATATATATCTCTATGCAGAGTGTGTATAGATGGATGAATATATATATCTATGTAGAATATATACAGAGGGATGAATATATATCTCTATGCAGAGTGTGTATAGATGGATGAATATATATATATATATATATATATATATGTAAAATGTATATAGAGGGATAAACATATATCTCTGCAGAGTATATATAAATGGATGAATGTATATACAGTATATATCTATGTAGAATGTATATAGAGGGATGAATATATATCTCTATGCAGGGTGTATATAGATGGATGAATATATATATATATATATATATATATGTAGAATGTATAAAAGAGGTATGAATATATATCTCTATGCAGAGTTTACATAGATGGATGAATATATATATCTATATATTTCTATGTAGAATGTATATAGATGGATGAATATATATCTCTATGCAGAGTGTATATAGATGGATGAATATATATATATCTATGTAGAATTTAAATAGAGGGATGAACATATATCTCTGCAGAGTATATATAAATGGATGAATATATATATATATCTATGTAGAATGTATATAGAGGGATGAATATATATCTCTATGCATAGTGTATATAGATGGATGAATATATATAGATCTATGTAGAATATACATAGATGGATGAATATATATATATCTGCAGAGTGTATATAGATGAATGAATATATATAGATCTATGTAGAATGTATATAGAGGGATGAATATATATCTCTATGCAGAGTGTATATAGATGGATGAATATATATATCTATGTAGAATGTATATGGAGGGATGAATATATATCTCTATGCAGAGTGTATATAGATGGATGAATATATCTATATCTATGTAGAATGTATATAGAGGGATGAATATATATCTCTATGCAGAGTTTATATAGATGGATGAATATATACATATATATTTCTATGTAGAATGTATATAGAGGGATGAATATATATCTATGCAGAGTGTATATAAATGGATAAATATATATCTATGTAGAATGTATATAGAGGGATGAATATATATATCTCTATGCAGAGTGTATATAGATGGATGAATATATATATATCTATGTAGAATGTATATATAGGGATGAATATATATCTCTATGCAGAGTGTATATAGATGGATAAATATATATATCTATGTAGAATTTATATAGAGGGATGAATATATATCTCTATGCAGAGTGTATATAGATGGATGAATATATATATATCTATGTAGAATGTATATAGAATGATGAATATATATCTCTATGCAGAGTGTATATAGAGGGATGAATATATATATATATCTATGCAGAGTGTATATAGAGGGATGAATATATATATATCTATGCAGAGTGTATATAGATGGATGAATATATATATCTATGTAGAATGTATATAGATGGATGAATATATATATCTATGTAGAATGTATATAGAGGGATGAATATATATCTCTATGCAGAGTGTATATAGATGGATGAATATATATATCTATGTAGAATGTATATAGAGGGATGAATATATATCTAAGCAGAGTTTATAAAGATGGATGAATATATACATATATATTTCTATGTAGAATGTATATAGAGTGATGAATATATCTCTATGCATAGTGTGTATAGATGGATGAATATATATATCTATGTAGAATGTATATAGAGGGATGAATATATATATCTCTATGCAGAGTGTATATAAATGGATGAATATATATATCTATGTAGAATATATATAGAGGGATGAATATATACAGGTATCTCTATGCAGAGTGTATATAGATGGATGAATATATATATATATCTATGTAGAATATATATAGAGGGATGAATATATACAGGTATCTCTATGCAGAGTGTATATAGATGGATGAATATATATATATCTATGTAGAATATATATAGAGGGATGAATATATACAGGTATCTCTATGCAGAGTGTGTATAGATGGATGAATATATATATATATATATATATATATATATGTAGAATGTATATAGGGGATTAATATATATCTCTATGCAGAGTGTATATAGATGGATGAATATATATATCTATGTAGAATGTATATTGAGGGATGAACATATATCTCTGCAGAGTATATATGAATGGATGAATATATATATATATCTATGTAGAATGTATATAGAGCGATGAATAGATATCTCTATGCAGAGCGTAGATAGATGGATGGATGAATATATATATATATATAGATATATGTAGAATATATATAGAGGGATGAATATATTTATATCTGCAGAGTGTATATAGATGGATGAATATATATATCTATGTAGAATGTATAGAGGGATGAATATATATCTATATGCAGAGTTTATATAGATGGATGAATATATATATCTATGTAGATTGTATATAGAGGGATGGATATATATCTCTATGCAGAGTGTATATACATGGATGAATATATATATATATCTACACAGAATATATATAGAGGGATAAATATATATCTCTATGCAGAGTGTGTATAGATGGATGAATATATATATCTATGTAGAATGTATATAGAGGGATGAATATATATTTCTATGCAGAGTGTATATAGATGGATGAATATATATCTATGTAGAATGTATATAGAGGGATGAATATATATATCTCTATGCAGAGTGTGTATAGATGGATGAATATATATATCTATGTAGAATGTATATAGAGGGATGAATATATATCTCTATGCAGAGTGTATATAGATGGATGAATATATATCTATGTAGAATTTATATAGAGGGATGAATATATATCTCTATGCAGAGTGTATATAGATGGATGAATATATATATAGATATATGTGGAATATATATAGAGAGATGAATATATATATATCTGCAGAGTGTAAATATATGGATGAATATATATATATATCTATGTAGAATGTATATAGAGGGATGAATATATATCTCTATGCAGAGTTTATATAGATGGATGAATATATATATCTATATATTTCTATGTAGAATGTATATAGAGGGATGAATATATATCTCTATGCAGAGTGTATATAGATGGATGAATATATATATCTATGTAGAATGTATATAAAGGGATGAATATATATCTCTATGCAGAGTGTATATAGATGGATGAATATATATATCTATGTAGAATGTATATAGAGGGATGAATATATATCTCTATGCAGAGTGTATATAGATGGATGAATATATATATCTATGTAGAATGTATATAGAGGGATGAATATATATCTCTATGCAGAGTTTATATAGATGGATGAATATATACATATATATTTCTATGTAGAATGTATATAGAGGGATGAATATATATCTATGCAGAGTGTATATAAATGGATAAATATATATCTATGTAGAATGTATATAGAGGGATTAATATATATATCTCTATGCAGAGTGTATATAGATGGATGAATATATATATCTATGTAGAATGTATATAGAGGGATGAATATATATCTCTATACAGAGTGTATATAGATGGATGAATATATATATATATATATATATATCTATGTAGAATGTATATAGAGGGATGAATATATACAGGTATCTCTATGCAGAGTGTATATAGATGGATGAATATATATATATCTATGTAGAATGTATATAGAGGGATGAATATATATCTCTATGCAGAGTTTATGTAGATGGATGAATATATATATCTATATATTTCTATGTAGAATGTATATAGAGGGATGAATATATATCTCTATGCAGAGTGTATATAGATGGATGGATATATATATATCTATGTAGAATGTATGTAGAGGGATGAATATATATCTCTATGCAGAGTGTATATCGATGGATAAATATATATATCTATGTAGAATGTATATAGAGGGATGAATATATATCTCTATGCAGAGTGTAAATAGATGGATGAATATATATATTTATGTAGAATGTATATAGAGGAATGAATATATATATCTCTATGCAGAGTGTATATAGATGGATGGATATATATATCTATGTAGAATGTATATAGAGGGATGAATATATATCTCTATGCAGAGTGTATATAGATGGGTGAATATATATATCTATGTAGAATGTATATAGAGGGATGAATATATATCTCTATGCAGAGTGTATATAGATGGATGGATATATATATATCTATGTAGAATGTATATAGAGGGATGAATATATATCTCTATGCAGAGTGTATATAGATGGATGAATATATATATATCTATGTAGAATGTATATAGAGGGATGAATATATATCTCTATGCAGAGTTTATATAGATGGATGACTATATATATATATATATATATATATATAGATATATATATAGATATAGATATTTCTATGTAGAATGTATATAGAGGGATGAATATATATCTATGCATAGTGTATATAGATGGATGAATATATATAGATCTATGTAGAATATATATAGATGGATGAATATATATATATCTGCAGAGTGAATATAGATGGATAAATATATCTATATATCTATGTAGAATGTATATAGAGGGATGAATATATATATCTCTATGCAGAGTCTATATAGATGGATGAATATATATATATCTATGTAGAATGTATATAGAGGGATGAACATATATCTCTGCAGAGTATATATAATTGGATGAATATATATATTTCTATGTAGAATGTATATAGAGGGATGAATATATATATCTGCAGAGTGTATATAGATGGATGAATATATATATATCTATGTAGAATGTATATAGAGGGATGAATATATATCTCTATGCAGAGTTTATACAGATGGATAAATATATATATATCTATATATTTCTATGTAGAATGTATAAAGAGGGATGAATATATATCTCTATGCAGAGTGTATATAGATGGATAAATATATATATCTATGTAGAATTTATATAGAGGGATGAACATATATCTCTGCTGAGTATATATATAAATGGATGAATATATATATATCTATGTAGAATGTATATAGAGGGATGAATATATATCTCTATGCATAGTGTATATAGATGGATGAATATATACAGATCTATTTAGAATATATATAGATGGATGGATATATATATATCTGCAGAGTGAATATAGATGGATAAATATGTATAGATCTATGTAGAATGTATATAGAGGGATGAATATATATCTCTATGCAGAGTTTATATAGATGGATGAATATATATATATATATATATATATATATATATATATATATATATATATATACATACATATAGATATAGATATTTCTATGTAGAATGTATATAGAGGGATGAATATATATCTATGCAGAGTGTATATAGATGGATGAATATATATATCTATGTAAAATGTATATAGATGGATTAATATATATCTCTATGCAGAGTGTATATAGATGGATGAATATATATATCTACGTAGAATGTATATAGAGGGATGAATATATATCTCTATGCAGAGTTTATATAGATGGATGAATATATACATATATATTTCTATGTAGAATGTATATAGAGGGATGAATATATATCTATGCAGAGTGTATATAGATGGATGAATATATATATATCTATGTAGAATGTATATAGAGGGATGAATATATATCTCTATGCAGAGTTTATATAGATGGATGAATATATACATATATATTTCTATGTAGAATGTATATAGAGTGATGAATATATATCTATGCAGAGTGTATATAGATGGATGAATATATATATCTATGTAGAATGTATATAGAGGGATGAATATATATCTCTATGCAGAGTGTATATAAATGGATGAATATATATATCTATGTAGAATGTATATAGAGGGATGAATATATATCTCTATGCAGAGTGTATATAGAGGGATGAATATATATCTATGCAGAGTGTATATAGATGGATGAATATATATATCTATGTAGAATATATATAGAGGGATGAATATATATCTCTATGCAGATTTTATATAGATGGATGAATATATATATCTATATATTTCTATGTAGAATGTATGTAGAGGGATGAATATATATCTCTATGCAGAGTGTATATAGATGCATAAATATATATATCTATGTAGAATGTATATAGAGGGATCAATATATATATCTCTATGCAGAGTGTATATAGATGAATATATATATATATATCTATGTAGAATGTATATAGAGTGATGAATATATATCTCTATGCAGAGTGTATATAGATGGATAATTATAATATATCTATGTAGAATATATATATAGAGGGATGAATATATATCTCTATGTAGAGTGTGTATAGATGGATGAATATATATATATATATATATATATATAATATATATATATATATCTATGTAGAATGTACATGGAGGGATGAATATATATCTCTATGTAGAGTGTATATAGATGGATGAATATATATATCTATGTAAAATGTATATAGAGGGATAAACATATATCTCTGCAGAGTATATATAAATGGATGAATGTATATACGGTATATATCTATGTAGAATGTATATAGAGGGATGAATATATATCTCTATGCAGAGTGTATATAGATGGATGAATATATATATATAGATCTATGTAGAATATATATAGAGAGATGAATATTTATATATATCTGCAGAGTGTATATAGATGGATGAATATATATATATATATATCTATGTAGAATGTATAAAGAGGGATGAATATATATCTCTATGCAGAGTTTATATAGATGGATGAATATATATATCTATATATTTTTATGTAGAATGTATATAGAGGGATGAATATATATCTCTATGCAGAGTGTATATAGTTGGATGAATATATATATCTATGTAGAATTTATATAGAGGGATGAACATATATCTCTGCAGAGTATATATAAATGGATGAATATATATTTCTATGTAGAATGTATATAGAGGGATGAATATATATCTCTAAGCATAGTGTATATAGATGGATGAATATATATAGATCTATGTAGAAAATATATAGATGGATGAATATATATATCTATGTAGAATGTATATAGAGGGATGAATATATATCTCTATGCAGAGTTTATATAGATGGATGAATATATACATATATATTTCTATGTAGAATGTATATAGAGGGATGAATATATATCTATGCAGAGTGTATATAAATGGATTAATTTATATCTATGTAGAATGTATATAGAGGGATGAATATATATATCTCTATGCAGAGTGTATATAGATGGATGAATATATATATATATCTATATATATATCTATGTAGAATATCTATAGAGGGATGAATATATATCTCTATGCAGAGTGTGTATAGATGGATGAATATATATATATATATATCTATGTAGAATGTATATAGAGGGATGAATATATATCTCTATGCAGAGTGTATATAGATGGATGAATATATATCTATGTAGAATGTATATAGATTGATGAATATATATCTCTATGCAGAGTGTATATAGATGGATGAATATATATATCTATGTAGAATGTATATAGAGGGATGAATATATATCTCTATGCAGAGTGTATATAGATGGATGAATATAATATATCTATGTAGAATATATATAGAGGGATGAATATATATCTCTATGCAGAGTGTGTATAGATGGATGAATATATATATCTATGTAGAATATATATAGAGGGATGAATATATATCTCTATGCAGAGTGTGTATAGATGGATGAACATATATATATATATATATATATATATATATATATATATATATATATATATGTAAAATGTATATAGAGGGATAAACATATATCTCTGCAGAGTATATATAAATGGATGAATGTATATACAGTATATATCTATGTAGAATGTATATAGAGGGATGAATATATATCTCTATGCAGCGTTTATATAGATGGATGAATATGTATATCTATATATTTCTAAGTAGAATGTATATAGAGGGATGAATATATATCTCCATGCAGAGTGTATATAGATGGATGAATATATATATATCTATGTAGAATTTATATAGAGGGATGAACATATGTCTCTGCAGAGTATATATAAATGGATGAATATATATATATATATATCTATGTAGAATGTATATAGAGGGATGAATATATATCTCTATGCAGAGTGTATATAGATGGATGAATATATCTATATCTATGTAGAATGTATATAGAGGGATGAATATATATCTCTATGCAGAGTTTATATAGATGAATGAATATATACATATATATTTCTATGTAGAATGTATATAGAGGGATGAATATGTATCTATACAGAGTATATATAAATGGATAAATATATATCTATGTAGAATGTATATATAGGGATGAATATATATCTCTATGCAGAGTGTATATAGATGGATAAATATATATATCTATGTAGAATGTATATAGAGGGATGAATATATATCTCTATGCAGAGTGTATATAGATGGATAAATATATATATCTATGTAGAATGTATATAGAGGGATGAATTATATCTCTATGCAGAGTGTATATAGAGGGATGAATATATATATATCTATGCAGAGTGTATATAGATGGATGAATATATATATCTATGTAGAATGTATATAGATGGATGAATATATATATATCTATGTAGAATGTATATAGAGGGATGAATATATATCTCTATACAGAGTGTATATAGATGGGTGAATATATATATCTATGTAGAATGTATATAGAGGGATGAATATAAATCTAAGAAGAGTTTATAAAGATGGATGAATATATACATATATATTTCTATGTAGAATGTATGTAGAGTGATGAATATATCTCTATATGCAGAGTGTGTATAGATGGATGAATATATATATCTATGTAGAATGTATATAGAGGGATGAATATATATATCTCTCTGCAGAGTGTATATAAATGGATGAATATATATATCTATGTAGAATATATATAGAGGGATGAATATATACAGGTATCTCTATGCAGAGTGTATATAGATGGATGAATATATATATATATCTATGTAGAATATATATAGAGGGATGAATATATACAGGTATCTCTATGCAGAGTGTATATAGATGGATGAATATATATATATATATCTATGTAGAATATATATAGAGGGATGAATATATACAGGTATCTCTATGCAGAGTGTGTATAGATGGATGAATATATATATATCTATGTAGAATGTATATAGGGGGATTAATATATACAGTATCTCTATGCAGAGTGTATATAGATGGATGAATATATATATCTATGTAGAATGTATATAGAGGGATGAACATATATCTCTGCAGAGTATATATGAATTTATATATATCATGTAGAATGTATATAGAGGGATGAATAGATATCTCTATGCAGAGTTTATATAGATGGATGAATATATATATATATCTATATATTTCTATGTAGAATGTATATAGTGGGTTGAATATATATCTCTATGCAGAGTGTATATAGATGGATGAATATATATATCTATGTAGAATTTATATAGAGGGATGAATATATATCTCTGCAGAGTATATATAAATTGATGAATATATATATATCTATGTAGAATGTATATAGAGGGATGAATATATATCTCTATGCATAGTGTATATAGATGGATGAATATATATATCTATGTAGAATGTATATAGAGGGATGAATATATATCTCTATGCAGAGTGTATATAGAAGGATGAATATATATATATATATCTATATAGAATATATATAGAGGGATGAATATATATCTCTATGCAGAGTGTGTATAGATGGATGAATATATATCTATGTAGAATGTATATAGAGGGATGAATATATATCTCTATGCAGAGTGTATATAGATGGATGAATATATATCTATGTAGAATGTATATAGAGGGATGAATATATATATCTCTATGCAGAGTGTGTATAGATGGATGAATATATATATCTATGTAGAATGTATATAGAGGGATGAATATATATCTCTATGCAGAGTGTATATAGATGGATGAATATATATCTATGTAGAATGTATATAGAGGGATGAATATATATCTCTATGCAGAGTGTATATAGATGGATGAATATATATATAGATATATGTGGAATATATATAGAGAGATGAATATATATATATCTGCAGAGTATATATAGATGGATGAATATATATATATATATATATATATATATATATATATATGTAGAATGTATATAGAGGGATGAATATATATCTCTATGCAGAGTTTATATAGATGGATGAATATATATATCTATATATTTCTATGTAGAATGTATATAGAGGGATGAATATATATCTCTATGCAGAGTGTATATAGATGGATGAAAATATATGTCTATGTAGAATGTATATAGAGGGATGAATATATATCTCTATGCAGAGTGTATATAGATGGATGAATATATATATATATATATATCTATGTAGAATGTATATAGAGGGATGAATATATATCTCTATGCAGTGTTTATATAGATGGATGAATATATACATATATATTTCTATGTAGAATGTATATAGAGGGATGAATATATATCTATGCAGAGTGTATATAAATGGATGAATATATATATCTATGTGGAATGTATATAGAGGGATGAATATAAATCTGTATGCAGAGTTTATATAGATGGATGAATATATATATCTATATATTTCTATGTAGAATGTATATAGAGGGATGAATATATATCTCTATGCAGAGTGTATATAGATGGATGAATATATATCTATGTAGAATGTATATAGAGGGATGAATATATATATATATCTCTATGCAGAGTGTGTATAGATGGATAAATATATATATCTATGTAGAATGTATATAGAGGGATGAATATATATCTCTATGCAGAGTGTATATAGATGGATGAATATATATCTATGTAGAATGTATATAGAGGGATGAATATATATCTCTATGCAGAGTGTATATAGATGGATGAATATATATATAGATATATGTGGAATATATATAGAGAGATGAATATATATATCTGCAGAGTGTATATAGATGGATGAATATATATATATATATCTATGTAGAATGTATATAGAGGGATGAATATATATCTCTATGCAGAGTTTATATAGATGGATGAATATATATATCTATATATTTCTATGTAGAATGTATATAGAGGGATGAATATATATCTCTATGCAGAGTTTATATAGATGGATGAAAATATATGTCTATGTAGAATGTATATAGAGGGATGAATATATATCTCTATGCAGAGTGTATATAGATGGATGAATATATATATATATATATCTATGTAGAATGTATATAGAGGGATGAATATATATCTCTATGCAGTGTTTATATAGATGGATGAATATATACATATATATTTCTATGTTGAATGTATATAGAGGGATGAATATATATCTATGCAGAGTGTATATAAATGGATAAATATATATCTATGTAGAATGTATATAGAGGGATGAATATATATATCTCTATGCAGAGTGTATATAGATGGATGAATATATATATCTATGTGGAATGTATATAGAGGGATGAATATATATCTCTATGCAGAGTGTATATAGATGGATGAATATATATATCTATGTAAAATGTATATAGAGGGATAAACATATATCTCTGCAGAGTATATATACAGTAAATGGATGAATGTATATACAGTATATATCTATGTAGAATATATATAGAGGGATGAATATATATCTCTATGTAGAGTGTATATAGATGGATGAATATATATATATCTATGTAGAATGTATAAAGAGGGATGAATATATATCTCTATGCAGAGTTTATATAGATGGATGAATATATATATCTATATATTTCTATGTAGAATGTATATAGAGGGATGAATATATATCTCTATGCAGAGTGTATATAGATGGATGAATATATATATCTATGTAGAATTTATATAGAGGGATGAACATATATCTCTGCAGAGTATATATAAATGGATGAATATATATATATCTATTTAGAATATATATAGAGAGATGAATATATATCTCTATGCATAGTGTATATAGATGAATGAATATATATAGATCTATGTAGAATGAACATAGAGGGATGAATATATATCCCTATGCAGAGTTTATATAGATGGATGAATATATATATATATATATCTATATATTTCTATGTAGAATGTAGATAGATGGATGAATATATATATATCTATGTAGAATGTATATAGAGGGATGAATATATATATCTCTATGCAGAGTGTATATAGATGGATGAATATATATATCTATGTAGAATGTATATAGAGGGATGAATATATATCTCTATGCAGAGTTTATATAGATGGATGAATATATACATATATATTTCTATGTAGAATGTATATAGAGGGATGAATATATATCTATGCAGAGTGTATATAAATGGATAAATATATATCTATGTAGAATTTATATAGAGGGATGAATATATATCTCTATGCAGACTGTATATAGATGGATAAATATATATATCTATGTTGAATGTATATAGAGGGATGAATATATATCTCTATGCAGAGTGTATATAGATGGATGAATATATATATATCTATGTAGAATGTATATAGAGGGATGAATATATATATCTCTATGCAGAGTGTATATAGATGGATGAATATATATATATATAGATATATGTAAAATATATATAGAGGGATGAATATATATATATCTGCAGAGTGTATATAGATGGATGAATATATATATCTATGTAGAATGTATATAGACGGATTAATATATATCTCTATGCAGAGTTTATATAGATGGATGAATATATATATCTATATATTTCTTTGTAGAATGTATATAGAGGGATGAATATATATCTCTATGCAGAGTATATATAGATGGATGAATATATATATCTATGTAGAATTTATATAGAGGGATGAACATATATCTCTACAGAGTATATATATAAATGAATGAATATATATATATCTATGTAGAATGTATATAGAGGGATGAATATATATCTCTATGCAGAGTGTATATAGATAGATGATTATATATATCTATGTAGAATGTATATAGAGGGATGAATATATATATCTCTATGCAGAGTTTATATAGATGTATGAATATATACATTTATTTCTATGTAGAATGTATATAGAGGGATGAATATATATCTCTATGCAGAGTGTATATAGATGGATGAATATATATATCTATGTAGAATTTATATAGAGGGATGAATATATATCTCTGCAGAGTATATATATAAATTGATGAATATATATATATATATCTATGTAGAATGTATATAGAGGGATGAATATATATCTCTATGCATAGTGTATATAGATGGATGAATATATATAGATCTATGTAGAAAATATATAGATGGATGAATATATATCTGCAGAGTGAATATAGATGGATGAATATATATAGATCTATGTAGAATGTATATAGAGGGATGAATATATATATCTATGCAGAGTTTATATAGATGTATGAATATATATATATATAGATAGATAGATAGATATAGATAGATATAGATAGATATAGAAATAGATATTTCTATGTAGAATGTATATAGAGGGATGAATATATATCTCTATGCATAGTGTATATAGATGGATGAATATATATAGATCTATGTAGAATATATATAGATGGATGAATATATATAGATCTATGTAGAATGTATATAGAGGGATGAATATATATCTCTATGCAGAGTGTATATAGATGGATGAATATATATATCTATGTAGAATTTATATAGAGGGATAAATATATATCTCTGCAGAGTATATATATAAATGGATGAATATATATATATCTATGTAGAATGTATATAGAGGGATGGATAGATATCTCTATGCAGAGCGTATATAGATGGATGAATATATATATATATATAGATATATATAAAATATATATAGAGGGATGAATATATATATATATATCTGCAGAGTGTATATAGATGGATGAATATATATATCTATGTAGAATGTATATAGAGGGATGAATATATATCTCTATGCAGAGTTTATATAGATGGATGAATATATATATATCTATATATTTCTATGTAGAATGTATATAGAAGGATGAATATATATCTCTATGCAGAGTTTATATAGATGTATGAATATATATATATAGATAGATAGATAGATAGATATAGATATTTCTTTTTTATTTTTAATCTCTTTTATTTTTCAAACATAGATACATCAACAGAGAATAACGTAAATATCTTTTCCAGTACAGAACATTGCAATTAGTTCACAGCAGTACAACTCCATGTAGTATAACATACATTAAACGCATTGTTTTGCTCAAGGTTGCAGAAACACATTCCATGGGGCCCAAATTTGCATATGTCTCTTTACCCTGTCTTCTAATAAAGCTGTTAAATACAACATGTTTTGTGTTTGAGTAATTTTTGCAGTGACAGCTTGAATATCTATAGTGTGTTGTAGCCAGTGTTTCGCTAAATTGGTTCGTGCAGCAGCTAAGATTTGTCTCATCAAGGCATTCTGGAGTTTCGTAAGGGCTTTGGATGGGCAGGCTAATAGAGCCGTAGTGGCTTCAGGGACTATATGCGTTTGGAATACTCGCTCAAGTAAGCTATAAACCTCTGTCCAATATTGTTTTGCCACTGGACATGTCCACTAGGTATGTAGATAATCCCCAACTGCTGTACAACCCCTGAAGCAAGACTCGGGAGTGGAAGGATCAAAGCGATGTTTCCTGGCTGGTGTGAGGTGCCAACGCATCAGCACTTTATATGTTGATTCTCTAATGGCAGTATTAGGGGATATTCTGGAAACAGTATTCCATATTAATGACCATTCTTGTTGAGATATAGAACGCCCCAAATCTTTCTCCCAGTCCAGCATGTATTTAAGGGGCTTTTCCACATCCATAGAGACTAAATATTTATATAGCAAAGAAATGGTACCTCGCAGTTTCCCAGCTCGTTGAGAGCAGGTTTCCAACAGGGTTGGAGGTCTAGATTTAAAAGCGGGGTCAACAGAACGAATAAAGTGCAGTAACTGTGAGTATCTATAAGTTTCGTTCTCTGGCATAGATTTTACAAATTGTAGATACTGAAATGATTTAATACCCATAGTCAATAACATATCTTGTATTCTATTGATGCCATTTGCTTTCCACCATTGAAACGCCGGAGAAGCATAGCTAGGGAGAAAGAGTGGGTTATTGTGTAATGGAGTGAGAATACTATGAGATCCGGCCGGTTGGAATTTCCCACGGCTGTCATGCCATGTCCAAATGGTGTGTTTCAGCACAGAGCTAAGCACGGGGACAGATTTAACTTGTGTTTTATCTGCCCACAAATAAAAAGACAGGTCAGTGGGGTGTGCTAAAAGTGTTTCTAACTGGACCCATCTATTCTCATGAGGCGGTAGATGCCATTGGGTGGTCTGGGAGATCCTCGCAGCCTTATAGTACAATAGTAAATTCGGTAAACCTAGACCACCTTGTAATGGAGGCCTATACATAGTCCTCTTATTGATACGTGGTGGTTTATGGGCCCAAATGAATTTGTTAATTTTAGTTTGAAGATAATTAATATCTCTTATCTTAAGCGTCACCGGTAGTGTACGAAACTGATACAAAATTCTGGGTACTAAAGTCATTTTTACTGAGTGGATTCTCCCAAACCATGATATAGCATACCTGGACCACTCCTCAAGGTCCTTTGCCAATTTTTTAATTAGGGTGGGGTAATTACATTTGTAAAGAGACGTATATACCGGTGTGATATTAACCCCCAAGTATTCAATGAAGGAATGTCTCCAAATAAATGGGAAATTAAGTTCCAATAGTTTAATTACATGTTTAGGGGTGTTTAAAGGTAAGGCCTGGGATTTAGAAATGTTTACAGACAAACCTGATACGCAAGAAAATTTGTCCAGTAATAGAAACAAATTGGGTAGAGAAGTTTGGGGTCTGGTAATTGTAAGGCAAATATCATCTGCATAGAGGCTAACCTTAAAGTCCATATTTTTTATGCTAATACCCCCAATATTTTGGTCCCGTCTAATCAGCTGGGCTAGTGGTTCCACAGCCAGAGCAAATATCAATGGGGAGAGGGGACAACCATGGCGCGTACCACGCAAGATTGGAAAGGTAGAGGAGAGGAGACCCATGCACTTAATTTTCGCCATAGGAGTGGAATAAAGGACCCTGATCATGTTAATAAAGTTACCCTTTATGCCGAACAGTCGAAAGACTGATGTGCGACCAATTTACCAAATCAAAAGCTTTTTTTAGGTCTAGGAGCAAGATTATACATTGTAAAGACTGGGAATTAGCATAATCAATTGAGGTAATGAGTCTCCTAATGTTGTCTGAGGTCTGTCTCTGCAAGATAAAACCAGACTGGTCGGGGTGAACTAGTTTAGGCATGTAACAGTTCAGACGATTAGCCATCACCTTAGCCAATAATCGCATGTCAACATTAATTATAGAAATCGGCCTATAGTTTTGTGGGTCAGTATGGTCTTTATTAGGTTTAGGCAATAAACAAATCGTAGCCTCTAGCATATCAGATGGGATAGAGTGGCCCTCTAGTATTTCATTAAAGACCGCAGTCAGGTGGGGTACAAGCAACTTAGCAAATTGTTTATAATATAATAGAGGGAACCCATCAGGGCCTGGGCTCGATTTAAGTGTCATATGTTTGATAGCCCACTCTACCTCATCTGATGTTATTTCCGCATTCAAAGCGTCTTAAGTCCTGTTGGTTCAATTTAGGGAGATCTAAATCGTCTAAAAAAACTTCCGAATCAATTTTATGCTGCCCGCGACCCTGTGTACCACCATATAAATCACTATAAAAGTCACGGAATGTTTGCAAAATCTCCTGGGGGATAGAAGAAAGTCGGCCCTGACTATTACGCAATGCTGTAATTTTCGGCAATTGCGAATAATTATTCAATTTTCTAGCCAGCAACATGTCTGGTTTATCTCTATGTATAAAAAGTCTTTGTTTAGTCCATCTAATTGATTTGTCAGCCTCCTCCATCAACTGTCTAGTAAGGACTGATTGGGTGGCTTGTAGTTTTTTAGTGACATATGGGGTAGGGTGTCGTTTATTTAGATCTTCTAATCTACGCAACTCGGCCGTAAGTTTAGTAACTGTTTGTTGGTGTTTCTTTTTATGCATAGACCCAAGTTTTATAAAAGAACCTCTAATAGTTGCCTTATGGGCCGCCCAAATAACACCCATTGATAATGCCGGGTCTAAGTTAGTGATAAAGTAATTTTCTAAGTCATTAGCTATGGTGTCTTTGATGGTAGGGTTAGATAACAGTGCTTCATTTAAGCGCCAATTAGTTCGGGGGCCTAACGGCGGTTTGTATACCAAAGATATTCCAATGGCTGCATGGTCCGACCAAGTAATAGGATGTATGTCCACAGTAGTGACCTGTGAGAGTGTGTGCGCTGGGGTGAAGAAGTAATCAATACGGGAATAAACCCGGTGTGGATAAGAGAAAAAAGTATAATCTCTAGCTGAAGGGTGCAATGAACGCCAGGCATCCACAAGAGTAAAGGATTTGAGGGATTTAGTAAAAGTTGCCGGGGGTTTGTGAGTATATAATCGAGCGGAAGGGGTCTTGTCTAACGTGGGAGACATTACCATATTGAAATCTCCCATCAGAATGATGGTGCCCAGGGTGAGTTGGCCAATTTTAGTGAATAGGGAGTGGAAAAAAGTGCTTTGGCCTTCAGAAGGGGCATATACACAACAAAGGTATATAACCTACCCAACAAAGTGCCCTGTAATATAATATATTGGCTATTGGGGTCTATAATGGTTTCAGTCTTTAGGAATCCCAGGGTAGATCTGACATAAAAAGCAACCCCTCTGCGTTTGGAATGAAACGTAGTATAATACACTTGAGAATATTGTTTATTCAAGTATGGAAATGGGGAACCCTCAGCAAGGTGTGTCTCCTGAAGTGCTGTAATGTCGGCATGAAGATTACGGTAATATTTAGCCGCTATAGACCGTTTGGTAGGAGAGTTAAGACCCTTAACATTATGAGAAATTATAGTTAGTTCTGCCATGTTATTGGAAAGAAGGGAACTGTAGCGAGACGGGGAACACACCTTGCATTAGGTCTCAGACTGTCATAGGGTAAGACCCAAAAGAAGAACCACAGATACAGCCATCGGAATTGAAAATGTGGGAACAGCAAAATAAGCCATATAATCAATGCGATCCTGGACCCCAGTGTAATAGTCGCTACGCTAAGCATTCTAAAATAACATACTGACAAGAGAACAAGTAGAAAACATATCAGGTGAACTGAGCAAAACATGGATGTTCGTAGTACTGGGAGAACAGTGTTAACAAAAGCAAAAATAAAAACAAATGAATTGTGAAGCAAAGTGTGTCTGCCCAAATTTGGACAGATGGCCTCAATCTTGTGAGGCATGGGAAGACAGCCGTGCATCACGAGCCTCCCGGGCTAACCAGCCCCGCAAATTAGTAGTAGAAGCAAAACAGGTAGACAAGTAAAGTCAGGTTTCAGGTGACTTCGAGGCCCTGGAATGAGATGTCGGTATCTTAGACCATTGAGGTGTAAGTGGTGGAGGAGGTTGGTTCGGGGACCCCTGAGTTCCATCAAAATTGTGGAGACCTAGCTTGGTTAGGAGCAGAGTCCCATCCGATGGTTTCGTTATGGAAAAAGTTTGTCCTTTATACTGTACCGACAATCGGAACGGAAACCCCCATCGGTACTTTATCCCGGCTTGGCGTAATATAGCCGTAACTTGGCGAAGTTCCCGTCGTTTTTGTAAAGTGATTGGGGCTAGATCTTGAAAAATGGAGATCGTGGAACCCTCCATGGTGATGGCTCCATGGTCTCTAGCTGAACGGAGGAGATCCTCTTTAGTCTCGAAATAATGTAGACAGGCAAAAACATCTCTCGGAGGTTCCCCCGGTGGAGGTTTGGGGCGTAACGCTCGATGTGCCCGGTCTATGAGAAGAAGATCCGGATTGTACTCAGGTAGGAGCTTAGAAAATAAGATGGTAAAAATTTCGTGGACATCAGTATCAGATTCCGGGACATTACGTATGCGGACATTATTACGCCGAGATCGGTTCTCCAAATCCTCAATGTGTGATTCCATAGATTCAATTGTGTGATGTAGAGCAAGGACGTCAGATTTTAAAGAGCTTTGTTCCATTATTAAGGCATCATGATCAGCTTCCAAATCGTTAAAGATATAGATATTTCTATGTAGAATGTATATAGAGGGATGAATATATATCTATGCAGAGTGTATATAGATGGATGAATATATATATCTATGTAGAATGTATATAGATGGATGAATATATATATCTATGTAGAATGTATATAGAGGGATGAATATATATCTATGCAGAGTTTATATAGATGGATGAATATATACATATATATTTCTATGTAGAATGTATATAGAGTGATGAATATATCTCTATGCAGAGTGTGTATAGATGGATGAATATATATATCTATGTAGAATGTATATAGAGGGATGAATATATATATCTCTATGCAGAGTGTATATAAATGGATGAATATATATATATCTCTATCCAAAGTGTATATAGATGGATGAATATATATATATATATGTAGAATGTATATAGAGGGATGAATATATATCTCTATGCAGAGTGTATATAGATGGATGAATATAATATATCTATGTAGAATATATATAGAGGGATGAATATATATCTCTATGCAGAGTGTGTATAGATGGATGAATATATATATATATATATATATATATATATATATATATTTCTATGTAGAATGTATATAGAGGGATGAATATATATCTCTATGTAGAGTGTATATAGATGGATGAATATATATATCTATGTAAAATGTATATAGACGGATAAACATATATCTCTGCAGAGTATTTATAAATGGATGAATATATATACAGTATATATCTATGTAGAATGTATATAGAGGGATGAATATATATCTCTATGCAGAGTTTATATAGATGGATGAATTTATATAAAGATCTATGTAGAATATATATAGAGAGATGAATATATATATATCTGCAAAGTGTATATAGATGGATGAATATATATATCTATGTAGAATGTATATAGAGGGATGAATATATATCTCTATGCAGAGTTTATATAGATGGATGAATATATACATATATATTTCTATGTAGAATGTATATAGAGGGATGAATATATATCTATGCAGAGTGTATATAAATGGATAAATTTATATCTATGTAGAATGTATATAGAGGGATGAATATATATATCTCTATGCAGAGTGTATATAGATGGATGAATATATATATTTGTCTATGTAGAATGTATATAGAGGGATGAATATATATCTCTATGCAGAGTGTATATAGATGGATGAATATATATATATATCTATGTAGAATATCTATAGAGGGATGAATATATATCTCTATGCAGAGTGTGTATAGATGGATGAATATATATATATATCTATGTAGAATGTATATAGAGGGATGAATATATATAATTCTATGTTGACTGTATAAAGATGGATGAATATATATCTATGTAGAATGTATATAGAGGGATGAACATATATCTCTGCAGAGTATATATAAATGGATGAATATATATATATATATCTATGTAGAATGTATATAGAGGGATGAATATATATATATATCTGCAGAGTGTATATAGATCGATGAATATATATAGATCTATGTAGAATGTAAATAAAGGGATGAATATATATCTCTATGCGCAGTTTATATAGATGGATGAATATATATATCTATATATTTCTATGTAGAATGTATATAGAGGGATGAATATATATCTCTATGCAGAGTGTATATAGATAGATGAATATATATATCTATGTAGAATGTATATAGAGGGATGAATATATATATATATCTCTGCAGAGTGTATATAAATGGATGAATATATATATATCTATGTAGAATATATATAGAGGGATGAATAGATACAGGTATCTCTATGCAGAGTTTGTATAGATGGATGAATATATATATATCTATATATTTCTATGTAGAATGTATATAGAGGGATGAATATATATCTCTATGCAGAGTGTATATAGATCGATAAATATATATATCTATGTAGAATGTATTTAGAGGGATGAATATATATCTCTATGCAGAGTGTATATAGATGGATGAATATATATATCTATGTAGAATGTATATAGAGGGATATATATATATATATATCTCTGCAGAGTGTGTATAGATGTATGAATATATATATATATATATATATATATATATATGTAGAATATATATAGAGGGATGAATATATACAGGTATCTCTATGCAGAGTGTGTATAGATGGATGAATATATATATATCTATGTAGAATGTATATAGGGGGATTAATATATATCTCTATGCAGAGTGTATATAGATGGATGAATATATATATCTATGTAGAATGTATATAGAGGGATGAACATATATCTCTGCAGAGTAAATATATAAATGGATGAATATATATATATATCTATGTAGAATGTATATAGAGGGATGAATAGATATCTCTATGCAGAGCGTACATAGATGGATGAATATATATATATAGATATATGTAGAATATATATAGAGGGATGAATATATATATATCTGCAGAGTGTATATAGATGGATGAATATATATATATCTATGTAGAATGTATATAGAGGGATGAATATATATCTCTATGCAGAGTTTATATAGATGGATGAATATATATATCTATATATTTCTATGTAGAATGTATATAGAGGGATGAATATATATCTCTATGCAGAGTGTATATAGATGGATGAATATATATATCTATGTAGAATTTATATAGAGGGATGAATATATATCTCTGCAGAGTATATATATAAATGGATGAATATATATATATATATATATATCTATGTAGAATGTATATAGAGGGATGAATATATATCTCTATGCATAGTGTATATAGATGGATGAATATATATAGATCTATGTAGAATATATATAGATGGATGAATATATATATATCTGCAGAGTGAATATAGATGGATGAATATATATAGATCTATGTAGAATGTATATACAGGGATGAATATATATCTCTATGCAGAGTTTAGATAGATGGATGAATATATATATATATATATATATATATATAGATATAGATATTTCTATGTAGAATGTATATAGAGGGATGAATATATATCTATACAGAGTGTATATAGATGGATGAATATATATATCTATGTAGAATGTATATAGATGGATGAATATATATATATCTATGTAGAATGTATATAGAGGGATGAATATATATCTCTATGCAGAGTGTATATAGATGGATGAATATATATATCTATGTAGAATGTATATAGAGGGATGAATATATATCTATGCAGAGTTTATATAGATGGATGAATATATACATATATATTTCGATGTAGAATGTATATAGAGTAATGAATATATCTCTATGCAGAGTGTGTATAAATGGATGAATATATATATCTATGTAGAATGTATATAGAGGGATGAATATATATATCTCTATGCAGAGAGTATATAAATGGATGAATATATATATATCTATGTAGAATGTATATAGAGGGATGAATATATATATATATCTCTATGCAGAGTGTATATAGATGGATGAATATATATATATCTGTAGAATGTATATAGAGGGATGAATATATATCTCTATGCAGAGTGTATATAGATGGATGAATATAATATATCTATGTAGAATATATATAGAGGGATGAATATATATCTCTATGCAGAGTGTGTATAACTGGATGAATATATATATATATATATATATTTCTATGTAGAATGTATATAGAGGGATGAATATATATCTCTATGTAGAGTGTATATAGATGGATGAATATATATATCTTTTTAAAATGTATATAGAGGGATAAACATATATCTCTGCAGAGTATTTATAAATGGATGAATATATATATATATATACAGTATATATCTATGTAGAATGTATATAGAGGGATGAATATATATCTCTATGCAGAGTTTATATAGATGGATGAATATATATAAAGATCTATGTAGAATATATATATATAGAGAGATGAATATATATATATCTGCAGAGTGTATATAGATGGATGAATATATCTATGTAGAATGTATATAGAGGGATGAATATATATCTCTATGCAGAGTTTATATAGATGGATGAATATATGCATATATATTTCTATGTAAAATGCATATAGAGTGATGAATATATCTCTATGCAGAGTGTATATAGATGGATGAATATATATATCTATGTATAATGTATATAGAGGGATGAATATATATATCTCTATGCAGAGTGTATATAAATGGATGAATATATATATCTATGTAGAATGTATATAGAGGGATGAATATATATCTCTATGCAGAGTGTATATAGATGGATGAATATATATATCTATGTAGAATGTATATAGAGTGATGAATATATATCTCTATGCAGAGTGTATATAGATGGATGAATATATATATCTATGTAGAATGTATATAGAGGGATGAATATATATCTATGCAGAGTTTATATAGATGGATGAATATATACATATATATTTCTATGTAGAATGTATATAGAGTGATGAATATATCTCTATGCAGAGTGTGTATAGATGGATGAATATATATATCTATGTAGAATGTATATAGAGGGATGAATATATATATATCTCTATGCAGAGAGTATATAAATGGATGAATATATATATATCTATGTAGAATGTATATAGAGGGATGAATATATATATATCTCTATGCAGAGTGTATATAGATGGATGAATATATATATCTATGTAGAATGTATATAGAGGGATGAATATATATCTCTATGCAGAGTGTATATCGATGGATGAATATAATATATCTATGTAGAATATATATAGAGGGATGAATATATATCTCTATGCAGAGTGTGTATAGATGGATGAATATATATATATATATATTTCTATGTAGAATGTATATAGAGGGATGAATATATATCTCTATGTAGAGTGTATATAGATGGATGAATATATATATCCATGTAAAATGTATATAGAGGGATAAACATATATCTCTGCAGAGTATTTATAAATGGATGAATATATATATATATACAGTATATATCTATGTAGAATGTATATAGAGGGATGAATATATATCTCTATGCAGAGTTTATATAGATGGATGAATATATATAAAGATCTATGTAGAATATATATAGAGAGATGAATATATATATATCTGCAGAGTGTATATAGATGGATGAATATATCTATGTAGAATGTATATAGAGGGATGAATATATATCTCTATGCAGAGTTTATATAGATGGATGAATATATACATATATATTTCTATGTAAAATGTATATAGAGTGATGAATATCTCTCTATGCAGAGTGTATATAGAAGGCTGAATATATATATATCTATGTAGAATGTATATAGAGGGATGAATATATATCTCTATGCAGAGTGTATATAGATGGATGAATATATATATCTATGTAGAATGTATATAGAGGGATGAATATATATCTCTATGCAGAGTGTATATAGATGGATGAATATATATATATCTATGTAGAATGTATATAGAGGGATGAATATATATATCTCTATGCAGAGTGTATATAGATGGATGAATATATATATATATCTATGTAGAATGTATATAGAGGGATGAATATATATCTCTATGCAGAGTTTATATAGATGGATGAATATATATATATATCTATATATTTCTATGTAGAATGTATATAGAGGGATGAATATATATCTCTATGCAGAGTGTGTATAGATGGATAAATATATATATCTATGTAGAATGTATATAGAGGGATGAATATATATCTCTATGCAGAGTGTATATAGATGGATGAATATATATATATATCTATGTAGAATGTATATAGAGGGATGAATATATATCTCTATGCAGAGTGTATATAGATGGATGAATATAATATATCTATGTAGAATATATATAGAGGGATGAATATATATCTCTATGCAGAGTGTGTATAGATGGATGAATATATATATATATATATATATATATATATATATATTTCTATGTAGAATGTATATAGAGGGATGAATATATATCTCTATGTAGAGTGTATATAGATGGATGAATATATATATATATATATATATATATATATATTCATCCATCTATATACACTCTACATAGAGAGTAAAATGTATATAGAGGGATAAACATATATCTCTGCAGAGTATTTATAAATGGATGAATATATATATAGTATATCTCTATGTAGAATATATATAGAGGGATGAATATATATCTTTATGCAGAGTGTATATAGATGGATGAATATATATATATATATAGATCTATGTAGAATATATATAGAGAGATGAATATATATATATCTGCAGAGTGTATATAGATGGATGAATATATATATATATACATCTATGTAGAATGTATAAAGAGGGATGAATATATATCTCTATGCAGAATTTATATAGATGGATGAATATATATATATATATCTATATATTTCTATGTAGAATGTATATAGAGGGATGAATATATATCTCTATGCAGAGTGTATATAGATGGATGAATATATATATCTATGTAGAATTTATATGGAGGGATGAACATATATCTCTGCAGAGTATATATAAATGGATGAATATATATATATCTATGTAGAATGTATATAGAGTGATGAATATATATCTCTATGCATAGTGTATATAGATGGATGAATATATATAGATCTATGTAGAATATATATATATAGATGGATGAATATATATAGATATATATCTGCAGAGTGTATATAGATGAATGAATATATATAGATCTATGTAGAATATATATAGAGGGATGAATATATATCTCTATTCAGAGTGTATATAGATGGATGAATATATATATATCTATGTAGAATGTATATAGAGGGATGAATATATATCTCTATGCAGAGTGTATATAGATGGATGAATATATATATCTATGTAGAATGTATATAGAGGGATGAATATATATCTCTATGCAGACTGTATATAGATGGATGAATATATATAAAGATCTATGTAAAATGTATATAGAGGGATGAATATATATCTCTATGCAGAGTTTATATAGATGGATGAATATATACATATATGTTTCTATGTAAAATATATATAGAGTGATGAATATATCTCTATGCAGAGTGTATATAGATGGATGAATATATATATCTATGTATAATGTATATAGAGGGATGAATATATATATCTCTATGCAGAGTGTATATAAATGGATGAATATATATATCTATGTAGAATGTATATAGAGGGATGAATATATATATATATATATATATCTCTATGCAGAGTGTATATAGAAGGCTGAATATATATATATATATATCTATGTAGAATGTATATAGAGGGATGAATATATATCTCTATGCAGAGTGTATATAGATGGATGAATATATATATCTATGTAGAATGTATATAGAGGGATGAATATATATCTCTATGCAGAGTGTATATAGATGGATGAATATATATATACCTATGTAGAATGTATATAGATGGATGAATATATCTCTATGCAGAGTGTATATAGATGGATGAATATATATATATATATATATATATATTATATAGTCCCGCAGTACCAGCATTAAGCTGGTCCATGGTGCATGATCAAAACAGGATAAATAGAGTAAGAAGGATCAGCACCACTGTATTCATGTGAAGAAAAATCGCTTATTTTTTTTATTTTTTTATTTTTTTACATCATAATCCATGGATGTAAATGGATTATGATGTAAAAATAAAAAGTGATTTTTCTTCACAAGATAGACAGTTATTTGAGAATGCTGTTTATAGACTTTAGCTCAGCATTCAATACCATCATCCCTCAAAATCTGAGTGGGAAACTAAGCGAGCTGGGATTGAGTTCCTCTTTGTGCAATTGGATCTTGGACTTTCTGTCAGAGAGGCCTGTCTGTTCGTATCAGTGACAACATTTCCAGCACCATCAGATTGAGCACAGGAGCTCCTCAAGGATGTGTTCTCAGCCCGTTGTTGTACACATTGCTGACACATGACTGCATAGCTAGACACAGCTCAAACCACATCATCAACTTCTCCGATGACTCAACGAGTGCCGATGACAACAACGAGTCGGCGTACAGAGATGAGGTTCAGCAGCTGGTGGTCTGGTGAAGTGAGAACAACCTGTCATTGACTGTGGATAAAACGAAAGAGATGATCGTCGACTTTAGGAGAACTCGCCCTGCTCACACACCACTCAACATCAACAGCTCCACAGTAGTGACAGTAAAGAACAACAAATTCCTGGGAGTCCACATCTCTGATGACTTCACCTGGACCACCAACACCACCTCCATCACCAAAAAGGCTCAGCAGCGTCTTCACTTCCTAAGATAACGAGTGCCGATGACAACAACGAGTCGGCGTACAGAGATGAGGTTCAGCAGCTGGTGGTCTGGTGAAGTGAGAACAACCTATCACTGACTGTGGATATAATGAAAGAGATGATCGTCGACTTTAGGAGAACTCGCCCTGCTCACACACCACTCAACATCAACAGCTCCACAGTAGTGACAGTAAAGAACAACAAATTCCTGGGAGTCCACATCTCTGATGACTTCACCTGGACCACCAACACTGCCTCCATCACCAAAAAGGCTCAGCAGTGTCTTCACTTCCTAAGATGACTGAAACAGTCCAGCCTTCCACCTCCCACCCTCACAGTGTTCTACAGGGGCACCATAGAGAGCGTCCTGATGAGCTGCATCTCCATCTTGTACAGTAGTGCCAGCTCTGCTGGAAAAGTCTACAGCGGACTGTCAGAGCAGCTGGCAACATCATTGGAGCAGCTCTCCCATCACTGCAGGACATATCCCACAAGCACTGTGCAAGAAAGGCCTCCTGCATTGCACTGGACTCCACACACCCCTCACACGGACTGTTCACGCTGTTCCCATCCGGCAGATGCTTTTGCAGCATTAAAGCCCGAACAACCAGGCTGCGCGACAGCTTTTTTCCCTCAACTCACTGCCTGCCCTCCCACTACATTCCAGACACACCTGAACTGTGAACTTAACTTTGTGAACTGTTAATTTATTTGCACAATTCTAAAGGTTTACACATGTATATATACAATTTCTGCCAATATATTTCACATTTCATGTTTACATACTTATTGTGTATTTTTAAGTTCCTTTTTGTGATATGTACTAGCTGGAGCCACGTCGTCTCGTCTCACTGTGTATTCGTATACTGCTGAGATGACAATAAAGTTTGCTTTGACTTTGATGATGTCTGGTGATTTTAATAGAGTGAGTTCTAATACATCTTCTAGGCAAAAGGAGCCCCCCTTTAATATATATTGGATCTAACTGTCAATGAATATCTGCATCTCCTGCATGAAGACAGAATAAAGAGAAACTGATGTTGAGATATACACTTTATTATTTCAGAAATGGTACAGGATTTTTAATTGATTGTATTTAGAAAACAAAGGCAAACCTGTACAAAGGCAATATTTACTGATGTAATTGAATAATATTATTTTCCATATCTATTGCTAAAGGTATAGTCTCCTTTAAGCAATATAATTTTTTCTGATATCAGCTTACCTGGAGCCACATAAAGGCACTTAGCTGCCTTGGGGCAGTAGGAATTCTCCACTTCGCACCACTGCCCAAAATATGTCAGGTAAACATCACCTGTAGGTTACAGAAAGGAGTGCAATTTACTGTGTGGTAACAAAAGCTCTTATGCAGGCAACCAGTAGAGCAAGGATTCTTAACATGGGTCAGGACCCAAAAATTGGTCACCATGATCCCCGAATATAGTAACATTTTCTCCCACAATAGAAAATAGTAAGGTAAATGAGTTGCATAACTCGACAGCAGAGAATATTGTCCCAAACAAATATAAGGGGTGCACCGACCTAAGCTGAAAACCTCCAGACCCTGGCTCAACTGTCCATGAAAAAGAAGCAACAATTTAGCATGCTGCCAATGTTCCAGCAGCACGCCACCTAAACCTTGCAGCTGCCATCTTTACCAGCATGTGCAGATCAAGATTCGGCTGTGGACGAAGCAGCGCTCGCTACTGAAACTCAGGCCACATTCCAAGTGAATCCTTCTTTAAAACTGAACTATCAGCAATGGAATTCGCACGCCACATTAATGAACTTGGCGAGAGGGTGGACAAGCTGGAACGAACTGCGGACCTGCAGGAGACAGCCCTACAGGAGGATCAAAGACAACTCACACTACACCAAGACCTGGTCTTACAACTGGAAAATAAAGTTGTGGACTTGGAGAACCAATCACTGAGAGGTAATTGGGGGTCAGGGGTCCCTGAATCAATAACTGATATTACACAATTAATGGAAGGGGTACTACACCAACTAATCCCTGACTGTCCTGATGAACATTTGCATATTGAAAGAATACACAAGCCTCTGGGCCGTCCATGCAACCCTAACCTCCCTAGAGTGGTAAAGCTGCATCATGTGGAGATGAGACCTAACTCTGCAAGCAGCTTGTGCGGCCACCAGAGATAAACTCGCACACAATATGCAATTGTACACTGACATTGCACCAACAACTCTCCAAATGCAGTGACAAATGAAACATGTTAATACATTGCTCATACAGCATCAGGTGAAATACAGGTGGTGTTTCCCATTCTCTCTGCAATTCTCATGGAAAGGACATAATAACATGATCAATACACCTGAAGTGATACTAGAAGGCAGCACGAACACCCCAAGTAGGGGCAGTCAATCACCACCCAACTCACCCCAACCAGAGCCAGAGTGGACAACGCTACCACCATCCAGATAGCAAAAACACCCCTTCAAACTTTACCTCCAAGAGCAAAACCATCATGACCACAACCCAATGGAGACTCTACCTAAACCCCATAAATTATATGATGTCAGGGAGGATCGGTACAACCTGGAATGCAGGAGCAACACACACCTGCTCAGCCTCGCTATGATAATGTTCACTGCCCCCTCTATATCCAAACCCATTAAAAGGCATCATTCATTTCAATACACACCAGATTTGGCAGTAGCGGGATATTCCTGCCCACTTAGAGCACCTTTTTGTGACGGGCAGCATTTCAGGCCCGTAACGCCATTTCAAATGGAGGATGATTTGTTATACCCGTTACAACACATTCTGTGGCTACCAAATATACTGTATGACCGTCTTACCGATCCCTCTTCAATCCCAATGGACATGATGCACATTTGAAGCGAACTACGGAAAAGGTTCCATCTAAACTCCAAGCCCTCACCATTAACCCCTCTGGTAAAAAAATGGGCCTTCCCACCTGGGCTGTCAAAATGAGCATTCTCATGTTGAATCAGCGACAGGGTGACCACTCTATATGGGTTGACCAGATATGGCAAGCCCCTAAAATTCCAACAGTTATTGGACTACTACAACTCCCCAACACAAGAAATGTTCAAAGCCACGCAATTGGCCCACTATATACAGCCACAGACAAGGCGTAGTGAGCATAATATCTTAACGGCAACAACCCTGGAAACCATTTGTCGGCAATACCCATTACTACGGGGAACATTACACTAGTGTACAAAATGTTTAATCAACCCCCCCATACAAAAAGAACTTATATATATGCTGAAATGGGAAAAAGACTGCAACATAACACTATCAACCCAATAATGGGCAATTAGCAGCCTCACTGTAACTAAAGGGAGCACTTGTGTAACTGTAAGGGAAACATCTATTGAGCTACTTCACAGGACATACTTAGTCCCAGCAAGACTGAACATACTTTATCCCACTTGCAACCGACAGTGCTTCAGAGGCTGTACAGACACCAGAATTATGCTCCACCTATGGTGGGACTGTAAAATTGTTTCTAAATTCTGGGATGCAGTTGTACACTTTCTCTTACTTTCTCTGACTGCTGAGGATAGGAAACTTCAGATGGTCCCTAACTGCTCTGCAGGGAAACAATCATACTTTCAAATTGCACCCCACCTTACTTCCCTGACCTTGAGCAGCTTTGTTTGTTTCCCTGTAGAGCAGCTGGCGACCATGTAGAGATTTGTATCCACACACCCAGTTCAGTCTGCATATTCTGATTAATAATCTTGCTGTATCAGCTTCTATGGCAGAAATTATTTGACTCGTGCTGTCTTGATATGCTCAACCTACCAACAGACCACACTGAGCATGTGCATGGTCTTGCAAAGATGTTTCACAAAATAACAAGATGATGACCCCCTGCAGCCAACTTTGAAAACATAAATCATTTGTTTAATTAGGCTTCTGGTACAGTAAGTTCATGTTTATTATACAAAATACAGTTATTCTATTTTAGATTTTTGTTCCTCTTTAAGGGGGGCCTTACACTATATATCTGCACAGGTGTTAAATTTCTTACCATTGTCTTCCAATAAAAGGTTGCGAGGATTCAAATCTCTGCATAGCACACCTTCCTGGTGAAGAGTCTCCAGAGCCAGAATAAGCTGTGCTCCCCACAATCTGACTTGTGATTCAGAGATGCATCCAACTGGCCCATTGCACAATCCATTGGAGTTACTGGGGTTGCATAACTCTGTCAGATGACCTGTTGGACTATGATCAAGTGTGGAGTCATTATCAGGGCCCAGAGGTTGGTTGAAGTGGGCAAAATATTAGTTTGTACTTTGGTAGTTGGCCTGATATTTCCTGAGCTGCTCCCATAGACAACCTCCTGTAGAAAGACATTTCAGGAAAGTGAGACGTGAAAAGTGAGGCAGATCTGAATCTTCAAAGCCCAGAATGAAAGCAAAGAGACACCATACAAGTAATATGGCCATGAGCAATAAAGATTGCTTATGCATTTACTGGATAACTGTAAAGGCAATGTTTATTGTTGTACAATGGCAATGTCAATTATTTCTTTTAGTACTGACTTTTTCTCTTAGGCCAGGAGTGCCCACACTTTACTAATGCAAGGTTTACTTTTAGTGATGATGTCCCATTGTGATCTACATCCATAAAAGCATTCTGTTCCATGAAAATATATTACTTAAATACTGGTTTATGAGAAAATATAAATTGCTATATTTAACAAACAACTATTTCTAATGCCACCATAGCATAATAAATATCTAAATGAAAAGCATGAACAGGGTGAATTAGACAATCTGTTTGTTGACAGTGTCTTGAGAACTACTGAACACCAGCTAAACGTCTACTGGTAGATCCCGATTGGGAGAACAGAAGGCAAAACAAAACCTGACAAAGTCATGAGATGGAATATAGGCGAAAGAAGGAGAATAGAATTAAAGAATGCAGAGCAGTTTTTCTCACCCGGGATGTACTGCAGTTGAAGGTGCAAAGAATCATCGCTCGCGTAAAATCTCTAAAGTTGGACCATGAAGGGGACACACTGAGGAATAATAGTGACTGCTCCATGTCCAGAATGACCAGACTTCATTAAAGACTAGAAGATGAATTAATACCGAACATTACATATATTCATTACTATATTTACATTATCTTAAAAATTGTACTGTGCCAGTAATAGGAATAAAAGATAAGATAGACAATATAGGATTCTTTTGAAAAGAATGGGCTAATCTGATTGGACCCAACTATGGGATAAAAATGAAGGAAATAAAGCAGTCAGAGAAAGGACCACATCAATGCACCAATGCAGCTCTTGCTCCAACGGGATTTTTAAACCTGTCCAGTTAGTCTGCCAGTTAGATTTCCAAGGGGTATTAAGGGATAAGATACTGGACTTCACTGAAAATCTATGAGTTTGTGTCAGCATGGTTTTATGTGTAATAGATCTTGCCAGACTAATTTAATTTCTTTTTATGAGAAGCTGAGTAGGGACCTTGATTCTGGGATGGCAATGGATGTGCTCTACTTATGATTTTCTTGGGTTTTGCTTTGGGAGTTCTCTCTTAGGTTCAATAGATTCAAGTATTGTAATTTTGTAACTTGGATATTTTGATATTTATTACTTGAACCTGGATTTCGTATAGGTTTTGATCATGTACCTTGATACATCCCTATTACATATTGTCTATATCTTACATCCCGGTTAGGTCTAATATTTACATTCACATTTGAACTTTATAACCAATGTTAAATACTACCACCAATTATTTTGGTTTTGAAGCACCTTTTTTGTACAACCGAGCTGTTTTGATTGAACAATATACATCTTTATTATAGATAATATATATCCATATAATCATAATCATGTATTATGGGCTGTATTAAGTTCCATCAGCTGCTTGAATATTCATTATATCTACGATATATGCTACCATTTAATATGCATAATGTTTATTAATTATATTCATTATAAGAATTTTTATTTTTGTATGGTGATCACTTGATTTTAAACTAATATGCATTTTTAATTGGTTTGGTTTTATAAGTCTTGTACCTGTAGGGGGCAATTATGCTTCTGATGAAGTGACTTTGGTCACGAAACGCGTTAAGCTGGTTCCTCTGCCCGCAGTTTCAGATTGTGTTTTAACCTGAACTAATAAAGATTCTACGTTTTATTACAAGTTTGGTTTCCCCGACATCCTGCTTCATTGGCACCTCACGTACAATCAAGTTTCTTCAGATGTGCTCTACTTAGACTTTGCTAAAGCATTCGATATAGTGCCACACAGAAGGTTACTGGTTAAATTAAGGAATGTTGGCCTGGAACATATTATTTGCACCTGGATAGAGAACTGGCTAAAAGATTACAAAGAGTGGTGGTAAATGGAACATTTTTGAATTGGACCAGTGTTGTTAGTGGAGTACCGCAGGGCACTGTACTAGGTCCTTTGTTTTTCAACTTGTTTATTAATGATCTGGAGGTGGGCATCAAAAGCACTGTTACTATTTTTGTGCAGAACTATAGGTGCTGCCACTTTGCAGAGTGATTTGGCAAACTTTGGAAAACTGGGCAGCAAACTGGAAAATGAGGATCAATGTTGATAAATGCAAGGTTATGCACGTTGTCAAAAATATTATAAATGCAAAGATACACTAAATGGCAGTGTGTTGGGAGTTTCCTTAACTAAGAAGGATTTAGGGGATTTTATGGATAGATTAGATACATAAAATTATAGCTCTGGGCTCAGATTACAGCAGAGAAGGGGGGAGGAAAAGGAGCTAACTGAGCATGCTCACTCCCGGGGCAAGAAGGTTTAAAGGAAAACTATACCCCCCAAACAATGTAGGTCTCTATAAAAAGATATTGCATAAAACAGCTCATATGTAAAACCCTGCTTCATGTTAATAAACCATTTTCATAATAATATACTTTTCAAGTAGTATGTGCCATTGGGTAATCATAAATAGAAATTTGCCATTTTAAAAAATAAGGGCCGCCCCCTGGGATCGTAGGATTCACTGTACTCAAAAACAAACCAACAAACCATACATGTTAGGTCACATGAGCCAATTAACAGACAGAGTTGTGTCTTTTGCTTCCTCACTTCTTCCTGTTACAGTTAGAGTTGAAGTATTTCTGGTCAGGTGATCTCTGAGACAGCACACAGACCATCATGAAATGGTGGCTCAAAGCAAGAGATGTAAAAGGGCAATATTTACTTAAATATATATTCCTGTTTGGTAAGATCCTTTAATATGCCACTTAATATGATAGAGAGAACTGAATTAAATGATTACAGCAAGTGACACTCATCAAGAAGGAATCAAACAGACAACTTTTAATGTTTGTGTAAATAACAACAATGTATGATGTACCTAACAAGGCATCAGCTGATAAAAACACAGAGAACAGATGAAACAATGCAAAGTATACTCTAAAGAGGAGAGGTGTTGATTACCTTAAGCACAAAAGTGGCTTCCGAGCATGGGTCGTGAACCAACTGCACCTAAAACATAGAAAGTTGTAGCAGCACCAAACATCTAAACATGACACGCCCAGGGATCAATTTGGGGAAGTAATTTTACTGTGTATAATTGAAAGTCTTTTTTTTATCATATAATAGTGGCAACTGCAACTGTAGCATTAGAAGAGCTGTCTGCAGGTGATACCTAAAAGCACTAAAGATAATAGTAGTAGCAATTACTATGTGCCAATAACCAGTTCTACCAAGACATAGCAAAAACTAGATGAACAGAGCCCTCTTCACTGCCTCAAGGCCTATATATTCCTTACAGGAGCCCTGTACGTACCTTGTTCCTCCAATATGTACTAGCTCTGGCCTATATATTGCTACTGCTATATTGCTGCAACCAGGGCCGGACTGGGAGTAAAAAGCAGCCCGGGCAAAAAAATCAAAGCAGCCCACATGTAAACATGCAA
This sequence comes from Xenopus petersii, assembly GCA_038501925.1. Taxonomy (NCBI): domain Eukaryota; kingdom Metazoa; phylum Chordata; class Amphibia; order Anura; family Pipidae; genus Xenopus; species Xenopus petersii. Next base: position 82,114,102 of record CM076687.1, read on the forward strand.
TTGTACACATCCACTCATATATTGGGGTAAAACTGCAAAGAAATATGTACAAGTTTCTGCAGCCTTGTGTCTTTATATGGTCACAGAACCCCTCAATGACTTCTAATCTCCTTATCATTTACAGTAGGGGGTATATTATCCCTTATAATACATGAGTGATACTCAGAGTTCCCTGTATAACTCAGCCTGCAGCCTTGTGTCTTTATATGGTCACAGAACAACCCCTCAGTGACTTCTAATATCCTTATCATTTACAGTATGGGGTACATTATCCCTTATAATACATGAGTGATACTCACAGTTCCCTGTATAACTCAGCCTGCAGCCTTGTGCCTTTATATGGTCACAGAACAACCCTTCAGTGACTTCTAATATCCTTATCATTTACAGTAGGGGGTAAGAAAGAAGTATAGATATGCAGGGTAATTATATAACAAGGAATGTGTATATAAACAGCGCGGTGAGTGTGTAACACCCATGTGTCTGTATGACTACATAGGTATGCAGTAAGCGTGCAACACGGTAGAATGCAGATGGGTTGCACCTGTAATAGGGGGTTAACGTGTGACTGTACACAAATGTGTAACAGTAGATGTGCATATTGTTTGTCAAATTTGCATGTAATAGGTGAGTGTGTAACAGCATGTAGACGTGTAAGGACTCTAGCTATTATTCTCATGTCAGTCAGTGTTGTAAGTGGCTGGTTCCTCAGGAATAACCCACAGAAGTGCAACACTCAGCCAGCCACAGATGTTGGTTTTGACACACACATACATAGGGTTGCCGGTATTTTACAGGCCTGGCTGGTAAAAATGATGGTTGATCCCAATGTTATTAATAAGGAATAAAGATAAATATATAGGAAGGTCAGTGATCCCAATGTTATTAATAGGGAATAAAGATAAATATATAGGAAAGTCAGTGATATGATCCCAATGTTATTAATAGGGAATAAAGATAAATATATAGGAAGGCAATTTTTCCAGAAAAGGTGCAACCCTACACATACCCCCCAGCAGTGACAGTGGACAAACAGAGGAACATGCAGAGATACACTGTGTCCCTCACTGTCAGAGTTTTTTTTTTTGAGTGGTGTGCAAAGAGGGATGATTTATTGTACTACAACTCCCAGAATTCCCTATACAGACCCTTTCCCCTCTTGTACCTGAGCTGAGTCTCCCTCTGGCAGGGGCTTCTCCAGGTCCCTCTGGTCTGATGTGAGGCTCAGTCTGTCCCAGCTGTCTCCTAGCAGATCATAAAAGAGCTAGGATGGGGCCTTTTGGCTGATTAGACCAAGCCATTATCCCTAGGCTAGAAAAAAAACAAAATGCAAGATGGCCGTGCGTTCCACAGCAGAACGCACGGCCCTTCACCTAAATCATGAGCAGCGGTGGCAGCAGAGAGCAAAGTGGGTGGTGGAGCCCTTCAGGGCTCGAGGCCCCCACATTAGTTACTCCACTATGTACTCCATGCTGAGTGTGCTGGGACACACACAGCATGTCAGCAGCAGCAGCAGCAGGAGAAGAGGAGTGGGAGGGGCGGAGCCACAGTGCGAGATAGGGCTGAGGAGCGGTCCTAGTGCCTGCCGGATTTCCTCCAAACGGCGTTTCTAATTAGAATTATCACGTAGGACTCGGAGCAGCCCACTTAAACAAAGTATTGAGCGGCCCCACGGGCAATTGCCTGACTAGACAAATTGTCAGTCCGGGCCTGGCTGCAACTGCCAGTAACATTTTCTAGCAAGAAATGTCTTTAATAGAGATTTCAGCCATACTGATACCAAGGACCCACAAAAGAATCAAGTCCCTTTAAAAACATATACCATACAATTCTTCACCTCTATAAATAACGCTCTGTGCTGGGTGATTTCCTGATGTCACTTACCTCTGTTGCACTATAGACATTTCCCACAGGCCATTGCAAGAGGCAATTAAATATTTCTTCAGCACATTTTAAATATTGTGAGATTTTGCCTTTTACAGCTTCACGACGTTCCCTGCTTGGATCAACTAAAACAGTAGAGGGAAAAAAGCAAGAAGAAAATAAAGAAATACACAGGCCATGACATGAAGGAATGAAGAGCCAAGACGAAAAATATTCATATGGAAGAATAAAAACTATGTTACAAATGGACTAATTTATGTGAAAGATTAAGAGCCAAAATTTAAAACATAGTAAGAAAGAAAGGAACTTGAAAAAAGAATGTTAAAAGAAGAAGATGACTGAGAGGAAAAGCAGGAAGCATGAAAGTCATAATATAAATTAAATTGGTTGGAGATACACAAATATGGGATGAAGGAAAGTCAAAATATGTAAAGGAAGGAATACTAATAGGGGATGTTTTGGGAAAGAAATATATAACAGGATCCTAAAGACGGTGAATATTCGATTTCCAATTGATTATTTATAATTGTCTACATACCATTGGGCAAATTTACATAAGGTCGAATATCGAGGGTTAATTAACCCTCGATATTCGACTGGCGAATATAGATCCTTCGAATATCGAAGGCTTTACCGCAATTCCTACGATCGAAGGAAAAATCGTTCGAACGATTCGAAGGATTTTAATCCATCGATCAAAGGATTTTCCTTCGATCAGAAAATTGTTAGGAAGCCTATGGGGATCTTCCCCATAGGCTAACATTGGCCTCGGTAGGTTTTATTTGCCGAAGTAGGGGGTCGAAGTATTTTTTAAAGAGACAGTACTTAGACTATCGAATAGTCGAACGATTTTTAGTTTAATCGTTCGATTTGTGGTTGAAGTAGCCATATTCGACCATTCGAAATTCGAAGTATTTTTTCTTCTATTCCTTCACTTCACAAGATTATTGTAAAATGGCTGATATTGTTAAATGGCTGATAAAATGCTCAGACTGTACAGTAGTATGTGAGGACAAGAATTTTGTTAAAGGGAATGAAGTCCTAATTTGTAATAATAAAGGATTTTGGATTTGCGTAGTGTGAAATTAAATGTTGACAAAGTCAGTGGCCTTAGTTTACATAATATAAAAGTCTGAAGAATCCAAACGTGTGACTCCACTGAGCAGCAGTTCCACTCCATGTTTATAATGGTTAAAAGCTGCCTTGTACTCCTCGTGGACATCCCTCTCAAGAACCACGTGCAACTGCTTTGGCTGCATCAACCAGGTTATCTCGTTTTGAGAGAGTCTTAGAGCCTGATGTCTTAGAGCCTGATATTCGAATATCGAATTTGAAGGATATAGTGCTAAAATAAGCATTTGATCGATCCAATAAAAATGGTTCGATCGAACGATTTTCAGTGATCGATAGAAGGATTTTTATTCGGTGCCGAAAACGTAGAAAATGTTTGTAGAAGGTCCCCATAGGCTTATAATGCAATTCGGTAGGTTTAACTTGGCGAAGTATTGCATTCTAAGGATTTTTAAAGAGACAGTACTTCTGGTTGAAAGATTATTTATTTGAATCGTTCGAGTTGAAGTCCAATTCGATGGTCGAAGTATCCAAAAATTTACTTCGAAATTCAAACTTTTTGAAATTTGAATATTCAGCCGAGGCTTAGTAAATCTGCCCCTAAATGAAATAGTAAATTAATAAAACACAAAGGCATTTTTAAGGGTGTCGGCTTTATGGCAAACAGTGTTTGTGGTACTTGCGTCTTAGTTTTATACTGCAGTGCACCCAGATGCATCAGGTTTTGCTACATATACCCGAACTTAAAGGGCACCACTCATGACCAAAATCATTTACTAAGTAAATACACTATGTGAATGTTCAAGAAATCTGATTTTTAAAACAGTTAGAATGGTTTGTATAATGTAAATGATCAGATCAGCTCACTATTCCTTCTGCAAGATCTCCCCTATCTCCACTGCAGTTCTAGCTGAGGCAGGCATCTTGGATTTCACTGGCTCCTCCTACCTATATCTTCCCAGCCAACTGCAGCTCTGAAATCTCGCACATGCTCAGTTGAAATTCCTTGCTTGCTTATCAACCCTTCTAAGCTATATTCAAATCAGCCAAACCTCTGTGTTAGCTGCTGTTCAGTAGTGCTGCCACCTGCTGGAAGTTAGTGTGTGCCCTTCATTTGCATAATGACTTTACCAGCAGGGGACAAGATAGGGAAATCTCCTAATACTTCTAGTGGAGGAGTTTACTTAAACAAGGCATTCTGGCTAGAATACTCAAAGCAGTGTTACAATCTGAGCATGCTGCTGAAATTTGCATATTAGAGTCTCTGTTATAGTCACAGTATGGCCTCCCTCAGTGAAAGAACCAATTTGACAAAGTAAGGGATTTTTTTTAAAACCTGCAGTTTTTTCAAAAAACTATATATGTAGTTTGATTAAATGTGTTTAGCGTGTACTAGTCAGATTGTTAATATGTGTTTGATTTTGGTTGTGATAGGTGCCCTTTAAAGAGGTTGTGTGCCTTTGAGTTAATTAAAAGAGTGATATTCTGAGATAATTTGCAATAGGTTTTCATTTTTATTATTTGTGGTTTTTGAGTTATTTAGCTTTTTATTCAGCAGCTCTACCGTTTGCGATGTCAGCAATCTGGTTGCTAGGGTCCAAATGACCCTAGCAACCATGCATTGATTTGAATAAGAGACTGGACTATGAATAGGAGAGGTCTGAATAAAAAGATGAGTAGTAATAAGTAACAATAACAATCAGGGTTGGACTGGATATGGGGGGGGGTCGGACTGGACATGATCCTATGCGCAAGTGCGACGTGCACATGCCAGCACGAATGCGCGGACACATGAAGGTAGGCATATAGGCCCTGAGATCTAGGGGCTGGGTCAGCAGGGGCCCATGAGCGCAGCGATCCATCGGATTTTTTCCCGGTGTCCCGCCGGCCCAGTCCGACACCGATAACAATACATTTGTAGCCTTACAGAGCTTTTGATTTTAGTTGGGGTCATTGACCCCCATTTGAAAGCTGGAAAGAGTCAGAAGAAGGAAAATAAATCAAAAACCATAAAAAAAAACCAATGAAGACTAATTGAAAAGTTGCTTAGAATTCCATTCCACTACCCTCAGACCACGTAACCCTTTTTGCGTTCCATCAGATAACAATGTGCCTGCGCTGATCTCCTCCACATGACTCGCAGCCGGCAATTTGGATTACACTGATGACGTCTGTGCCATGTTGGTACTCCCGTAAACTGAGATTGCGTCCATCTTGGTGCTGACCCGTAACCATTCCGGGAATAGCTGAGAAGGAGTCGGAGCTGTCAGAGCGGATAGAGGCGTTTGTGGCTGAGTTGAGGCGGAGGGCGACCAAGTTCCGAGGAAACTGCTAGGGAGACAGTGGGGCTGTTGCATCGCATAATAGCGCAGGCTCGTGGGGAAATGCTGGTGAGGCCACCGGGAGAGTTGTGCTGGTTTTATGTTGACATTTTCATAGCCCCTTTAAAGTACAGTGTATGACTGGCTTAATTCAGCTTTATGCCTAGCTAGATTTAAATAGACACAAGCCTTTACCTGATATTGGCCTATAAACACCTGACAGCTGACTATCCATCATCAGCCAAAAAAATAGCTCTTGCCTTTCCTTCTCCTGACTTTCTTCTAAATCCTGTATATTAATGTTTGTCTTATAAGTTTCCCTCCCAGTCTGTTTAAACAAGCAAGTTCAAACAAAATGTCTTGACATCATTTTTGATGGAGTGAAATGTGTAGCTTTCTTTTTTTACCTCTTTTTTTTTTTTCGTTGAATTCAAATTTCAGCCTCATTGAAAATAATGTCCTATTTGTACACCTTGTTGGCACTTGCCGGCCAGGGGCAGATCGTGTGGCAGATCGTGTGGCAGCTGAATAGTGCACAAGAGACAAAGAGACTGTGTACAAGGCTTTTAATGGGTTGTTCACCTTTGACATAACATTTAGGGGCAGATTTACTAAGAGTGAATTTTCAAGTTAAAAAAGTTCGAATTTCGAAGTAATTTTTGGGGTACTTCGACCATCGAATACGCTACTACGACCTTCGACTTCGATTCGAACGATTCAAAGTACTGTCTCTTTAAAAAAAACTTTGACTTCAATACTTCGCCAACTTAAACCTGTAGACTATGTTAGTCTATGGGGACCTTCTAAGTGTTTTGGTTTCGAAGGAAAATCGTACGATTCGAAGTACGATCGGAATACAATCGTACGATGAATAAAATTTGAATGTCGGAGGATTCTATTCGATGGTCGAATTTCGAAGTATTTTCCACTTCGAAATTCGACCCTTGATAGATCTGCCCCTTAGTATGATATAGAGAGTGATATTCTGAGACAATTTGCAATTGGTTTTCATTTTCTATTATTTATAGTTTTTGAGTTATTTAGCAGCTCTCCAGTTTGTTATTTCAGCCATCTGGTTGCTAAGATCCAAATTAACCTAGCAACCGTGCTTTGATTTGAATAAGAGACTGGAATAGGAAAGTGAAACTCGTTCTCTCGCATCACAGGCCATCGAATAGATTTTATTCATCGTACGATCGTATTCTGATCGTACTTCGAATCATACGATTCGAGCGTTTTTATCGTACGATCGCAATGTTGTGACTCAATTGGCTTTATTATGTCTCACACTTCATGGATTGTAACAAGCGGTGGGTATGCTGCGCTGTATGATTTACGCGTTTCTTGCCGTTATCCCGGCACTTCCTCAGAGTCTGAGGAAGACTCTTGTTACAATCCATGAAGTGTGAGCCATAATAAAGCCGATTACTTTTTTATGAAGATTGTGTCACAACATTATTCTACCAACTAGCGCCCATGATGCGAGAGAACGAGTTACGCAAGTACCATACCGGCATGGAGTAGCCGGCGTCTCGCGAGGGCAGCAACGGGGAAGACACAGTTGTCGGGTGAGCTCGGAAACAATCCGCATTTTTCTTTCTCTATCTATGAATAGGAGAGGCCTAAATAGAAAGATGAGCAAAAAAAGTAGCAAAAACAACAAATGTGTAGCCTTACAGAGCATTTGTTTTTAGAAGGGGTCAGTGACCCCCATTTGAAAGATGGAGAGATTCAGAAGCAGAATGCAAATAATTCAAAAACCATAAAAAATAAATAATGAAGACTTATTGAAAAGTTGCTTATAATTGGCCATTCTATAACATACTAAAAGTTAACCACCTTTAAGCATCATTTAGGGCTGGACTCCATGGTGCGGCTAGTTCCAAAGCGATTTCCTGAGAGGAATCGTATGCGACTTGGCAAATATAAGGTTAGTAATAGAAATGTCGGACCTTGTCGCTGCATGCACACAACACGACTGTCGGATGCGAACGCCACACGTTGCATCTTCATCTGACAGTCATGTCGTATACAAGCAGCAACAAGGTCTGACATTTCTATTACTGACCTATTTGCCGGATCCGTCTCGTCGCATACGATTCCTCTCAGCGCATCGCATCGGAACAAGCAGCACTGTGGCGTTCAGCCCTTATAATCAATGGGCAAATCTGTGCCTCTACGTGTAGAGGATGTACTAGAGCTTTTTTTTTTTTTTGCTGTTTTGTTTGAACATTTCTAGCCAGTTAGAACATTGTTAAACAGCTTCCACCCTTCACTCGGAAAAGTGAAGCACTAATGGGAAAAACGAAAGCTTCTGCTAAACCTTTACATATTTAAAACAGTCTGAATGTTTAATTGATTATATTGAGGGTAATCCATGACACAACTACCATCACTCAGTTTATCACTCTCTTGTCTCAGGAGAGCTTATAGAGATTATCCATAGAGAAGGGAGACCTATGAAAGCAGCTCAACCATCTGAAACCACAGTGGGGAACATGGTACGCTGAAACTGATCCGTGAGGAGTACAGCAGGTGAGTCCCTTTCTAATACCACTTCACCACTTTGCTCAAGAACCATATTACAAAATTAGTATTGGTAATAAAGCTTTGGGAGGCCCTGGACTGCCTGGAGAACTTGCAAAGATACACACTGTACCTGTATGCTTCTAGTTACACTACCAGTTCCCTTTTCCTCCACACTCCTTTTTGAATAAGGAACATTTGCCTGGGAACATTTATGATGGTGTTTCTGAGCAGTTATTGTCTGACTCACAAGTGACAAATGGACAACTTGATTAAAAATTACTTTGACATTCTATTCCTTGTTGTTCAGCTAGTAGGGTACCACATAGCCCTGGTGGTCCTTACCCTAGAGGTAGTAATACCCCTTTCTCTTAATTTGCATCAATTGACCTTGTATTTTGAACCTGTCCTTTTTATCTTTCAAATCATACCTTTGGTGATAGGAATGTTAGACACTGTATGAACTTCAAACTAAAGACAAAACCAGTCTAAACAAATGTGCACCAATGTTCAAACTCTCCCCACAGGTAACCCTTGCAAATATTTATTCATCGATATTCCCCTTTGTTAGGTACATTTAGTGGGTACGCAGCCAGTCCACATTTAGCTTTCTTTATTTTCCAGTTTCCCAATGAAGAAGATTCCTTTCACAAGTTTGTATCGCCACAGGAAGTTCTTCCATTTTCAGAAGGTATGGTTAAGGTACTGCGAAGGTCAAAAAAGGAGCATACAGTAGGGACAGTGAGGGCACCAGCAAGAACTGTTTATTTCATCATATGAATGTCAGGATCAGCCCGGGATTTGAACTCTGGTGGTGCTGTTCTGGCAATTTGCAGCACTTACCTCATGAGCCACTGGGCGCTCTCGGGACTGGTTCTAAACTCCTGTGTTTAATGTTTCGATTATCTGCTTGTTCACTGTATTGTTTTCCACCCACCTTGTTTACCCTCATGTGTTTCCCATTCCTAATCACCTTCCCTTTATAAACCACGCCCTGAGAGTCATTGAATGTATTCTGTTTGTTCCTGACCTGCCAATCTGAATCTGAATCTGAATCTGAATCTGAACCTGAACCTGAATCTGAACCTGAATCTGAACCTGAACCTTGAAAACCTTGTTACCTTGTTTCCTGAGTGAGTACCTTTTGTTCCTGTGTTCCCCATTTTTCCCTCACCATCTGGATACCTTGATTAGCCTTTTTGCCTGTTCCTGCCTTTTGGTTTCTGTGTCCTGACTGCCAATAAACCTATTACTTTCATCATCATCATGTTTTTGTCTCCAATCACCTATGGCTACACCCCTGGGCTCCCACCATATCCACTCCCCATGGAGTGGCTATCCTCGGTTACAGCGGCTCCCCGTTGTGAACGTTACAATGAACAAAGTACTAAAATTATATTTTTCAAACAATTATTGATGTAAAGGAAAATCTTTACTGAAAAACTTGCTATTTGGTGGTCTCACCATTTGTTCACCAATCGCAGCTAGCACTTTGTATAAATGTCTATGAAGAAGGTGACCAGAGCATATCCAGAAGGGTCTGGTGTGTTATTTTATGTCACTGTTGTTGGCCATCCTGGATGAAAGTAAGCTTAACCCTTTAAGTGCCACAGAACGTAGAATCTACGTTCTGTGGAAAAGTAACTTGAAATGCCACAGAACGTAGATTCTACGTTCTGCAGCACTTCCGGGTTCAGAAGCGGAGGAGCGGCTGTTAGAGCCGCTCGCTCCGTTCCTGCTCGATCCCCTGCCCCTAGGCAACGAGCAGAGCAGGGGATCGAGTGGCCCCTGGGGCGCGATCGCCCAGGGGCCCAAAAACAGCAGCAGGCACGTGCTACTTACGTGTCCTGCTGCTGCAGCCTACACCGCGCCGGAGATCTCCGCCCCCACAGCACAGGGACACAGAAGACGTCGCAGATTTCTTCCAGGGCCTCTTCCTGATCGTGTGCAACAGTCTCCAGCGACTTTTTCAGGTTAGTGCAACAATTACACACACAAACACACCAACACACACTTATTACAGTAATACACACTTAGATTCACACTTATCATAGAGAAGAAAGGAATAAACAGCTTCAGGCAGTACTTAAACTGCAAGTGTTCATTTATTAGCAGTGTTGCACACTGCTAATAAATGAACACTTGCAGTTTATTAAGTACTGCCTGAAGCTGTTTATTCCTTTCTTCTCTATGATATATGTACTTCGGGAGTGTGACACAGACTCCAGGGAATCTACAGCAGTACCTTTTAATGACCAGGACACACTGGAGCCAGCAATCCTCCTTCCTTAGATTCACACTTACACACACTTACACATACATTTTTGGGGATTGGGGGGGTCACTTACAATCACTGCACTTACACACATGTGCACACACACACACGCGCACATAACATGTAATTTACCATTTGTACACACGCACATACATGGCATTGTGGCTTTTTTTTTTTTTTTTCTTATCGCATCGTCTCTTTTTTTGGCTGAAAAAAATGTTTTATTGCCATTACGAATAGCGTATTCGCTAACCGTACTGTGCAATATCTTTTTTATGTTATTTCGGTGATTATATTGCAATTTGGGGTATTTTGGTGCATTTTTAGCCATTTTATTGAATTTTTAGCCATTTTATTGAATTTTCAGCTCTGCGTATGTTGTGTTCACTTGTTTCTAGCCGTATAACCTGTTTGGCCCAGCTAAAATATTCAAACTGTGATTCTGACGGCCGATAACACTAGTCTGGAAAAAAACATTGATTTTTGTGGTTTTATTGGATTTTTTTGCATTTCACTCTTTACTGCCTTATTTTGTTTTACCTTGTAAATTTTATCTACTATATATCCATTTGGGGGTCTCTGTGCGCCACATAGTTTGGTATATCTATGCATATTGGGCATCAAAGTGTTCAGTAGACCCCTGGTGTTCATATTTAGGATTTTTATGCTGATACGTTACGAAATGTGGGGCATATAATGCGGTAGAATTCAAGCTTTGTGACGATTTTCAAAAATTTGATAAAAACCGTTACGTTCAGCATTGCTTTGCAGTTTGGCAGTTTGCAGTAGAAACACTTATTTACCCATATTGGATTCGTCAGAATATGTACTTTCTGAAAATATATGGTTTTCTGGGGTCTCTGTACTGTTATGGGGGTCTAATGTCGCATAATACACACACCAGGTGCTCATATTGCAGCAGCCACCGCGTCAGCCGTGAAAATGTATATACACTATTGCCATTTGGGGGTCTCTGTGCGCCACATAGTTTGGTATATCTATGCATATTGGGCATCAACGTGTTCAGTAGACCCCTGGCGTTCATATTTAGGATGTTTTATGCTGATACGTTACGAAATGTGGGGCATATAATGGGGTAAAATTCAAGCTTTGTGACGATTTTCAGAAATTTGATAAAAACCGTTATGTTCAGCATTGCTTTGCAGTTTGGCAGTTTGCAGTAGAAACACTTATTTACCCATATTGGATTCGTCAGAATGTGTACTTTCTGAAAATATATGGTTTTCTGGGGTCTCTGTACTGTTAGGGGGGTCTAATGTCGCATAATACACACACCAGGTGCTCATATTGCAGCAGCCAGCGCGTCAGCCGTGAAAATGTATATACACTATTGTCATTTGGGGGTCTCTGTGCGCCACATAGTTTGGTATATCTATGCATATTGGGCATCAAAGTGTTCAGTAGACCCCTGGCGTTCATATTTAGGATGTTTTATGCTGATACGTTACGAAATGTGTGGCATATAATGGGGTAGAATTCAAGCTTTGTGACGATTTTCAGAAATTTGATAAAAACCATTATGTTCAGCACTGCTTTGCAGTTTGGCAGTTTGCAGTAGAAACACTTATTTACCCATATTGGATTCGTCAGAATGTGTACTTTCTGAAAATATATGGTTTTCTGGGGTCTCTGTACTGTTAGGGGGGGTCTAATGTTGCATAATACACACACCAGGTGCTTATATTGCAGCAGCCAGCGCATCAGCCGTGAAAATGTCTATACATATTGTCATTTGGGGGTCTCTGTGCGCCACATAGTTTGGTATATCTATGCACATTGGGCATCAAACTGTTTAGTAGACCCATATGTTTATATTTAGGATGCTTTATGCTGGTAATGATACATGGACAATACGATGCTGGAAAGTTGAAGCTTTGAGGCAATTTCCAGATATTTCACCAAAACCGCCAAATTTGGCAAAGCCTTGCGACTCAGTAGTTTGGAGCAGAAAGGCATAGGTACCCATTTTAGATTCTGTAGAATGTGTACTTTCCAAAAATATATGGGGTTGGGGGGTAAACACATATTTCTGTGTTTTTACCCCACAAAAATGCAGTCAATGTGTTGATTTTTCATGAAGTTACCCACCGGACAATTTGTATGTGCTAACTTCATTTTGGGGCCTCTAAATGCCATATACTTTGGTAAACTTATGAACAATGGCCACCAAAATGTTCAGAGGAACCCTGGCAATCATATTTAGGGTGCTTTTTCTTAGTACGTAATGACACATGGGTGATATGGTGCTGGGAAGTTGAAGCTTTGAGGCAATTTTCAGATATTTCACCAAAACCGACAACTTTGGGAAAGCCTTGCGACTCAGTAGTTTGGAGCAATAAGGCATGGGTACCCATTTTAGATTCGGTAGAATGTGTACTTTCCAAAAATGTATGGGTTTGGGGGGTAAACATATATTTCTGTGTTTTTACCCCACAAAAATGCAGTCAATGTGTTGATTTTTCATTAGCTGAAGTTACCCACGGGACTGTTTGTATGCGCTAACTTCATTTTGGGGCCTCTAAATGCCAGATACTTTGGTAAACCTATGAACAATGGCCACCAAACTGTTCGGAGGAACCCTGGCAATCATATTTAGGGTGCTTTTTCTTAGTACGTAATGACACATGGGTGATATGGTGCTGGGAAGTTGAAGCTTTGAGGCAATTTTCAGATATTTCACCAAAACCGACAACTTTGGGAAAGCCTTGTGACTCAGTAGTTTGGAGCAATAAGGCATGGGTACCCATTTTAGATTCGGTAGAATGTGTACTTTCCAAAAATGTATGGGTTTGGGGGGTAAACATATATTTCTGTGTTTTTACCCCACAAAAATGCAGTCAATGTGTTGATTTTTCATTAGCTGAAGTTACCCACGGGACTGTTTGTATGCGCTAACTTCATTTTGGGGACTCTAAATGCCAGATACTTTGGTAAACTTATGAACAATGGCCACCAAAATGTTCAGAGGAACCCTGGCAATCATATTTAGGGTGCTTTTTCTTAGTACGTAATGACACATGGGCATACCTCCCAACTGTCCCTTTTTCGGAGGGACAGTCCCTCTTTTGACAGTTCAACCCGCAGTCCCTCATTTGTACTGGAAAGTCCCTCTTTTCTCTGCACTGAACAGCCAGAAAAAGAAACAAAGTTTCTCACTTAATTGGCTTTTAGCAGAGAGCCCAGAACAGCTAACAGGTGCAAATAAGATACTTTGTAACAATTTTGAGACACAAAAATACAGTTTAGATAAGGAGAAATATTTTTAAACTTTCATAACCTGCCAAATTTTGTAAACAAACATGGTAATTAGGGGGTATGACCACAGAAAGGGGTGTGGTCAAAAAATTGCTGCGCTACATGCGGAAAAAAAAAATTTTGTCCCTCTTTTTACTTCCAAAATGTTGGGAGGTATGCATGGGTGATATGGTGCTGGGAAGTTGAAGCTTTGAGGCAATTTTCAGATATTTCACCAAAACCGACAACTTTGGGAAAGCCTTGCGACTCAGTAGTTTGGAGCAGAAAGGCATGGGTACCCATTTTAGATTCAGTAGAATGTGTACTTTCCAAAAATATATGGGTTTGGGGGGTAAACATATATTTCTGTGTTTTTACCCCACAAAAAAATGCAGTCAATGTGTTGATTTCTCAGTAGCTGAAGTAAAGTCCTGAACAATTTGGATGTGCTAACTACATATTGGTGTCTCTAAATGCCAGATACTTTGGTAAACCTATGCATAATGGGTATCAAATTGTTCAGTGGACCCCTGGCAATCATATTTCAGGTGCTTTTTCTTGGTACCTAATATAGTTTGGGATATGCGGAGCAGCAAAATAAAACCTTTGAAATGATTTTTCAGAATTTTGAATTTTTTGTTGAAAAACCGCTATGTTCAGACAAGCTTTTATGTTTGGTAGTTGGGAGTAGAGAGACATAGTTACCCATTTTGTAATCGGCAGAATGTGTACTTTTCAAAAATGTATGGTTTTCTGGGGTAAACCTACGGTTTCAGGATTTTTTTCCTTGGAATCTAAAGCATGCTGTTTTCTGCCTTAGTGCTTTCAAAATTTGGTAATATACTGCCGGGAGTTTTTGCTGTACAGAAATCCTAAATCTTCCTAAAACTATACATATCTGGTATTGGCACGTTCGAGAGACATAAGGTTTTCCAAACCAGTTGGATTTTCATCCGTAAAATGAAATGGTAAATGGTAATTTTTCATTTTTTTTTGGTATTTAGCACTATAAATTTTTTTGCACAGGTGTAAATACATGAAAACTCAGGCAGATTTAGAAAGCTCAGTTTCTACCGAAAAAAACAATGTATAGTTTTCCTAGGTAAACTATAGGTTTCCCCTCAGAAAATGCCCCTAAAGTGAGAGAGCACAAAATGTTTCAAAAACGGCTAGCATTTCGCGTAACCAAAATGTGAAATTCTGCTGGCACTTAAAGGGTTAATAAGCAACTCAACAATCTTCATTAAAGGGATACTGTCATGGAAAAACAATGTTGTTTTCAAAACGCATCAGTTAATAGTGCTACTCCAGCAGAATTCTGCATTGAAATCCAGTTCTCAAAAGAACAGACATTTTTTTTTTATATTCAATTTTGAAATCTGACATAGGGTTAGACATTTTGTCAATTTTCCAGCTGCCCCCAGTCATGTGACTTGTGCCTGCACTTTACTTTCTGGCAGGCTGCTATTTATCCTACTTAATGTAACTGAATCAGTCTCAGTAGGACTTGGCTTTTACTGTTGAGTTTTGTTCCTAGATCTTCCAGGCAGCTGTTATCTTGTGTTAGGGAGCTGCTATCTGGTTACCTTCCCATTGTTCTTTTGTTAGGCTGCTGGGTGGGGGGAAGGGAGGGGGTGTGATATCACTCCAACTTGCAGTATAGCCTTAAAGGACCAGTAACATCAAATTTTTTTTTTCAAAAATTCGTTAGTACACAACGGAAAAATAACACCAACACAAATTAAAATTTAAAATAGCAAAGCCTTTATTGAGAAATAACTTACAGAAATTCCACTTCCTGTCCTCTTCAGAAACGGCGAATGGGCGACCATCCATCCTGCAGCGCTTGATTTCTCCTCCTGGCTATTCACTGACCTCTGCCCCGATCGCCTTCTCCAGCTCTTCTTGAACTTTACTCAGCTCAAAAACATCGGGTGCCAGATCGGCAGAAGATCTGTGGCAAGGTGCTGTTGCTAATGAGCGGGATACTAAATGCCGGTTACACTGTCTGCGGTGCAAAGAAAACATTTACTGTGTTATTTTTTTTTAAAAACACTACTCAAATGTTTTAATGGAGAACTAAAGTCAAAATACAAATACAGCTCAAAGTACTGGCCAGTATGTTAAGATCTGCTTACCAGAAGCGTATCTCCAACTTAGTTTCCTTGTAAAATTAATCTGAAATTGAATTCCAAATTATTGCCAAGTAGATTGAAAGTATATCACGCCAGTCTCTTAATAAAAATCCCCATCTCAGGGCTTGCACATGCGCACAACCATGACTCCGTGCCCTGGGCATGCGCAGATAAATTTCCCTGTGCAAGAAGCTATACGAGTCACGTGACACCCAAACGACATGACTATCTATGCTTGGTCCGTTCTAACAGCCTATTTAAACGTTGTGCTTGTAACATCGTTGGTTAAACACACAAATAAATGAAATACTGATTACAGACCTCAGTCACACAAAACACGCAGCCTTTCCTCCCCTGTTCGCAACACTTGTACGCTGAGCGAGAGAGCTTCTGTAACCATAGAGACGCAATCTCTCTAAACTCCCGCCCTGCTTACAAGATAGTTTTGCGAACAGGGGAGGAAAGGCTGCGTGTTTTGTCTGACTGAGGTCTGTAATCAGTATTTCATTTATTTGTGTGTTTAACCAACGATGTTACAAGCACAGGGAAGGCAGTGAGGATATAATTGTAATGGGGAAGTGACGTATAGGGTTAAGAACATGGCGCCCTCAAAGTTATTGAAATATTGATAAGTTTGGAATGTGAGCAGAGCTTTTAAAAGGCACACAGCCATAAGCTTACCCAGCGTTTCAGGACAGGGGGTAATTGGCAACATTTTGGGATAGTTTTCTAATTTTACCTTTCCTTCTCCTTTAATTGAAAGGGGAACTATCACAACTTCAATTTAAAGGGAATCTGTCGTCATTTTAAACTTTTTTTTTTTTTTTTTGCATTTTTATAAATAACACACATCCATAAACACTGTCTGGCAAATAAAATGTTAATTCACAAATCCATGCATAAGTTATTTTAGTTTGTATTTTGTCATGGGGGCTTCCATTTCTGCTCATTACACATTCATCCTGTGCTGCTCTAACAGCAGGCACAGCATTACCTGTGTGCTTGGAGGCAGCCACTCTGTAATGAAAAGCCAGGTCGCACCACGACATGAGAATCTAGCTGTACATTCCCCCTCCCCTCTCTGCCCGTGTGTGATGTTTGGAGGAGAGAGGTCACATGGTTTGCAGGGAAGCAATTACTTTCACTTTCCTATGTTCTGCTCTATAGCTGCACTAGCAGCCCCTCCTCCCACAGACACTATCAAAGCTCCTGCCATTCTGTAAGTTTGTTCTCTGTTTTCCTTTGGAGGGGGGAACTTTCTCTCCTTGCTGCCTTCCTAGTTTGTTTTACTGGTTACTAGATGAGGTAAAGGAGCTGTGAGTTCCCTCTGCTATCCACCTCACACACACCTTGCTTTCCTGCCAGCAATACTTCTTTTTTCATTAACTACTTACTGCCTCCTTTCTCCTGAGCTATTTTCCTAGACTTCCTCCTAAGTTTTCCTGGTTTTCAAGTAGGGATGCACCGAATCCAGGATTCGGCCTTTTTCAGCAAGATTCAGATTCAGCCGAATCCTTCTGCCCAGCCGAACCGAATCCGAATTTGCATATGCAAATTAGGGGCGGGGAGGGAAATTGCGTGACTTTTTGTCAGAAAACAAGGAAGTAAAAAATGTTTTCCCCTTCCCACCCCTAATTTGCATATGCAAATTAGGGTTCGGTATTCGGGGGTTCGGCCGAATCCAAAAAAGTGGATTCGGTGCATCCCTATTTTCAAGTATGTCCTTATTTTATCCTTTTTTCTATTCTCTGTCATTAGTCCTGGGAGTGTACTCCTGTGTTTCTGCCATTCATTTATTATTATTATTATTATTTTTGAAACGTAAGTGGGGGCAGTGATCACAGGACTCTCTTATTTAAATCCTTCTGAAGTGGTGTCAGTGAGAGCTTATCTTGATACCTGCCTATTGTTCAATTGACAGGCTCAGCAGACAAGGCTCTATTTACATTACAGCAGCTTGTAGGAGGGAGGGGTAATGACATCACTCCAACTTGCAGTGCAGCAGTAAAGTGTGACTGAAGTTTATCAGAGCACAAGTCACATGACCTGAGGGCAGCTGGGAAATGTCAAAATGTCTAGCCCCATAGCAAATTTTAAAATTAGATATAAAAAAATCCATTTCTTGTTTTGAAAAACGGATTTCAATGCAGGATTCTGCTGTAGTAGCACTATTAACTGATACATTTTGTAAAAAAACATGTTTTTCCACGACAGTATCCCTTTAATATAAGAATCTTAGTACAATTAGAAACATTCTACATATAATCAATTAAAAAGACTGTTTCTGACATAATCAAGTTACTCTTCACCCTCAGCAACCTGAGCCTCTTCATGCAGGAGTTTAAGAGTGTGATTGGCAGGTCTAATCCTTTTAATAAGGGTATTGCACCATTTGCCTAAGGGTCAGGGCACAAAGGGCAGATTCAGGGAGATTATTCGCCCTGCAACAAATTTCCTCTTCTTTGGGGCGACTAATCTCTCTGAACTGCCTCCCCGTCAGCTAAATCGCCGGGGGGATGGCACTCGGCGCGATTTATTTTCCGAAGTCGCCTCACGAGGCTACTTCAGACGGCTTCGGAAAACTAATCGTGCCGAGTGCCATCCCGCCGGCTATTTGCATTTCAGCCGACGGGGAGGCAGGTTGGGGAGATTAGTCATCCGAAGAAGAGATTTGTCGCCGGGCGAATAATCTCCCTGAATCTGCCCTTTGTGCTCTGACCCTAAAATATGTTGTTAGCTCACTCTTTCAAAATGACTGAAATATTCTACTTGCAGGATTTGTGCTGGAGTTATTTATCTGCTAGGAAATGGATCCCCTGGTACATTAAAAATAATTGATCATAAATTAATATGAGTGAAATACTCACTTCTTGGTGGTGGACCATACTGTATGCTCCTTGTTGGTATTTCATAGATTGTAAGAGAGGAAACGAATGCTCTGAGAATTGATAGCACTAAGGCACACCCTAATGAGATGGCTTTTGCCCTACAGTTTTTCTTGTGGATGAGTTGGAATGGTTAAGTGCCTTTGCTTAAAAAGCTTTGCAAGAAACTGTGAAGCCATGTCTTCCAGTGAAAATATGAACATACTGTAACATAATAAAACTTTTGTATTTGACTCTCTTAGGTGAGATCCTCTCTCAGGTCAGTGCCTATTGCCCAATTTTAAATATATCGACTAATGAGCGAGCTGTACCACCCATCAGACCATGAACTGTAACAAGAGCCTCTGCAAAGGGACTTTATTCTTCTTCCAGTATCATTAGTATGATGTCTCTCAGCACAGTGAATCTTACCTCACATGCTTTTGTTATTTACCATTATTAATAAATGCTTCAGACTGAAAGAACCTAGAACGTGTCTCGTAATATTAATGTGGTGCTGCTGGATATCCTAAAAGGTTTATAATTTTTCTCTCTGCTGCATTAATTTAAAAATGGTTTGGAGGGGCCTGTTTGATCTCGTGTCTACAAAAATACCACAAAGGCTGTTGTTATCATTAAACAAAATTATTAGCAGACTAGAACTGTCTTAAAGTTAAACTATACCTCCAAAATGAATACTTGAGCAGCAGATAGTTTATATCAAATTAAGCGGCACAGTAAAGAATCTTACCAAACTGGAATATATATTTAAGTAAATATTGCCCTTTTACATCTCTTGCCTTGAGCCACCATTTTGTAATGGTCTGTGTGCTGCCTCAGATCACCTGACCAGAAATACTACAACTCTAACTGTAACAGGAAGAAGTGTTGAGTCAAAAGACAGAACTGCGAATTGTAAGATCCCAGGGGGCAGCCCATATTTTTTAAAACGGCAATTTTCTATTTAAGATTACCCAATGGCACATACTACTAAAAAAAGTATATTATTATGAAAATGGTTTATTTACATGAAGCAGAGTTTTTACATATGAGCTGTTTTATGTATAGAAACCTACATTGTACCCTACATAGACCCCCCTAGCCTAGCTGCTACCCCGGGCAATTGCCCCTAAATTTTTACTTACCCCTTGATGCAGATTCACAGCATCGGAGTTCATTGCAGCTATCTTCTTCGGTCTTCTTCTGGCTCTTTGGCAATTTTCGTGACTTTCGGTGTATGCACAGTTGACAGAAACCCGAAGACTGCTCCAACTGCGTATGCACCGAAACGGAACTTACTTCTTGATGAAGACCGAAGAGAAGAATATGGCTTGCATAAACTCTGATGCTGTGAATCTGCACAGAGGGGTAAGTAATAAGTTAGGGGCATTTGCCCGGGGTAGCAGCTAGGCTGGGGGGGAAGGAGGGAGGGTTTTTTTTTAATAAGGGGTTGTTCAGCTTTGAGTTAACCTTTTGTATGATTAGAGAGTAATGTTCTGAAACAATTTGCAATTGGTTTTCATTTTTTATTATTTAAGGTTTTTGAGTTATTTAGCTTTTTATTCAGCAGCTCTTCAATTCGCATTATAAACAATCTGGTTGCTAGGGTCCAAATAACCCTAGTAACCATGCATTGATTTGCATAAGAGACTGCAATTTAAATAGGAAAGGACCTACTAAAAAGATGAGAAATAAAAATTAGCAATAACAATACATTTGTACAGAGCATTTGCTTTTTAGATGGCGATGCCCATTTGAAAGCTGGAAAGGATCAGAGGGAAAAGGCAAATGATTCTTAAACTATAAAAAATAAATAATGAAAACCAATAGAAAAGGCCATTCAATTACATACTAAAAGGTTACTTAAAGGTGAACCACCCTTTAAGACTAAATCAAGCTTCCCCTGCTGGCATGTCCCAAGGGGCTTATGTTGTATACATCATATTAGTAGCAGACTGAGCTTGCATCATATAAAATAAAAGGCATGGAGAAAGTAAAAAAGAAAGAGACTGTGGACAGAGTTCAGGTTTTTTTTTATTGTTTTCTCAGTCTGTTTTGAAAGTTTACTGAAAATGTTTGTATATAAGTAATTAATTTACATATGTAATTAATTTACATATTCAGATTTTAGTTTAATTAAGAATGCTAGGAAGAGCTTTACCTTCCTTACCACTCAATGTTAGAAGTTTATGATTGCTGCATTATTCCATTAGTCAATTAAAGGGGGTGGTTCACCTTTAAGTTAACTTTTAGTATGTTATAGAATGGCCAATTTTAAGCAACTTTTCAAATGGTCTTCAGTATTTATTTTTTTTTATAATTTTTATTTGAATTATTTGCCTTTCTCATCTGACTTTTTGAAATGGGGGTCACTGACCGCATCCTAAAAACAAATACTCTCTAAGGCTACACGTTTATTGTTACTTTTTATTACTCATCTTTCTATTCAGGCCTCTCCTATTCATATTCCAGTTTCCCATTAAAATGAGCGCATGGTTGCTAGCATAAGTTGGACCCTAGCAACCAGACTGCGACAATTGCTAAATAACTTGAAATGCACAAATTAAATAAAATGATACCCAATTGCAAATTGTCTCAGAATATCACACTCTACATCATACTAATAGTTAATTTAAAGGTGAACAAGCCCATTAATTATTTGGCTGTTGTGTTGCTACCTTTTTTTGTACTGGTAGGCTGTGTGGTGTGGTAAGATGGTAACCTTCAGTCAGCTCCCAGACACTGCGCTGTCTCTTCAGACTTTTAAGATCCGGTTTTACCAGTAGGGATGCACCGAATCCAGGATTCAGTTCGGGATTCGGCCAGGATTCGGCCTTTTTCAGCAGGATTCGGATTCGGCCGAATCCTTCTGCCTGGCCGAACCGAATCCGAATCCTAATTTGCATATGCAAATTAGGGGCGGGAGGGAAATTGTGTGACTTTTTGTCAGAAAACAAGGAAGTAAAAAATCGGATTTTTTGTCAGAAAACAAGGAAAAAAAAAACGGATTCGGTTCGGTATTCGGCCGAATCTTTCGTGAAGGATTCAGGGGTTCGGCCGAATCCAAAAAAGTGGATTCGGTGCATCCCTATTTACCAGGAAGTAAAAACAAATGTATTATGGCCATTATTCAAGTATAAGAAACTAACATACAGTCATATGTAGAGTTTGGGAATCCCTCTCAGCCTGCATATTAATTTACTCAACTCTCAACAAAAAAGTGGTATGCCTTTCATTTCCCAGGAACATCTGAGTACTGGCTGTGCAAAAATGTGAGTACCCTTGTAATTTTGCTAATTTCAATGCCTGTAACTGCTCGATACTGATTTCTGGCAACACCAAATTGGTTGGATTAGCTCGTTAAGCCTTGAACTTCATAGGCAGGTTTGTACAATCATGAGAAAAGGTATTTAAGGTGGCCAATTGCAAGTTGTGCTTCTGTTTCACTCTCCTCTGAAGAGTGACAGAATGGGATCCTCAAAGTAACGCTCAACAGATCTGAAAACAAAGATTGTTCAGTATCATAGTTAGGGGAAGGCTACAAAAAGCTATCTCAGAGGTTTAAACTGTCAGTTTCAACTGTAAGGAATGTAATCAAGAAATGGAAGGCCACAGGCACAGTTGCTGTAAACCCAGGTCTGTCAGACCAAGAAAAATACAGGAGCGGCAAATGCGGAGGATTGTAAGAATGGTTACAGACAACCCAAAGATCACCTCCAAAGACCTGCAAGAACATCTTGCTGCAGATGGTGTATCTGTACATCGTTCTACAATTCAGCTCAATTTGCACAAATCTGTATGGCAGGGTAATGAGAAAGAAACCCTTTCTGCACTCATGCCACAAACAGTCACTTGTATGCAAAAGTTAATTTAGACAAGCCACAGTCATTTTGGAACAAAACGCAAAAATTTAGTTATTTGGTCATAACAAAAAGCACTTAGCATGGCGGAAGAAGAACACGGCATTCCAAGAAAAACACCTGCTACCTACTGTCAAATTTGGTGGAGGTTCCATCATGCTGTGGGACTGTGTGGTTAGTTCAGGGACTTGGGCCCTTGTTAAAGTCGAGGGTCAGATGAATTCAACCCAATATCAACAAATTCTTCAGGATAATGTTCAAGCATCAGTCACAAAGTTGAAGTTACACAGGGGTTGGATATTCCAACAAGACAATGACCCTAAACACACTTCGAAATCTACAAAGACATTTATGCAGAGGGAGCAGTACAATATTCTGGAATGGCCGTCACAGTCCTCTGACTTGAATATCAATGAAAATCTATGGGACGATTTGAAGCAGACTGTCCATGCTCGGCAGCCATCAAATTTAACTGAACTGGAGAGATTTTGAATGGGCGAATGGTCAAAAATACCGTCATCCAGAATCCAGACACTCGTCAAAGGCTAAAGGAGTGCTACGCAATATGTTGGCGCTATATACTGTAAATAGATGTTAATAATAATAATAATAAAAGGAGGCATCTAGAGGCTGTTACATTTGCAAAAGGAGGCTCAGTCTATCAATTTATGCACCTGTCTAATTTTGTTATGATGCATTTTGCATAATTTATGTTAATCCAATAAACTTGGTCACTGCTGAAATACTACTGTTTCCATAAAGCATGTGATATATTAAAAGGAAAGCTCAGCCAATGATAAACAAAACTCCAAAGAATTAAGAGGGGTTCCCATACGAATGTTAGCCCAAATGAATAAGCTCATGGCCAAAAGGGAGATTGTCAAATTGACATTAAAGGAGAATAAAACCCTTCACAATAACTGGACCCATTCCTGACCAAGTAACACTTGGAATACCTTAAGCATGGGCTTGTTCTGTAAATCAGAGTAGAGCCAGTGGGTTGGTGGGCGTGACCTTGCCTTACTTCAGGTACTCATTTTGGCGACTGATCATGCACAGTTGAAGCCATGTCCTCTTCATCTGCCTTTTAGAAGAAGAGGACCTGAAGTGGCAAAAGATAGTGCCCACCAACCCCGCTTGCTGTTCTAAAAAACAAGGAAGAGGCAATGGCTACATGTAGTGGGTTCGGAAAGAGGGAGGATATTACTGAGGCTTGTCATTTTAGTATGATGTAGACAAAGACAATAGTTAAGCATTTTGATTTTGTTTTTTATTTTTGTTATACAGCTCTACATACTCATTATGAATCAAGCATTAGTTTGAATGAAGGATGAATAGGAGAACAGCCAATAGCAGATAAGCTATAATGACTAAGGCTAAAGTAAACCAACCAGCTTTGCAAATGATCTAGTTGCTACAAAAAGTGACCCTTCTAAATCAAAATGGTTATTTTGTTGGGTTCGCCGTTCTTGTGTGGGTCTCGGCCAGTGTCATTAAGGTACATAGGAAACGATTCTAGGAATGTTGATGTCTGACAGTGGGCTACAAAGTAATGATTGCTACTTGTAAGGGCTATTCCACACTGGGAGATAGCCACGCGTTTGCGGTCGCGGCGACAAAGCGCGGCGACAGTCGCCGCGACCGGCGCAGGCGACAGTTTTGTATGGGCGCCTATGTAAAAACGCCTGTGCTAACCACACGAGGCGATGCACTTTTCAACAGTCGCCTGAAAAAGCCTCGCCAGGCTTTTTCAGGCGACTGTCGCCGCGCTTTGTCGCCGCGACCGCAAACGCGTGGCTATCTCCCCATGTGGACTAGCCCTTAAGCTGCTCACACACCAACAGAGATTGGCTGCTGACTTGGCCCATGCATAGGCTCAAAATAACACCATCCATTATCAGTATCTGATTAGTCTTTTATTGGGCCAAGCAGTCCTGAGATAAGGACCTCCTCAAGCAGTGAATGTGACCAGATGGAGAGGACAGGCCCCCTATATAATTCAACTGTTGACCCACAGACCAACCAATTGAATCATCATAGATTCACTGACCCAGCTGTGTGTGTACATGCTAAGTGCTATGTATGGCATACAACCCTTTTACTCGTGATATGATACCAACAAATATGGAAGCTAATGCTATATGTACTAGCTGAGGTCCCTAAAAATGACACATCATTACTTTAATGTTGATGTGTTATATGTTGCGTCAAAGTTCAATAAAAGGAGAACTAAGTTTAAAGGAGAATTCAACCGTTTAACAAAACAAAACAAAACCTACTCCCCAACCCACGTAGACCCTCCTCCCCCCCAGCCTAGCTGCCCCACCGGGGAAATGCCCCTAACTTTATACTTACTCCTCGGTGCAGATTCAGGCATCAGAGTCCACCGCACCCATCTTCCGGGTAAGCTGAGTGGGAGGCCGGCGAATCGGCGCATGTGCAGTTGGAGCAATTTGCCATCTGTAACAACTGCAAATGCGCTAGAATAGACGGAAATTGCCAAAGCGATGGAAGAAGACACGAAGACCCGGAAGATGGCTGTGGTGAACTCCGATGCCTGAATCTGCACTGAGGGGTAAGTATAAAGGTAGGGGCATTTCTCCTGGGGCAGCTAGGCAGGGGGGAGGAGGGATGGGGTCTATGTGGGGTTGAGGTTGTTTTTGGTGAACGGTTGAATTTGCCTTTAAAATCAGTGGGGGTGCAAAAATGTTAGGCACCCCCACTGAAAGTTGAACGTAGACACAAAAATGCCAGCCCTTTCACTCTGCCCCATAGTGCCTGCCCACTCCTGGTGGAAATAAGACAGAAGAGGAAGGAAGATGATGCTGAACGAGCTTCTACAGAAATACCGCGGCAAGAGAAGTTTTCTGCTAACAGGAGCACTGGCCTGGCGTATCAGTTAAGTCATTATAATGTTTGGCACCCCCAATGATTTTAACTTTAGTTAAACAAATGTTTATATCACATTAAAGTGACATTGTTTATCTTACCAAATCATAATACTGAACGCAAATGCTTCAAGTATTTATGGGCTTATTATTTGAGTTTAAGTGTAAATTGACTAGCTTGTTTTCACAGACACAACTGGACAATCTAGACCAGTGTTCCCCAACCAGTAGCTCGTGAGTAACATGTTGCTCACCAACCTCTTGGATGTTGCTCCCAGTGGCCTCAAAGCAGTTGTTTAATTTTTCAATTCCAGGCAAGTTTTAGTTGCATAAAAGATGTACTGCCAAACAGAGCCTCCTTTGGGATACCAGTCCATATAGGGGCTACCAGTCAGCCAATCACAGCTCTTATTTGACATCCCCAAGGACTTTTTCAAATTTGTGTTGCTCTCCAACTTTTTTTTACATTTAAATGTGGCTCACAAGTAAAAAAGGTTGGGGACCCCTGATCTAGACCCAGATAAATAAATAATAAAATAAAAGCAATAAATGACAAGTAACTGGCCATGAAACTTTCTGCTCTTCAACTGAAGACGGTAAACATGCAAGTACAGAGTCTTACTGGATATATTTAGCAAACCAAAGAAACAGATTTATTTACAAATACTGAATGTGCTGTGTTCCAGCTTTGGGATTCTCCTCTCATTTTGGAACTGCACTTTTGTAATTCTGGACTTAGGACTTCCTTTCTTCTGTAGCCAGACCTGCATTTCCTGTACTTTTTCACTTGGTCCTTGCAACTGTCCTGTAACAGTCCCTGCGTCTGTGTTCCGCACCCAGCCAACTAGACCTAAGCGATTTCCCTCTGCCTGCAACAGGAAAATAAAAGAATGCAAAAACCGTGAGTGACAGGCATGGCAAATAAGAATGGTTATTATTCACCGACTAGAAACAGTTTGTCAATTTAGCAGACTTAAGGCACTATTTTGCATTTATTAGGTATGAAGAGGCAGCATTGATTGGATATCTAATGTAATACTGAAACTACAGGAATGTGAAGCAACCCCTTGATAAGTTTAAAAAGCTATAGGGTAGTACAGGGCTGCATTAATTAAAAAAGAAGCACATTTACAATGTACATAGTGAGGATTTAGGTAAGGAGGAGGGAAATAGAGAATTATGTCATGAAAGAAGAAGAATTTGGTGGACCATGTGTGGAGGAATGCTAAGCTGAAGGAGAATGAAACCCTCCTCAGTACTTTTTAATTGTCAGACTCCTTTCATATCATCTGCACTGCCAAAAAGTTAACCAATGTCAAGCAGTACGTCTGAGTTGGTGGACCTCATGTCACTTCTAGTTCCAGGCTCCATGGTGGTGATCGCTACATGCGAGCAAGCACAGTGGGCTAGGACCAAAGTTTGACTTGCAGTGTCCATTGCTTTCATGGAGCCTAAGCCAAGAAAAACATAGGGATTGTGAGCACCTGCCTTTTACCTTAAACCTTAAAAATGAATATGGCTAAAAATGCCATATTTTATATACTGAACTTATTGCACCAGAATAAAGTTTCAGCATCTCAATAGCAGCAATGATCCAGGACTTCAAACTTGTCACAGTGGGTCACCATCTTGGAAAGTGTCTGTGATACTCACATGTTCAGTGGGCTCTGAGCAGCTGTTGAGAAGCTAAGCTTAGGGCTCGTCACAAATTATCAAGCAGAAAATGAGGTTGCCTGTAATATAAGCTGATGCTACAGGGCTGATTATTAAATTCTGATGCTAATTGCACTGGTTTCTGT
Source organism: Xenopus petersii (assembly GCA_038501925.1). Taxonomy (NCBI): domain Eukaryota; kingdom Metazoa; phylum Chordata; class Amphibia; order Anura; family Pipidae; genus Xenopus; species Xenopus petersii. Next base: position 82,140,980 of record CM076687.1, read on the forward strand.
GCTGCCATGTAGTAATTATCGGCATTGATTACTAATCAGCCTTATATTGTGACATTTCTATTCTGTTTATAAAGAATAACAGCAGCACAGAGCACTTGCAGTGAATCAGCAGAAAAGAAGATGGGGAGCTACTGGGGCATCTATGGAGACACAGAGCTTTACTGCTAAAGGGCTGTGGTTGTCTTGGGCTGGTACAGAAGCACAAAACATAATGTACAATATTTCTAGCTATTTCTTTAGTTAAGCTTTACTTCTCCTTTAACCCCCTAGAAAACTGACTGATACAATTTTTAAGACTGAGAGGAAAATAAGATTGGTTCAACCTAGCAATACAAACATCTCTCTCAAAAAGTTTTAATTACCCAATTATTAGAAATAATAATGGAATAAAGAAGAATAAAAAGAAAAAGCAATGAATCAGATGCAGTTAAAATGATTAGCTTTATTTACAAATATTTACTTAGGGTCACTGGGGGCTTTTTTTGTTTCAGGTGTGATGCAGTAGCCTGTTAAAAATGCTATTGTGTACCTTATACACAGATATTACTACACGATTATGCACAATTTTGTCATGACTTATAATGGTAAATTAAGGGGATTATGGTTTGGTTTTGTTTTTTTTCAATTATAGTGAGAAAAAGTTAAGTTTTAGTAATTACCCTTGAAGTGTACAAGTTCATACAGAAAGGTACAGGGTGAGTTATGCAAAGAGACTGTCAAAAAATAGTAGAGTAGGAAGTTAAAGGTAATGCCAAACTTTATTCCAGGTAGTCCCCAAGAGGGTTTTCGATAGCTAAGAGCTGGTTCTTGTTTACAGTGGGGAGCCGGCCCACACTGGCCATTTAGAAGTTCAGGAGAATGCCTGGTGGGCTGGTCAATTAAGGGTTATGTGGGCTGGGGAATTTTGTGCCACCAAATGGACACCCAAAGCCAAATATGGAGACAAAGTTGAAAAGCTAAATGGTAGCCGAAGCGGCCCGAAAAGAGCCAAAAGCACTGAACAAATAAGCTGCTGTCTCCTAGGAGGAAGAAGACTGTCTGGGGGCTGGCCACCAAATGTTTTTTTTTTTTTAACTTTTATGGGGGTACCCCGACCACCAGTGTTTTCTTTTTTCCTCGTTTTATCTGGGCCTTGACCACTTGTGGGGGGGGGGGGGCAATGTCACACATTTTTATGTGGGCTGCTGTTTTTTTGCCAGGGCTGATTTTTACTCCCAGTCCAGCCCTGGTTGGGAGGGATAGTGTTTCCCATCCCCAGGTAGTTCAAACCCTCCCTCCTGGCAGGGAAATGTCTGGGTTCCCTAATCTTTAAAAGGGAAAGCCACTCATGTTCTGTCACTTTTGGTCCCCACTTGCTGGAGGAGGTGGTGTGCTGAAGGGCCTAAGGTGGAGGCAGGCCTCAGTAGGTAAAGTAAGATTTGTAATAGCTCACTCTAGGGGGCATATTTGTCAAAGAGTGAAGTTAGAGATCGCCACGGTCCACTAATGTGAAATTCTGCCACTCTCCGTTCATTTCTATGGCATTTTGACATGAATATTTTAGGGGCACATTTACTTAGCTTGAGTGAAGGATTAGAATAAAAAATACTTCGATTCGAAGGTCGAAGTAGCCAAAAAAATACTTCGAAATTCGAATGATTCAAACTAAAAATCGTTCGATTATTCGACCATTCGATAGTCAAAGTACTGTCTCTTTAAAAAAAACTTCGACCACCTAAAACCTACCGAGCAACAATGTTAGCCTATGGGGAAGGTCCCCATAGGCTTTCCTAGCTTTTTTGATCGAAGGAAAATCCAATGATTTTCCTTCGATCGTTCAATCGAAGGAAATGTGGTAAATCCTTCGACGTCGAAGGATTTTACTTCGACGGTCGAATATCGAGGGTTAATTAACCTTCGATATTCGACCAATAGTAAATGTGCCCCTAAAAGTGAACTTTCACCCATTGATAAATACTCCCATAGACATGAATGGAGAGTGTCAGAATTCAAGGGACTTAAGTGGTTAGGCTCAGGAATAGAAGATTCCTGGAGTTATACACCACTTTGAGCATTTCCCAGCACTGGGGACTAGTTTGATATGAGATTACTACTTCTAAGGCAGGGCTGTCCAAAAGGTAGATCTGGATCAACAGTAGACCTTTAGCTGGTGATCAGAAGATCTCAAGACACTGTCAATAGCTTGTCTAAATCACCCTTCTGTTCCATGCTTTTCATTCAGATATTATGTTGAAGTTACATAATAGATGTTTAAACACAACAATATACATTTTTTCAAATGAATAAATCAATATTTAAGTAATATTTTTCGAGGAGTGCTAAAGATGCTCATGGATTTAGCTCATAATGGGACAATATCACTAAAAGTAGACCTCACATTAGTAAAGTATGAGCACTCCTGTTCTTGGGTGTGTGAAGAGTAGAGCTGTGATTGTGTTAAGAGTATCATACATTAGTTTATTTACAAATTATGGAAAAATATACAACCCTGTTATCTTTTTTTATGGGCAAGAAAAATCGAGTTAGCAACCATAACAGCATATGGAAAAAAGCAGGATTTATGATCTCAAGATTCTTTGTGGATGACAATAAACAGCAACATAGCTGCCTCCTTAGACCTTATTTGTTGTGTTTCTCAGAATGTAATATTTAAATACTATTATATAAGTCACAACAGAATGCAATATTGTCAAGAAAAGGGTCAAATGAATTGATACAAAATAATGGTAGACCAGAAGACAAATTACCTGGGTGTACTTGCGGAAAAAAACACCTTGGACCTTTCCAAACACTTCATAGTCCACAGAGATTGGCTGCTCTTCCTCAACCATGCTTCCTCCTTTTTTGTCACAAAAAGTTTAACTTCTGATCAAGCCTAAAAAATAAAGATTTTTACATGATGTTTGTTAAAAAAAACAAAACAAAACATTGTCTATTATAATGAAGTGTGGTCCCTCTCTCGTGTAAGATCTTGCACACATTTTCCCCTTTTTTTCCTTTGCATTAAATGTAGATTGTAATCACCTAAAAGCATCAGCTAACTAAATCCATTATATTCTGCCTATGTCTATTTAGCACTGAGACTATGGGGCAGATTTATCAAGGGTTGAATATCTAGGGTTAAAAAACCCTCGAATTCGACCCTCGAAGTAAAAATCCTTTGAATATTGAATTCAAAGGATTTAACGCGAAAGCTTTGAACGATTTTAATAGATCGATCAAAGGATTTTTATTCGATCAAAAAAAAAACGTAGAAAAGTGCTGGGGAAGGTCCCCATAGGCTAACATTGCACCTCGGTAGGTTTAAAGAGGCGAAGTATGAAGACAGTACTTAGATTATCGAATGGTCGAATAGTCAAACGATTTTTACTTCGAAACGTTCGAATGATTCGATCTAGATCGAATTTCACCAATTCGATGGTCGAAGTACCCAAAAAAATATTTCGAAATTAAAAATTTTTTCCATTCGAATTCTTCACTCAAGTTTTATTACATTGTTTTAGAATACCATGCTGTCGTTTTTTGCCCTTGATGTACATTCATAGCATAGGGAGTTGCATTTTGAAGTGACAAAATGCAATCAGTTGCATTTATAAAAATGCATATAAACACAACTTTTTTGTGCTTTTCAAACCACTCAAAAAAACGTCTTTGTAAGAACCATAAGGATGCTGATGCAAAGGTATCTGCACTATTACTATGTGGAACTACAATTTTATTTATATTCCTACTTGTCTTACTTGTCTTTCAACTCAGGCACTATCCTATTCAAATTCCAGTCTTTCATATAAACCATTGCCTGGTTGCTATGGTAGATTAGATCCTAACAACCAGATATCTGAAGAAATTACCAAGTGGAGGGTTGGTGAACAAAAAGCTAAATAACAAAAAAATTAAAAATGAAGATTGTCTCAAAACATCACGGTCTACATCATGCTAAATATTAATTTAAAGGAGAACCAACCCCTTATTAATAAAAACCCCAACCCTACATATACCCCCCCCCCCCAGCCTAGGTGTAATTTTCGGAAATTGCCCCATAGTACTTTCTACTCTTCTCCTATAAAGGTATAGTTCACCTTTAAAGGAGAACCAAACCCTTATTAATAAAAACCCCTACGAGAGAGACACACAAACACACACCCCCTCTCCTTTAAAGGTGAACTATACCTTTATAGGAGAACTCAAGCTCAACAAAGAATTAGTTTAGAAGGCCACAACTTATATTTTGGGCTTCTGTAGCAGCCCAATGTCATCACATTGCTTTAACCGTGATGATCTGTTTCTATGCAGACCAAGAAGCTCCCATCTTCTTTTAGTGGGTTAATATCTCATACTCTGGGTGACTATTAGTTAACTGTGGTTAGGGTTAGAAGCACAATAAAAAGTACATACATTATATAAAATTTACAGTACAAGGGCGATTAGTAATTCATTTTCATATATAGGGTTTCTTTGAATTCAGACTCATGTGGCAGAATAGACACTTATGTATTATAATAAATACAGGGATGCGCCAAATCCACTATCAAATCCTTTGTGAAAGATTCGGCCTAATACCGAACTAGTTTGCATATGTAAATTAGGGCAAAACGGTTAAAGAGAACTGCACGCAAAGCTAATCAAGTTTTTATTTTCTTGTTTGTATGATGAAAATTCACATGATTTTAAGGATTCAGTATCGGTTCGGTGAGGAACTTGGATTCGGCCCAATTCTAAATCAAATCCTGGATTCTTTGCATCCCTAAATAAATAATGTACTCCGTGTTGTAAAATATGAGGATATTAGAAGTCACATCGGAACTCTATAATAGCACTTAGCCTTCAGCCTCTTATATGGTTCTGGTACTCCTCTATGATAATATCCCTATCATATACAATATGGTGTACATAATTCACTATTTAATTTCCAATAACGTCTAAGCCTAAATGATCAACAGCAATCCGGAGAACACAGAACAGGACAGTACCACTGACACATAAAAGACATTCTAAGCAGCTCCTGTGGATAAGTTTGAAGGCAATTCATTACTATTTCATGACTGCTGAACCTCTGGGTTTGGAAAGTAAGTTAAGCACAAGCAATATTCTTTATTTCAGCAATAATTATTTTTACTAAATATACCCCTTATCAGTGCTAAGCTACCTGCTTGAGAGTCTGGGTGGCCATGTTGAGGCATGCATATACGCATAATGAACGAGTACCCCAGATTGCTCATTAGGTGCATGATATGACATAAGCTTGGTAAGGGGAACAATTTTAGTGATAGATGCTTTTTAAGAATACTTAAGAACACTTAATTGGACTGAAAGATTGAGCTTTGGCATCACAGATGTGGAAAGAAATTGATGTCCAGTAGAAAATATATTTCTCCATTGATAATAAAAAAGATTTCCATCTCGCCCTTTGGCAAACTGACCCTTTAGTGCTGTCGGTTGAAAGCCTGAAACATTGATATCTGCAGCTGAACTATTTTACCCCTGTCTTTGGGAAAAATGTACATTTCCAACTAAGCTGTTCTTATATATGTCCAACAGGATACCATGCCAGATTGAAATCTGATATATTATATATTGCGCCCAAACAAATCCAGGGTCTAAAACAAGAAAAGGATTATGACAAACTTTTCCTCCTCCATAAACCTGCTCACCGTTTTCTTCACCCAAAGATTTATGTGCAAATAGTCTTCATTAAATTAGAGGGAATGTTGACTTCCAAGATGAAAATATGTCAATAATAGTGATGTGCGGGCCAACCCGATCGGGCGGGTTTGGGTCGACCTGGCAGTGCTCCTTGCAGGGGGCAGGCACCTTCAAATGCCGACATCTGACGTCCAGGTTTCCGGTTTTATAGTCTCGAGTCTGCTCACCCGCCCCTTTTGTGATGTCATTGTGATGTCATCAGCAGGGCGGGTTGGCGCAGGTCTATAAAAGGACCCCCGGAAGCAGGTGCGGGTCATAGCAGGGCGTGTTAGGGTCGGGTGCGGGTCAGGGAAACACTGACCCGCACATGACTAGTCAACAATTATTCGTAAAGGGCAAGTCAAGCCAAATAAAAGTTTGCCTAATAAAAGAAAACATCATTCTAAGCAAATTTTTAATATCCATTTCTCATGATATATCCATATCCATTTCTCATGAATTATAAAAAAAGGGGGGACAGAAAAGCACTGCATTTAATTCTATACATATACCAACCATAGAACATTTGCTTAGAATTTTTTTTTTTTTTTTTTTTTAATAGACATTCACTTTAACAAACGTTGATTTTTAATATAATTATCCTTTAAGAAGTACATATAGATTCACCTATACACATATAGATTGTTGTTGAGAGCAGGGGAGCCCCCACTGCTATATTTACAGCCATCACTGAACACATGTGAACCTCTTATCCGAAAAGCTGCATTTCAATGAGCAGGACTCCTATATAGCCTTTCTCTAATAGCAATCTCCTCTCCCTCTTACTCCATACCTCTCATCCAAATACGACCCATATGAGTAAGTTGTAACAAGAACCCACTCGTGTAGTTACTAACCTTCGTTACTATAGCAGCGGTCGCACAAGCCCAGCCTTCCCTTCCTGTGGCGCACAGAATATTACGTCATCACTTATACGTTCAGCGACTGCGCCTGTTGTTTCCTAGCAACCGTGAAACCATGAAAACAGCGCGGAGGTAGAAGGAGAGCGAGATAAACTGGTAGGTTTGGGAAGTGGCGGGGACGGTAGATGTAGCTAGTTTGGTTTGGCTTTTAGTTAAGCTAGCTTCTATTAGTCAGTGTTATCCGTTATACGACGGGAGCTATATATCCTATTAAATGCTCAAGCACTGCTATTGTTTAAATGTCCGGTTAGGTTTGGGTGCAATACTGATGAAGCCATGAAGTTATCCCTGACTAGCTCCTAACATTCTTTGAGAAGAGAAAAAAAGAGTAAAAAGTGTATTGTGCATAGAAGCCCTGATATTATACAGTATATACAGTACGTGATGTGCATTATTATCTTCTCCATGCAGGGAGGAGTATAACCATGGGCTGCACTAAGGGGCAAATTTACTAAAGGGCGAAGTGACTTCATTTCGCTACTTCGCCGATTTACTAACGGGCTCATGCATAACTTCGCTAGTGAAAGAGACTGATGCTGGCGCTCGTTCGCACTCAATCGGCAGGCGAAGTTGCCTCTGGCGAAGGGACGTAACTATGCGAATTCACGAAGATGCTGATTTTACTGAACATTACCTCTTGCACCAGACTTGCTTTCGCCACCTCAGACCAGGCAAAGTGCAATAGAGTAGATAGGAGTTCCTCAAAATTTAGTGCTAAAAAACGCTGGCGTCTTTTCCTTTTTTCAGCGTGATAGGCTGCAAAAGAGCGTCAATTTTTTGGGGGGTAACCGGCTTCCACCCCAATATTTCGTAACATAAGGCACAAAAACTATACAGTGGGCTCATGTGTAGGGCATTATAACCACTCTATTTTATTTTATTAAGCTTCCCTGGGTTTGTGTAGTGTAATGTATTGCTGCAACATATACGTCCATTCAACTTTAAATTCCCACCGTAAGCCAACGTTAGCGCAACTTTGTTCTGCTTGCAGAATTAACGCTAGCGCAACTTCGCCATCATTCAGCACCCTGGACGCAATTTTGCATGTTAGTGAATTAGCGTTGTTGAGCGAATTTTCGCCTGGCGAAGTGTTGCCCTGCCTGCGAAGCTGTCACTGGCGAATTTTCGCCACTTAGTAAATTTGCCCCTAAGTCTCTTCCCAGGGTTGCCAGGTCTAATTTTCAAAACCAGCCAAAGTCAGCTATAAAACCAGCCCAAATCTAGCCAAGAGGCACTTCAAAAGTAGCCCAAAAATAGCACAATATGTGCAGTGTAAAAAAAGTCTAAAAAAATAAATGAAATATATATGAAAATATGCCTTTTTCAAATTTTTCCATGAAGCAAAATGGGACAGAATCTCTGCTCATCAGTGTTGCAATTATAGAGGGTGTCCAGGAGCTATAGGGGCCCCGTAAAAGGTCCTAATAAATATAAAACAGGTCAACCTCTACACATTTTGGTGGCCAGCAGATTTTTGCCCCATGCTAAAAGAGAAGGAGAAGCTACAGAGACATTTTATTGGCAATAGATTAGCTGCAATAGTGCAAGCTAGAATGCTATATTTATTCTGTAGAATGTTTTAATATACCTGAGTAAAAAGCTCTAGAAGCTCTCTGTTTGTTTAGGATGGCAGCAGTATTAGCTTGCTGTGACATCACTTCCTGCCTGAGTCTCTCCCTGCTCACTTATAGCTCTGGACTCAGATTACAGCAGAGAAGGGGGGGGGGGGAAGAGGAGCAAACTGAGGTTGCTCACTCCCGGGGCAAGGAGATTTAATCTGAAGGCAGGAAGTCTGATACAGAAGTCCATGTGTACACAATAGAAGGAAAGAAATGCAGTGTTTCTTTTGACAGAGGACTCAGAACAGCACTACTTTGAGGATTTACTGGTATATTTAGGTGGACCTTTCTGATAAGGCTTACTTCGTTTTAACCTTTCCTTCTCCTTTAAGAGTGATGGGATGGGAGACTGGGATATAGAGCCCAACATCTGGTAACTCCTGACTTCTACACAAGTTAGTCCCATTGCATGTTGGGTATTGCAGTCTTACATTAAACTTGGCAGTTGGCAAATTGTTAAACAAAAACGACATTACCCAACATGCATTGGGAGACGAAGGCTTGGCACGTTAGGTCAAGAAAAACCTTTGGCTGGTTTCCGAAGTACAAATCAGCCATAGGCCCAAAAAGTAGCCTAAATCCGTAATTTGTACTTTCAAAACCCGCCTGGGCTTTAAATTAGTAGCCCAATTCGGCTAAAAAACTGCCAACCTGGCAACTTTCCGGCGGGAAGTAGGTAATTCGATTCTGTCACAGCGTTATATAATGTGCTTACGTAACTATGACATATATACACATAGATGTATTTTAAACCCCCAGTGTGTCATTTGTGGATTAAGGAAAAGGAGAAAAGATGTGAGACCTGTGATTACTTTGCACCACTAACCTTTTGTTTCAACTTAAGCTCAATGAATAGGGCTTGTGTCCTTCATACCGTTGCTTATTGTTTTAATTAATAATTACCGTTTTTTTTATTTCTTGCACTAAACAAGAAAACAAATACACTAACTATAGCACACCCTGGTTGTGAGCCAAGGTTTGCATGGGAGAAGCTAGTAAACGCATTACAAGTCCACAAATAATCCCTTAGTATAATGAGCATGTGATGTCATCAAACCCTGACAAACCAGGATACACAATAGTGGTGATAATTGTGAATCATATTTATCAATGGAGTTTATATTTTGATAGATATGCTTTTAATACAAATGAATATAAAGTGAGTGAGTTTTATTGTGGTGAGTTCTAAATTCATACTTTTAAGAAACAGAGTACAATCTATTTATCTTTTTTATTTTTTATACTATTCCGTGATTATAGGAAAACTATACCTCCAAAATGAATACTTAAATGGGACCCGTCACCCAAATTATTTTTTTTCCAAATCCTATCTTATCACGTTAGTCAAGCAAAATTAACTTTAATTAAACTCTAAAAATTATTTGAAATATGTTTCCTTTGGTCTAGGAACGCATAATGATAGCAAGCAGGCAGGAGCTATTTTGTGGACACTGTTATTAAGACAAGCCTTTCATCATCTCAGAATCTTGTTTGTGCATCAGAATGGGGGACCTGATGTCCATCCCCATGTCCTGGCTACACAATGTAATGGTTAAGAGAACTGGGGGAATGTGGGGAGAGCAGTGAAATCTAGGAAGTGCTGAATGGAAAGTGAAAGTAGTTGCCTGCCCCTCCTCTATGCCTAAGGCATAGAGGAGGGGCAGGCAATATATGATTGACAGCTGAGATTCTTTAGTTAAAACAGCTATAAATGCTTTAATAAAAAAAAGAATTTGGATTTCATGTTTAATTTGAAAATTACTTTTATTATACAGATTTTTATGTCTGGGTGACAGGTCCATTTAAGCAGCACATAGTTTATATCATATTAATGGCATATTAAAGAATCTTACTAAACTGAAATATATATTTTAGTAAATATTGCCCTTTAACATCTCTTGCCTTGAACCACCATTGTGTTCTGCCTCAGAGATCACCTGACCAGAAATACTGCAGCTCTAGCTGTAACATGCAGAAGTGTGGAAGCAAAAGACAGTATTTTGTCTGTTAATTGGCTCAAGTAACCTAACATGTATGGTTTGGTTGTGTGCACTGTGACTAATTCTTAAAATTTTCTATTTAGGATTACCCAATGGCACATAAAAAAGTATAATTTTATGAAAATTGTTTATTTACATGATGCAGAGTTTTACATATGAGCTGTCTAATGCAATATATTTTTAGTTAGACCTAGATTGTTTGTGGATATAGTTTTCCTTTAGTCCTTCCATAGAGTATCAAATAGATCAGTTAACTTTTGATATAGATTGCTGTTATAATGATAATAATACAGCTGTCTTTTGTTTATGTGCTATAAATATGGGTGGTCTACACACCAGGAACAGTCCAGGGTTTATGGTTGTGGTGATGTTATTAATATTGTGAACTTTTAGACTTAAGTCTGTACTGTGGAGTAATCGGAACAGTGCACAGTTGATTTTCACGCTACTGACACCTTTTGGTACATATTTACTTAACCGGTGAACAAAAGTGACATCTCACTTATGTCTACACAACTCTTAGTACAAACTTGCAGCATGCTGCAAATTATTTCAAACATTAAAGGAATTGTTCAGTGTAAAAATAAAAACTGGGTAAATAGATAGGCTGTGCTAAATAAAAAATGTTTCTGATTTAGTTAGTTAGCCAAAAATGTAGGGGCCTCAATATTCGACTGTCGAAGTTAAATACTTCGAATAGAAAAATAAATATATATAATATATTGGAGAAAAAAGAGGGATGTATCATAAGGAGAGACACACAAAAAAAATGGTTAGACAATGTTTATATTTCTACCGCTCATAATATTTATTTAGAAATCATGTTCTGGATATTCTCAACAGCAGACATTCATTTTCTTTTCAGGTATTGGCATATCTAAACAGAAAGTAGTACAGTAGTCTGAAGTAATGTGTGAAGCAAAGTTGCCTGTGCTAAAAAGAGAGTTACCAGTACCAAAAAGTCTGTCCAAGCTTGAAAAAATGAGAAATCAGTATCAAGAGAAGGTCCATAGAGAAAAAGAAGAGAAGATACTGACACTATTCGCAAAGCAGCAAGAGTATGCTACGCAGAAGGTTCATGGATCCTCCCTACGCACTTCAGAGCTGCATCGTAATGCCAGCAGCAACGAACGAAGGAATATTAACGGCCATCACTATCCTCCTAGCTTGCACACAGCTCCATTGCCAATGGAAGAAAAAAACTGGGCCTCAAATTGGATTGTTTCCAAACGGAGTGCTGGAGTGGATAGAGCACACCCTCTGAAACCTGTGTTTCACCACAAGAACCAAGGGAGTGTCAAAACAGAAACAAATATTTACCGCTCACAGTCTGCTCATTCTGTAGGAATCAAACTGGCCATTCCACACCCAGAAGAACATTTACGTTTGAAATCAGGGCCCAGTAGACCAGAAATATGGTTCCAACTGCAGAAGACAGAGCTGAGTTTGGAAGAAGAAATCTACCGAAAGAAAGTTTTATTGAAAGAGAAATTGCGTCGAACAGAAGAAGAATTACGCAGGATTCAGAGAGAAAAGGAGGCAGCTGAGCTAGAGGATACATCATTTAGAGGAATCTCAGAAGGAAATAGAACAATGGGCAAATCTGATGAAGGAGTTGGGAATTTGCACAACCTTGCTTTTACATTGAAGGCAAAAGGGAAATCCAATAAACATTTTAGAAATCAAAGTTTAACTTACCAAACAACAGACCCTCAAACAATTAAACCGGTTTCAAACAATGTGACAGAGCGAGAACAGCCTATTCACAGAGGTGGAACAGAGAGAGAACAGCCAATTCACAGAGGTGGAAATGCTAGAGAACAGCCAATTCACAGAGGTGAAACTGCGAGAGAACAGCCTATTCACAGAGGTGAAACTGCGAGAGAACAGCCTATTCACAGAGGTGGAACAGAGAGAGAACATCCTACTCACAGAGGTGGAACAGAGAGAGAACATCCTACTCACAGAGGTGGAACAGAGAGAGAACATCCTACTCACAGGGGTGGAACAGAGAGAGAACATCCTACTCACAGGGGTGGAACAGAGAGAGAACAGCCTATTCACAGAGATGGAAGCCCAGAATTTGCAGCTTATTTCAAAGAAGAAGAGAAAAACCAAATACCCAAGGATGGGCCTAACAATGATGCACCAGAACTAGCAGCAACAGAGCTGGTCCCCTGTAGCTTGTGTGGACGTCAATTTCTAGCACATCGTCTGGAGAAGCATACTCAAGTTTGTCAAAAGATGCAGCAATCCAATCGAAAAGTATTTGACTCATCTAAAGCACGAGCTAAAGGAACAGATCTTGAGCAATACTTGCAAACTAAAGGACGAACTCAGCAGAATGCTCCCAAGGTCAGCTTGGTTTATTTGCAAACAATTCCATTAAATGACAAGGAAATAACATTACCAATATCTGTTGGTTATGTATTCCCCTTGATCCCATTTTTTTTTTATTGGCTGTAGCTTGTAATTAAGCATTTGTCTGTGCAGCCCCTGGGATCAAGGGGGGCTGCTCTACATAACCAATAAATATTAGTCAGTTCACTATACTTACCCTTTAATTTGGTCTACATGTAATAATGCACCTCGATATTGCCTAAAGCATATGTTTAACATCTTAAACCACTACTTTGTTACCTTGGTCTTGTATTTGAGATCTGTGTCTAGCTGAATATTATAAATGCATTGCCTTTTGGTTAAACATACCCCAGCATGTACAGTATGTTGATAGAATGTGCTAGGTAACTTAGATCGTAAATTCCATGGACCAATATGAATAATAAAACATTCGTTGTGAAGGAATGAGTAACATTTTAGTATAAATAAATAATAATAATAATGGAATTTGCAAGTTTTCTTATACTCGCCCCCTAACATTCAGTTGACTTTTCTTTTTTGTCCCCTAATTAGATACAGAACAATGCATGGAAGCATAAACATGAGTCCTTTCAGCAAACAATTCGTCACGCTCGTGCAGTGCAGCAGATTATAGCCCGGGGGGGAAAGCTATCTGATCTGCCTCCCCCTCCAGTTGAGGAAAACCCAGATTATGTGACTTGCCCTCACTGCAATCGTCGGTTTGCCCCACGAGTAGCAGAAAGGCACATCCCTAAATGTGAGAATATTAAAAGCAAACCACGGCCTTTACCTCCTCGTAGACGCTAAAGATGAGTGGACTGCAAGTAAAGAATATGTTTGTGCTTTTTGTAAAATCAAGATGTCTGTACCTTTTTGTAAAACTTACTTGTATTCCTTTGATAAACATTATTGAAGGAGTGCCCATACATTATTAATGCAAGGTCTACTTTTAGTGATGTTGTCCCATTAAAGCCGTCAGTCAGTCTTCATGTACTGTAGGATCATATCATTATTCTGACTTCGAGGAGCTTTAGGCAACATTAAGATGTGAACAGAGGTTTACACATTTATTCACAGTACATGGTGGAACATGTTAAGTCATGAGATTTATTGTGTTAAGATAGCCATGATCTTTCCTGATGAGTTGGCAGCAGGTCAGGACTGAGAGTCAAAATAGGCCCTGGCATTTCAGGTACACAGAGGCCCAATCAGCCCACACAAAAGCCCAAACAGCTCCCACCAGCCCACTAAATACTGACTTTCTATAGCACCTTATAGCAGCCCCTCTGGCATCTGCCAGAACCTACAGTTGCCAGTCTGGGCCTGGTTGGCAGCTTATATGTACTATATGGGGCCTAATTAAAGGCGTATCCAACCAATATATAGTCAGTGTTTTAGTTATGTTCTCTTCAGGCAGGTTCTCATAGGCCCCAATGTTATCTTTGTTCATCTAGGGCCAAACAATCAAATTGTAATTAGCAGGGTTCCTGCCCAAATGAACTTACATCAGATCAGATTGATTTGGCCACCACCTGGATGGCCAAATTGTGTAAATATCCACTGATATTGCAACACTGCCAGTCACTACTTATTGGGTTGATGGGGGGCTGTTTGGCCTCTATGTACTTTAAATGCCAGGGCCTATTTTGAATCCCAGTCAAGACCTGACTGCCAGATATGCAGATTTTATTGTACTGGACCAACTTAATCTGGCAGATTTACAAGCATTCACCTCAGAATTATATAATTGGAAAATACAATGCAATTCCAAATCACCCCTTCAGGAGAATTTATAATAATAATGACATTTTCTAACACCCATGTCTGATGTAGCTACATAACAAGGGGTATGGGTGGCAAGGTTTTAGTTTTAGCACATAGATCACCGCCAACAGTTTTTCAAAAGTTATCTTTACCATGTTGGAATGACTTCAGCTCTTCTTTTACAAATGCTTTACTGCACAATGTCAGCGTAATGAATAACTGTTTTATTTTCCTTGAGCTGTAACCAACATTCTGTATGAAATATGAAAAATATATATATATATTTACATATATATTTATATATATATATATATATATATATATATAAATCATTTCATATATATCTCAATCTATATATATATATATATATATATATATATATATATATATATATATATATATATATATCAATCTCTCTCTCTCTCTCTCTATATCTATATATATATATATATATATATATATATATATATATATATATATATATATATCAATCTATCTCTCTCTCTCTCTCTCTCTCTCTCTCTCTCTCTCTATTTTGTGGTCACAGCCTCATTGCACCCCCGCCTAATTCCTCCACTGGGATGATCGTGTACAAACTACACACGTCTGTTGTAATGAATACAGTGTTCTCAGGTAATGTATCAAATCTTTTCAATAATTCAAGGAGC
Source organism: Xenopus petersii (assembly GCA_038501925.1). Classification (NCBI taxonomy): domain Eukaryota; kingdom Metazoa; phylum Chordata; class Amphibia; order Anura; family Pipidae; genus Xenopus; species Xenopus petersii. The sequence goes on from CM076687.1 coordinate 82,155,997, forward strand.
GATGAGGTATCAGCAATATATGACCGCATGAATGTACACAGAGGTTGCAGGAAGCATGCTACATTGGAGAACAAAGAACTCCAGGCCGAGATTATAGGTTTACCAGGTGGGGCCACTGAATTTTTATACACCTTAGGCAACGTATATATAATTGGGCATTGTGGAAACTTAGTTTCCAAATAATTAAAACAGCTTTCATTGATCCACCCAGCAGCCTTAGCAGTAAGTAGCAACGTATCAAGTTTAGTTTTAAACCCATTAACTGGATCCCGAGTTGGTTTCTCATATACTGAAGTATCCGATAGCTGTTGTCAAACTTCAGCTCTTTAATAAACTCTATCTAACAAGACAATCAAACCATCCTTATCAGCAGGGCGTATAATAATTTCTCTTTCATTACGTAAAGACTTAATCGCCTCCCTCTCTTGTTTAGTCAAATTAGAGAAGTATTGTTTAGTTTATTTCAAGGCCTCAGAGCATTCCCTCTGTACAATTCCACAGTATATTTTAATAGATGTGGCCATATTGGGTGGATCAAATGTACTGACGATATCATATATAGATATAGATAGATATATATATATATTGATATAGATATATATATATATATAACTACTACAATTATAATTTATTGGCACTGCATCCAGGCAAATTTAAGTAACTTTATCGAGAGTGCTGGCAACCCTTGGTGTGTATGTGTGTGTGTGTATATATATATATATATATATATATATATATATATATATATATATTGGACAGACTTTTTTTTCTAATTTTGGTTCTGTAGATTACCATTATGAATTAATTAGACAATTGACTCAAAGGCTATTTCATGGGCAGGTGTGGGTTATGTCACTATCAATGAAGCAGATAAAAGCAACGCAAAAAGACCTGGACGGAAGACAACAGTGGTGGATGATTGCAGAGTAATTTCCATGGTTGAAGAGAAACCCCTTCACAACAGTCAAACAAGTGAACAACACTCTCCAGGAGGTAGGTGTATCGATATCCAAGTCTACCATAAGGAGAAGACTGCATGGAAGTAAATACACAGTAAATACAAGCCACTCATAAGCAAGAATAGAAAGGCTAGATTGGACTGTGCTAAAAAAACATCTAAAAAGGCCAGCACAGTTCTGGAAAAACATTCTTTGGACAGATGAAACCAAGATCAACCTCTACCAGAATGATGGCAAGAAAAAAGTATAGAGGAGGCGTGGAACAGCTCATGATACAAAGCATACCACATCATCTATACAACATGGTGGAGACAGTGTGATGGCTTGGGCGTGCATGGCTGCCAGTGACACTGGGACACTAGTGTTTATCCATCATGTGACACAGGACAGAAGCAGCTGAATGAATTCTGAGGTGTTCAGAGACACAGTCTGCTCAAATCCAGCTAAATGCAGTCAAATTGATTGGGAGGCGTTTTATAATACAGATGGACAATGACCTAAAACATACAGCCAAAGCAACCCAGGAGTTTATTAAAGAAGTGGAATATTCTTGAATGGCCAAGTCAGTCACCTGATCTGAACACAATTGAGCTGCATTTCACTTTTTGAAGCAGTGTCGGAATGGCCCACCGGGAGACCAGGAAAAGTCCCGGTAGGCCCAGGTGTCAGTGGGCCCTTGTGCTGCTAAACATTTGGCCTATTTCATGGTCATTCCCTATTTCTATGAGAACAAAGAGGCTAAATAGATGGAATAATGGATTATAGTGTGTAAAGAAAAAAAAATTGGAGGATATAGGTTGAGTGAGGAGAGGAAATAGTACTGAGAATGGGCCCTTGGTTTAAGATTTTTGGGTGGGCCCCTGGTGTCCCAGTCCGACACTGTGTTGAAGACTAAACTTGGACAGAAAGGCCCACAAACAAACAGCAACTGAAAGCCGCTGCAGTAAAGACCTGGCAGAGCAATAAAAAGGAGGGAACCCAGAACCAGGTGATGTCCATGAGTTCAAGACTTCAGGCTGTCATTGGCAGCAAAGGGGTTTCAACCAAGTATTAGAAATTAACATTTTATTTTCAGTTTTTTAATTTGTCCAATTTCTTTTGAGCCCCTGATATGAAGTGAAGTCTTTAGTTGCTCACATTTTTATGCAATGTTTTGAATTAAAGCTGAAAGTCTACAGTTCAACTGCTTCTGAATTGTTTCATTTAAAATTAATTGTACAGAACCACAATTAGAAAAAAAGTTGTCTCTGTCCAAAAATGTATGGACCTAACTATATATATATATATATATATATATATATATATATATATATATAGAAAATGGACCAGCACTCCGATTTAATCAAACAATAGTGTTTTTATTCAGACATCACTGTGCATCCAACGTTTCGCCCCGCATTGGGGCCTTTATCAAGGATAAAAGTGCTTGTGATAATTTAACAATTTATATACCCACAATCCCCCATCATGACGTCATCAAGGTGTGCCATAAGCATTTAGTGCAATTAGATTAAAATACATGATTAGAAATACATGGTTAAAAATACCTTTTCATTTTGTGCCACTAGGTGTCACCAAATTGTAGTGATACAAATTCTGTCACTAGATTGTAGTGATACAAATTCTGTGTACTTAATCCAAAAAATGAAAAACTGCTACATATTGCTTATGTTGATTCCAGAAACAGCATATGATATGTATCCCGGTATTGGTTATGGTCCTGATATGATTGATACATATGTTTCAAATGGTTGAGATAAGGTTTGTTTTTGTTTATAGGTGCTGCTACAGTGTATCTGCTGTTTCTGGAATCAACATAAGCAATGTGTAACAGTTTTTTGGACTAAGTACACAGATTTTTTTTGGATGCACAGTGATGTCTGAATAAAAACACTATTATTTGATTAAATTGGAGTGCTGGTCCATTTTCGACTGTTGTACAATACTCTTTTGACCAAGCACCCGTGAAGAGATTGAAGTGCCTGAAGAACATGATATCAGTTGTAAAAAATGATGGTGGAATATTATTGTGTGGGACTGTTTTAATGCATCAAGGCCTGGGCAGATCACCACCATGGAATCCACTACGAATTGTTCATTGGACCAATTGTGCTTTCGAATGAAGTGAGACCATCTGTCAGAAGAGTAAAACTCAAACAAAATTGGACCTTGGAACATGACAAAAACCTCAAACTTCCCAGTAAATCCAAAATGGCTAAGTTAAAAGCCAGAATTAAATACATGATTGCAATGTCCTTGTTTTTAGTTCATATATATATACATATAGTGAATCTACTGCAATTAACAGCCAGAAGAAAAACAAATGCTCAGATAAAAAGTGCATGAAAACAGAATCTCTCACAATAGTCAAAAAAATAGCCAAATCAACTGTACAGGGAAACCCTGGTGTTATTTCAGACCAAGCACCCCGGCAGACATACAGTGAAATGAAAGAATGGTAGGGTTGATAGAAATTAAAATGTGATAAAAGAAAAATCGTGTAATTAGGAAAACTGAGATTTTTTGTTTTAACCTTTGATGTCTTTGTTTGGTTTGCTTTCACAGAAACAATCTAACATGACATATCCAAAAGAACAACATACATAAGGGGAGTCTGTTTTTCGCCCCATGGTGTCTGAGCAGGGCGGGACGGTGATGTCAGGGGCGGGGCTATGACACAGCAATCGCCGATTAGCTGGTCACTGCGTCAATTATCGGAAATCCTGCCTGGTTTTCCCTATTTGTAAAACCGGGCAAGCAGTTTTGACCAGTGCAGCCCTTCAAAAAACCGGGCTGTCCGGGTCAAAACTGGGAAGATGGCAACCCCAAGTACGAGGCAAATTTATAGCTGAGAGTCACCTGATGCCAGTCTGACAGATTTAGGAAGAGCCAAAGACAAATTCAGAAAAAATGTTGGTAACATTTTAAAATGATATGAAGAAGATTTTGTCTCAATATCATCACTTTTGTGAAATTTCCCCCCCTTTCAGTTTTAGTTTCAGCCACCTAAAACTACTCCCCTCTGACTTCTAATTTCATTGCCTGTATGTGTTGTACCAGCACATCTGACGAACGGGCTTGCCCCGAAACATTACATTGTTTGCACTTAATAAACACGCAGAGTTAATCCCGATTGCAAGAGACCCATTGTGCGGGTTTTCCTTAATATTTGCAGGTCACTGCTCACCATCATTGTTGGGTCTTCCAGCCCCTATGGGCAAGTGAAATGATCTTACTATTCTCTGCCACCAACACTTTTTTCCATTGCTCAGACACTTTGGCTTTACCTGATCTTAAATTCATTTCTGGAAACTCCCATGGACTCTGTGGAATAGCAACGAGCTTCTTGCATCTATTTCTAATGACTGCAGGGATCTCAGAAGTAGCAGTAACTAGGGCTTTAGAGATCGGAAATTCTTTGCACTCCCAAAATGTAACTCTGTTGCACTGTATACAGGAATGGCAGGAGATGGCTAGCACCATCAGAGTCATTGAGAGATGTCCTAAATTAACTGGGCACCTTTGAACCACTTGATAGTGTGAATTTGTTTCACATTACTGAGATTTTTATTTTTTTATTGGAACACATAAGTACAATATAAGTATTTTATGTAAGTACACTTTTAATATTTGCTAACATTTTTTTAACTGGAAATATTAAAATGTTTATATTTATTAACACTAAGGGGCACATTTACTAATGGTCAAATATCGAGGGTTATTTAACACTCAATATTCGACCGTCAAAGTAAAATCCTTCGACTTCGAAATATTCGACCATCAAAGTAAAATCCTTCGACTTCGAATATCGAAGTCGAAGAATTTACCGCAAATACTTCGATCTCACGATCGAAGGAAAAATCGTTTGATCGAACGATTAAATCATTCGAATCGAACGATTCTAAGGATTTTAATCCTTCAATCAGAAATTTGTTAGGAAGCCGAATTGATGTTCGGTAGGTTTTAGTTGGCGAAGTAGGGAGTCGAAGTTTTTTTAATGAGACAGTACTTCGACTATCGAATGGTCGAACGATTTTTAGTTCGAAGTCGAAGATCGAAGTAGCCAAAAAAAATTCGAAATTCGAAGTATTTTTTCTTCTATTCCTTCACTCGAGCTAAGTAAATGTGCCCCTAAATAAAAATACAGAAGAATGTAGTAAAGAGATGTGTGTGTGTGGTTTTTGCATGATGTGTAGAAAACCATAACAGTGCATAATATTATAGGTGCAAAAATGAGGCATCTCAGAGCCAAAAGGTAGTGCAAGCACTGGAGTCAAAGGGTAACACCAAAGGAAGTTTTTCTATTGCACCCATTATGAAAAGTCACTGACCCATATAAAAAAAAATTGCTCTGTAAGGCTACAAAGTTATTGTTATTGCTACTTTTTATTTCTCATCTTTCCATCCAGGTCTCTACTATTCATATTACAGTCTTTCATTCAAATCAATGCATGGTAGCTAGGGGAATTTGCACCCAGACTGCTGAAATGGCAAACTTGAGAGCTGCTGAATAAAAAGATAAATAATTCAAAAACCATAATAAAAAATTAAAGCCATCTGCAATTTGTCTCAGAATATCACTCTCTATATAATACTAAGGGGCAGGTTTATCTCACTAACCTACACATTCGAGTTATATTTTTGAAAATGCGAATGTTAATAAGAAAAGAAATCTGAAAATTCAAATGTCAGAAAATATCAGAAAACTCGATCAATGCGAAATTTCTGGACATAAATTCGATTGAGTTTTTTTGGGACATGACCTCGATCATTAGAGTTTTTTCCCTCGTCGTTTTTCGTGCGAGTTTTTGACATTTGGGTTTTTCCATAAACACGCAAACGTTCAAAATTCGAGTTTTTCCCAAGTAGAAAAACCCTCACATAACTCACAAAAATTCGATTCTTGATAAATATGCCCCTAAAAGTTAACTCAAAGGTGAACAACCCCTTTAATTATATCTTAGTATGGATCAAGTACAAAGTACTGTTTTATTATTACAGAGAAAAAGGAAATGGTTTAAAAAAATTGATTATAATGGAGTCTATGGGTGACTTCATTTCTGTAATTCGGAGCTTTCTGGATAATGGATAGCATGTATGGTCTGGTTTCATCTGTGCTTTCCGCAAATAACACTTTTAACACTTACAATGTTGGCCAAACTATATTTGGATCTTTGCACATTTTCAGTATCACTTTTTTACACTGATTACTGTTGCTACTCATGTCTGGTCACTATGTTTTTCTTTTTTGCTTGTTGAGTCACATTTGTGCACAGGGGTTACCAGGGTCAGACTGGAGCATTGAGGGCCCACTGGGACTGCAACCAAAAGGGTCCTCCAGGCAGTCATGGGGTCCCCTCCCAACTTTTAAACTATGCCCCCAGCGCACATGCACGAACAGCCGCACTTATCAGGGGAGCAGGTCTTAATTTATTAAGGTTAATACAAGACAACAAAAAAGTGCCAAAATGAAGTTTTCATCATGCTAATATGTAATGGGCCAACGCAAAAAAACATTATTTACCTATACCAATAGGTGTCACCATTGTGCCAGTCATAAAATATTTGTACATATAATACAGTCTAAAAAAAGACATGCAAAAACAAAACATGGAAATATGCATTGAAATGAGTATTTAAATATGGTATTCAGCCCCATATTATAAGCAACTGGCAAAAGTTGGAATTCACCTGAGCACACAGGAAGATTTTTTTGTCTTAAAATGGACTACAGTCTGAAATGTGTCCCAGACATGGGCCTGACTTTAAAGCTACTAATGGACCCATAAGCTGCATGTTTAAGTACCAAGTAATTTTTCACTTGACATGAATGAAGACCAGACTATTTTGAAAATAATATGCATAGCACTCTCTTACCATCCCGGGTAAAGCTCAGTCACACCTACTCCCTAACTCCCAAGCCTTAAAGAAGAACTAAACCCTCCCGCTATAAGCCGCCCTAAGCTTCCAGTCATTGTTCCCCTCTCCTCAATATGCTTTAAGGCAGAGACACACGGTAAGATTCTGGGAGATTAGTTGGCGGGCGACAAATCTCCTCTTCTTCGGGGTGAGTAATCTCCCCAAACTGCCTTCCCTGACGGCTAGAATGTAAATCGCCGGCGGGATGGCACTTGGAGACATTCATTTTCCAAAGTCGCTCCGAGTGCCATCCTGCCGGTGATTTACATTCTAGCCGGCAGGGAAGGCAGTTCGGGGAGATTACTCGCCCCAAAGAAGAGGAGATTTGTCGCTGGACGACTAATCTCCCCAATAGGGATGGGTGAATTTGACCCCTTTCATTTCGCCAATAATTAGGTGCCAGCGAAATGTCACCAACGCCCATTAAAGTCTATGGGTGTCAAAGAAATGTAATTGTGCGGCAGAATTTTTTTTTACGCGCAAGTCTATGGGCGTCATTTTTTCAGCGAAAAAATTCGCCCATCCCTACTCCCCAAATCTCACTGTGTGTCTCTGCCCTAAGTGTAAAAAAAACACCTTTAAAAAATGTTCACCCTTAAATGCAGAGAAGACCATTGGTTTCCTGTGACTACACTACATCCAATATCCTCTGGTCCTCCAACTTTTATGTTTTATGAAGTATTGCAGTATTTGCTGTATCATACAGGACTGACGTCTGGGGTTGGATTCTGAACAGTGTAGTTTCTGCAAGGCGTTTATATTTTCTCTAATTCACATGTTTTTTTTTAATGCAGGTGCTACTGTTTTAGCCCACAGTTCAAAACCATTGTGTATACTTGTTTATCATTGAAACTGGTCCTAGTTTGTATTCCTTTAGGAGGGAACGTAGGCCACAAGCTTGCGACAGTAACCGTGCATTTTATTAAAAAATTAAAGTATTATAATGGAAATAAAGTGAGGGGTGTATATGCCCAAAGCTTCCAATATGGCTGCAGAATGCAAGATTTGTAGTGCAAATATCTATATCTACCTAGAAATCAATTCAATAAACAAAACATGTAGGGATGTAGGAGCTTTTGATACATTTGAAACTCTCATATAAACAGGGCTAAAGGCTCTGAAAAAGCATATTAGCATAGCAGAAACATATTGACAATATGTTTTATAATGGGCTAAAAAGGAATGTGAGCTCTTACCTTTGTGGGAAATCTGAATGTTTATTTTAGCAAATTTACATTAATGTATAGCAAACAGATGTTACAATTTTAGGATGCACTGATGCATTGCCAGCACTATTTTTATTATTGCCAGCATTAGTTTTATTATTCCCAACATTCAAAGGAAGCTGCTGCTCCTCATGGCCAGTCACCCACCATCAGTGCTGTGCAGATATCCCCACAGAGATTACGCCTCCCCCCAGGCACCTTCTCTGGATCCTCCAAGGTGAGTGGCCGATCACAGCAGGGTTCAGCTCTAACAGTGTGGCACAGGTGGCACTGGGGTATTTCTACGTGAAATAATCTCTGTGTCATCCTTATATGAGTTTTGGGGGTATTTCTACGTGAAATAATCTCTGTGTCATTCTTATATGAGATTTGGGAGTATTTATATATGAAATAATCTCTGTGCCATCCTTATATGCGTTTTGGAGGTATTTATATATAAAATAATCTCTGTGTCATCCTTATATGAGTTTTGGGGGTATTTCTACGTGAAATAATCTCTGTGTCATTCTTATATGAGATTTGGGAGTATTTATATATGAAATAATCTCTGTGCCATCCTTATATGCGTTTTGGAGGTATTTATATATAAAATAATCTCTGTGCCATCCTTATATGCATTTTGGAGGTATTTATATATAAAATAATCTCTGTGCCATCCCCATATGAGTTGTGGGGTATTTCTACATTAAATAATCTCTGTGCCATCCTTATATGAGTTTTGGGGGTATTTCTATGTGAAATAATCTCTGTGTCATTCTTATATGAGATTTGGGAGTATTTATATATGAAATAATCTCTGTGCCATCCTTATATGCATTTTGGAGGTACTTATATATATCAAATAATCTCTGTGCCATCCCCATATGAGTTGTGGGGGTATTTCTACATTAAATAATCTCTGTGCCATCCTTATATGCGTTTTAGAGGTATTTCTACATTAAATAATCTCTGTGCCATACTTAAATGAGTTTTGGGGGTATTTCTACATTAAATAATCTCTGTGCCATCCTTATATGAGTTTTAGAGGTATTTCTACATGAAATAATCTCTGTGCCATCCTTATATGCATTTTGGAGGTATTTATATATAAAATAATCTCTGTGCCATCCCCATATGAGTTGTGGGGGTATTTCTACATTAAATAATCTCTGTGCCATCCTTATATGCGTTTTAGAGGTATTTCTACATGAAATAATCTCTGTGCCATCCTTAAATGAGTTTTGGGGGTATTTCTACGTGAAATAATCTCTGTGCCATCCTTATATGAGATTTGGGGGTATTTCTACGTGAAATAATCTCTGTGACATCCTTATATGAGATTTGGGGGTATTTCTACATGAAATAATCTCTGTGCCATCCTTATATGAGATTTGGGGGTATTTCTACGTGAAATAATCTCTGTGCCATCCTTATATGAGATTTGGGGGTATTTGTACATGAAATAATCTCTGTGCCATCCTTATATGAGATTTGGGGGTAATTGAACATGAAATAATCTCTGTGCCATCCTTGTATGAGTTTTGGGGGTACAGGTATAGGATCCCTTATCCAGAAACCCGATATCCAGAAAGCTCCGAATTATGGAATGGCTGTCTCCCATAGACTCTATTTTATACAAATAATACAAATTATTAAAAATTTGTATTATTTGTATAAAATGGAGTCTATGGGAGACAGCCATTCCTTTTTCTCTCTAATAATAAAACAGTAGCTTGTACTTGGTCCAAACTAAGATATAATTAATCCTTATTGGAAGCAAAACCAGCCTGTTGGGTTTATTTAATGTTTAAATGAATTTCTAGTAGATTTAAGGCAAGAAGACCCAAATTACGGTAAAATCCGTTATCCGGAAAACCCCAGGCCCCGAGCATTCTGGATAACAGGTCCCATACCTGTATTTCTATGTGAAATAATCTCTGTGCCATCCTTAAATGAGTTTTGGGGGTATTTCTACGGGAAATAATCTCTGTGCCATCCTTATATGAGTTTTGGAGGTATTTCTACGTGAAATAGCAGTGCAGGTGTATTGCTTGTATGGGAGGTGTATTGCTTGTATGGGAGCAGGAAGCAGGAAGACCAGGAAGAACCCATAATGCTGCATTAAAAAAAGGAAAGGAATAACATTCCTGTCCACCCTTCCCTATCTTCAAAATTCATCAGGCCTTCTACAGCAGTCATGTGATCAGATTTAGCCATGAAAGTACTTGCAGAGTAATCATAATTGTGTAACACCAAAGTAGCCAAATGCATATTTTCAGTGGTCGTAATTAGATGTTACTGGACCCCAAAGGAAAACATTGGTAAGTTGACCTTTTCTATCAAGATATATGGAAATTAATCCTTAATTAGGGCCTCGTGGACGCCTGGTCTCTCTGCAACCATAGGGTCTGCTTCCTCTGTAGAAATGCAGGAAAACCAGGCGGAAACCACAGTTTAGTAACAGAGGTATCTGGCAGTCGTCATAACACAGGTATCTGCCAATCATGTTTTAAAGCTACTGCAAATGGAATTTTATGGATGGAATATGGATATGGATGGAGGAGTGTTAATGAGTAATAATTTAAGGACTTTTGTTGGCTTGCTTATTTAAAGTTTGCTTGAAAAAATTATTCTGTAAACCACTGATTATAAAAATCTAATTTTTCTAATTAAATTAACATAAAAATTGGTACATACTGACCCTCAGATGATCCACCTTATGCGTTTCATACCCTCCAGTGCTTAGTCATAGGTGTCTTCAGTACCAGAGGGTATGAAACACGTAAAGTGGATCATCTGAGGATCAGTATGTACCAATTTTTATTATGTTAACTGTAATAAAAAGTACTCACCCTGGTGGTCCAGTGGTGTGACAGGGATACCCGCCGCGCCATTGGCGCTGAACGCCCGCCACGCCGCTCCTCTACAGCCGCCATCTTGGGTTCTTAGGGCGTGCGCACCCGCGTCTCGTTGTTTATATTGACGGGGACGCGCTGGCGTAATGACACTATAAAAGACCCATTTGGGCTTTCAGACCTTGCCCGTTATAGGTTTATCCTGGTGGTGTTTTGAGCTTTGAGCTATCTGTTATTCTGATTCTGATTACTGTTTTTGACCCTTGCCTGGCTTTTTGACGATTCTATCTTCTGAAAACCTGACCCTTGCCTGATTACCGACTTCGATTCTGCTTAACCCTCCTGATTGACTTCCTGGTTTGACCCTTGCCTGCCTGACTACGTTTATTCTCTGCCTGCCCCGACCCGGCCTGATCTGACTACTCTATTGCCTAATGCCTTGTAACACGACCTTCTGCCCAAAGACTTTGCCAACTCTTGTGCCCCTCTGCCTGTCTAGAACCCCTCTCCTTGCACCTCTTGTTATAAGACTTGGCGGCATCTGAGTAGCTGAGGGCTCCTCCCGAGTCCAAAGGCGGCTGCTAAAGGCAGAAGCACGAGCCGAGACCAGGGTGCTTGGCATCGGTTCTAGTTTTAGAGTGCCAACCGTTACATTAACTTAATAAAAGATTTTTGATTTTTATAATCAGTGGTTTATGGGATAATTTTTTCAAGCAATCTTTGAGAGTGCCTTGGGAACCGAGCAAAATCCTGGAATCTATATTGCCCTGTGTGGACTGGCAAACCGGACTCCCCCCACACTGAGGTATTTTTCCTGTTTACCATTGCTTATTTAAAGTCCCTGATAATGTTAAATGCTTTAAGTAGGTTCAAGTAGGTTTAATGTAGCGTTCACTAAATATGATGAAGTAGGAATTCGGTCATGAAAATGTATATAGATGACTTATTGTTCATCAACCATCGACATTACCTCACTTTTACAAAGCTGAATAGCAAGTCTTGTATCTCTATGGAAACTGCAATTTAGAAATGTATGATGTCACTGTGCAGTGTTGACCAATATGGCAGGTAGCATGTAAGACTGATAGAGTACCCTTTTATTATTCACCTTGAAGGTAGCTCATATATGCACTACGTTGTTGGTCATGACATGTCAGCAACTTTTTAAAACTTAATTTAATGTAGTGCTGGTCCAAATTGTAAATTATCTATATACACAAAGGTGTATTTTTTTGGATTGGGTCTATTACAACTTGTGTTTCACTGACCTTAAGGATCTTAGCTCTGTGCTGCCAGGCCACTTTACTTTATCTTTACTGAATCCAACACTCTTTGTTATCAGGCAAATTGTTAATGCAATGGCAGTTTTCAAAGAAAGGGAACCTGTTCTCAGCTGCAAATAATAGGCCAGTAATTATAATCATATAAAAAGTGTCAGCATATTCACCAGTACTTGTAGTATGATATCTGCTATAGAAAATCTTTTAGAGCAGATATTAAGAGATAAGATACTGGAATAAATGTCACACCATAAGACTATAAGTATACAGTATATGTGTATATTGTGTTATGCACTTTGGATCCTGCTGATTGCCTTCTACAAAGAGGTGAATAGAAACCTACACTATACATCAAGCAGAAGCTTACTGATATACAGTTAGGTCCATAAATCTTTTGACATTTTTTTCTAATTTTGGTTCTGGCCATTACCACAATGAATTTTAAATAAAACAACTCAGATGCAGTTGAACTGTAGACTTTCAGCTTTGATTCAGTGGGTTGAACAAAAAGATTGCATAAACATGTGAGGAACTAAAGACTTTTTTTTTAACACAATCACTTAATTTCAGGGTCTCAAAAGTAATTGGACAAATTAAAAAACTGAAAATAAAATGTTCATTTCTAATACTTGGTTGAAACCCCTTTGCTGGCAATGACAGGCTGAAGTCTTGAACTCATGGACCAGATTTTTAATGCTCTGCCAGGTCTTTACTGCAGCAGCTTTTAGTTGCTGTTTGTTTGTGGGCCTTTCTTTTTAATGTTTAGTGAAATGCAGCTCAATTGGGTTCAGATCAAGTGACTGACTTGGCCATTCAAGAATATTCCACTTCTTTGCTTTAATAAACTCCTGGGTTGCTTTGGCTGTATGTTTTGGGTCATTGTCCATCTGTATTATGAAACGCCTCCCAATCAATTTGACTGCATTTAGCTGGATTTGAGCAGACATTATGTCTCTGAACACCTCAGAATTCATTCGGCTGCTTCTGTCCTGTGTCACATCATGGATAAACACTAGTGTCCCAGTGCCACTGGCAGCCATGCACGCCCAAGCCATCACACTGTCTCCACCATGTTGTATAGATGATGTGGTATGCTTTGTATCATGAGCTGTTCCAGCCTTCTCCATACTTTTTTCTTGCCATCATTCTGGTAGAGTTTGATCTTGGTTTCATCTGTCCAAAGAATGCTTTTCCAGAACTTTGCTGGCTTTTTTAAATGTTTTTATCCAATCTAGCCTTTCTTGATGCTTATGAGTGGTTAGAACCTTGCAGTGCACCCTCTGTATTTACTTTCATGCAGTCTTCTCTTTATGGTAGACTTGGATATCGATACACCGACCTCCTGGAGACTGTTGTTCACTTGTTTGGCTGTTGTGAAGGGGTTTCTCTTCACCATGGAAATGATTCTGCAATCATCTACCACTGTTGTCTTCCGTGGACGTCCAGGTCTTTTTGCTTTTCTTTCTCTCGGGGTGTACCAAACTGTAGATTTTGCCACTTCTAATATTGTAGCAATTTCTTGGATGGGTTTTTTCTGTTTTTACAGCTTAAGGATGGCTTGTTTCACCTGCATGGAGAGCTCCTTTGACCACATGTTGTCTGTTCACAGCAAAATTTAAAATTCATTGTGGTATTGTACAGAACCAAAATTAGAAAAAAGTTGTCTCTGTCCAAAGATTTATATTAAGGAATATTGGCCTTGATGTTAGTATTTCTAATTGTATAGAGATCTGGTTAAACATTGAGAAAAGGTCAATGTTTCTAGTTGGACCAGTGTTGTTAATGGATTATCTCAAGATTATGGACATGTCAAATTAAAAAATTACCTTGAGGATGACTTTGTAAGTAATCTCATCTATTTTCTTATTAGACTAAATTCATCAAAAGCACAGGCTACATGCACAATGTTTCCCTTTGCAAAGTTTTTTAAATGAATTCAGAGACTAGACAGCTAAATGGCAAATGAGATTCAAAACAAATATAGTTTAACACTGATAAATACAGACAGTGATCTTTGTTCTAGCAGTTGCTAAACCATGGGAGTCCTTTGCAAAAGATGGCCTTACAACGTGATTTACAATTTACTGATTCTCCGTGAGAAAAAACTCAAATGTGTCTGACCGTAATTTTTTCTTTTTTGAAATTGATTCACCCCAATAAAACCCATGTTCTATTCATTCCTATGGGATTTTTAAAAGCATATTTATCAAATAGCTAACTCCATTGATAAATAAGATTCTAAAAATCCCATAGGAATGAATAGAACATGGGCGACTTTTATTGTGGGGAGTTCTAAATTCACACATTTGATAAATTTTCCCTTTAAGGTTTCCAAATAAAATATCTAGCATGTGTGCAAATGCATGGGCTGTACGAATATAAACTTAAGCTTAACTGATCCTTCTTATTGCAATGTGACTACCAACTTCGATGCCCACTACCTGTTGGGTAGTGGGCCAGGACCAAGGCAAGTTGGAGGAAAGGGTTATTGTGTGTAACTGCTGCATTTTAGCTTTTCTATTAATGTACATAACTCGTTATCCATTCAATGAGATATTTCTCAACGTTAAGGCTATGTTCTGACACTGGTGTTGTCACTACTGTATAACAAGTAGTGACATTGATTGCAATATGTTGCTTCCATTTAGCTGCACACAAAATGCATTTCTTTTGGGAAGTATTTTGCTTTCAGTAGTCACAATTCAAGTGCCTATTGGGTTAGACCTATGGGCCTTACGGTTGATGGTCAAAGATTTGTTTTCCTAAATAAATTACTCAGGGAACCTCTACATACTGTATATTATTCACCCCTTTTAATTTGGGTGGGATGAAACAACCAGGTTCTTTACTCTGCAGCTGTGGTTCATTCAATACCAAACATACCTTGCCCATTTTTTTTTTTTAAACATTTCTATAAATGTATAGTATTATAACACCACATTTACCACAGCATATAGACAGGTATATCTGGCAATATTACGCCTCCCCCTCAAAAGGTTTTTTGTTGTTTTTTTTAAATAAAACTACCACGCAAAATAGGAATAATACCACAACTGTAGTGAATGCAAAAAGATTTTATTCTTATGTGTCTTGGACAAGAAGCAAAAGAAATGCTTGTGATCCTGCTCCAGACTCATTGGCACTATGTTCGCAAATGTCAAAGTAGAAAATAAAAAATATAAATATTTTCAATATCAATCATAATAAATTAAACAAAAACAACGACAAGAAATAAACGTTTTCATGGAAAACTTGGAAAGACAGTATTACAATTAACGGAAGAAACAGCACGTTCACCATGTGTCCGGCTTTTAGAGGATATCTATATATGATCTATATATCGGACTTACAAATTACGATCATGGCTAATACAAGGATACTTAGAGCTAGCTCCTCTAAACACCTTCCACTCAGCCAGCACCATAACATTCCTGCGTGCTAGCTTAGAGTGCATTTCCAAGCAAACAGCACAGGGCTTTTATCAATATCACAATTACCTAAACAGGATAATGTAGGTCACTGCCACCAGCAGTTAATGTATGGAAAACATCATGCTACATATTAACAGAATTCACAACAAGTCCATGCCAGTGCTACAGCTCAGTAGGAGGCGTCAAGCTCCAGTGGCAGTTGGAAGTAGGAGTCAACTACACAACAATATATCAGATAAGGAACTAGTGCGAAAGTTTGTGATGACTGGGAAGTAGAAGACTCTTGGCCTAATACAGTGCTCACTTTTTTTTTTTTTACACTTTTTTAGAACATTGCCTATATCTGAGCCAAGGTCACATGCTAGTACCATCGTTTTTTTGACATGCACAGTGAACACTTATGGCCGCAAAAGAGGAAGTCCTCAAAGCATGACAGTAAAAGCCACATGTGGTGCCTTATTGCATTTTGGAGTCAAAGGAAGGAGGCACCAAAATGAACCAGTTCAACAGGTATAAGTGAAACAGTCCCCAGCAGCATCTCACCATAGTTGTGTGAATGTCCCTCAGCATTACAGTGCCAATAGGGTAGGGGAGTTTAGGGAGTCTGATGACTGCTCATTGCTGCTGCTTCCTCTCCTATGTGAGGCTCCACAGTTGGGGAAGTGGTCAGATTCTGGGTATGTGAAGACAAAGGATGTTGTATAGGTAGTGCATGTTGGAGTGCAGGTAACAACTGGTGTGCACAGAGGCTCCATGTCTACAGACAGAGTGCTATAGAGAGGCTCCCATTCTGATGTGTACAGAGAGCTGGCAAGATCTACATCTGGCACAGAGCGCGCTGCATCAGATACAACTGCATGAGGAGAGTTAAACAGGAAATCATCCAGTGGTTCAGATTTGAGATCCATAGACACTTGCAGCTGGGTGTTCTCCTTGTCAGGCATGGAAGACTGAGTAAGGCCAATGGGAAACAGAGGCTCTGCTACAGGCTCTTGAGAGCTGGAAGAACAGGGGGTCTCTGCAATCAGACCTAAATCAAGAGTAGAGGTCAAGTCTTGAAAAGCCCCTTCAAGGTCATGTGGAATCTTGCAAGCTGGTTTGTGAGCTGCAAGGATCAACTCCAGCTTTTCCTTTTCCTTCAGAAGGCTGGCAATCTCGGCCTGCAGGGCAGATTTGTGGTCCTCCAGATCATCAGTTTCCTACAGAGGAAGAAAGTTGTAAAATAAGAACCACAAACATACATTCAAATCCTCTAGGGACGGAGAGCACTATAGATCCATTTTCCATCCCTCAATATAATGAAACTACCGTGTAGGCTTATATAAACAGCAACTGCCTATTTATCAGTTTACTTACCGCTTGAAGGGTGTCTGTTAATTCCCGGCGGCGGTTGCGGCACTTGGCAGCGGCCATCTTATTTCTTTCCCGTCTAACCTTCCTTTTTTCTTCTTCTTCAGGAGACAGCTACAACAACAAAAAAAGTCAGACAGACTGTCAATATCAAGAATATTTGAGAGCAGCAACCTCTACCTACTCCTGTACTGCAGAAATTAAAGAATAAAGATTTGTTGACAGTTACCTGCTCCATTTTTCCTCTTCTTCCCAGGCTCTGGCCTCTTCCAGTAGATCCTTTCACAACAGCAGATCGGCTGTAAACAGACGTGGACCCATATGGGTGTGCCCGAGATTGGGATGGGGCTACAGAAGAAATAAGAGTTGGCTGCACAAGCCACTGAAGATCTGGTGACGTGGAAATGGCAGTGACTGTGGGTACAAAGCTGCTGCTTGAATCACCACCAAAATCCTGAAACACATATAGAAATAAAATACAATTAGGGATGCAACAGGCAACAATGCAGACAGAGAATAATATACACACAGCCTTTGAAAATGATAATCCCACCCGGGTTCCGCATTTCCAATAGCAGCACACCAGGACAAAAATAGCTCCGACGTCACTGGTGACGCAGGAACAGCTCTGGAGTCTCCTGAATGAACTCTGGATTTTTATCAATGGAACTGCTTTACACATAGTGTGGGGAGGGGCGCGAGGGTGCACAGACCCGGTTACAGTCGGGGCTACAACAACGTGAGCCCTTATTTGGGTGTCAGTTCTAAGTGCCGTGCTTAGGTTGATAAGTGGCAGTCGCATATCCATGCCTATATGAGCCCATACACAAATTATACCTCGCCCGCAATTATGCCTCCCCTGTTCGTATAATAGACTTACCTGTGGAGAAACAGGAGACCCCATACTAGAGAAGGAGGCTGCAGGGGATGGGTAGTAAGTCAGGCTGTCCCCGGCTGGAGAGGCACTGCTGCAACGGGAAGAAGCTGCATCGTAGTCAGTGTTGCTGGAGAAGGCGTGATACATGATGGAGAATAAGAATGCAAATCCTGCTCTGCCAGTAGTGGGTGACAGTGAAAGACCGTCAGTCCTGGATCACCGAGCTGTCAAATTACCCTTCCCGAATAGATCGTTGCGGTTACTGTGACAGAACTCGCCCGCTCTCCTCCTTTTATACGCTGTTGAGTGACTTACGTCACGGATTTGCGCCTCTACCACCATGCAAAGGGGGAGATCATTCGAATAACAGCGTTGGTTACCGTCAGCTTCTTTAAAATCATGCGGAATAATCAATGTTCTACGGTTCTCCAAGATAAAGTAAATCAATATTTAGGGTGGCGTTGGCTAACAAACACGCTTGTTTGTTTCAACTCCCCCCGCGATGAACCCAATGGTTCCGCCGAACTCGGGAATCCAAATGACGCAGATGTCCTTATAAGGGAAACATCCTGTTTGAGGCGGCTAGGGGTAGGGCTGCCGGGAAGAGCCCTAGCGACTCCGAGCAAAGATACACAAATAGGGAGGGGGTTGAGGGAGCGAATTGGGGAGAAAGGTGTAGAAAAAAAGCCATTATTGTAAAGAAAATATTGACTTTAATTGCGTTCCACATAAACTACGATGTATCTTTATTCATTGGCACTGTGCGCTTCATTTACTAAAGATTTAAACACTTTGCTGTTTTTAATACAAAAGGAAACTCTGTTCTGCATGTGAAAGATATAAAAGAATACCCCCTTAGGGTAAGGGCACACCTGGTTATTCGGGGAGATTTAGTCGCCTGGCCCTTCTTTGGGGCGACTAATCTCCCTGAACGGCTTCCGCTTGTCTTCTGCCGGCTAGAATGAAAAATTGCCTGCACATGCGGCGCTTCCATTTTCTGAAGTCGCCCGAATTTGCCTCACTGGGAAACTTCTATCAACTTCAGAATGCGAAGCCCCGGGTGTGCCATGCCGCAGGCAATTTTTCATTCTAGCCGGCGGAAGACGGGGAAGCCGTTCAGGGAGATTAGTAACCCCACAGAAGAGCCGATTAGTCGCCAGGCGACTAAATTTCCCCGAATCGCCAGGTGTGCCCTTACCCTTGGGCAGATTTATCAAAATGTGAGATTAGAGCTCACCACAGAAAAACTCGCCCATGTTCTGTTCACTACTATGGGTTTTTTAGAATGATATTTATCAATGGAGTTCACCATTTGATAAATAGGCTTTTAAAAATCCCATAGGAATGAATAGAAAGTGAGTTTTTGGGGCAGATTTATCAAAATGTAAGTTTAGAGTTTTAATATATAACAATTCACCCACATTTTATTCATTCCTATGGGATTTTTAGAATTACTGTATATTTCTCAATGGGTGAAAGTTAGAACTCACCATTCGATAAATACAGTTCTAAAAATTCTATAGGAATGAATAGAATGAGGGTGAATTTTTATATCTTAAACTCTAAACTCACATTTAGATAATTCTGCCCCTTAAATACACACTTTGATAAATCTGCCCCTTAAATTCACACTTTGATAAATCTGCCCCTTAAATTCACACTTTGATAAATCTGCCCCTTAAATTCACACTTTAATAAAGCTGCCCCTTAAATTCACACTTTGATAAATCTGCCCAACTGTGCCCCTTTCCATGCATGATTTAGGATCCCACCACACTGGAACCTCCAGATGATCCATTACACTCGTGATAGTAATGTCACCAACTAATCTGTATAACAACAGATTAATACTGATAATTGCTGCTCTGAACGTTAAACTCCAGAAACAAAAATAGTAAACTAGCAACCCCCTACTCCTTTCTAAATGTTATTGGATTGTGGAGGATCCTGATCTGTCTATAATATCAGTACTCTGTTCTAAAGACACATTTTCTCCTCTGTGTATAACACACACACACGCTGTCAAATGTTTATTATAATCTTATTTGAAACACATTATATAAAACAGAAGCTCTGTGTAAGGTATGACACAGCACCGCATGCTTATGTATACAAATATACTCTTTCCTATAAATAGAAGCAGATCAAGGATACCTGGGACATACATTAGCTTAGTTTCTCCACCAGGTCCACCCCTGTGATGTGCAGTGCTATACATAAATACAGATATGTAATGCTGTATATATGTGTATAGTGCAAAAATAACTATTGTTGAGCGAAACAAAATACTATCTGTTTTGGTTTCCATGTTCTGTTTTGGTTTATTCTTCTTTGTTTGTTTTCCTGTTACTATTTGGAGGCTCCCTTCCAAATGTGGGAGGTCCCACCTCTCCCCCTGGGGCCTGCAGGGGATTCTCTCACACCCACATAAGAGGCCAGCAAAGGGTTTCCCTCCCTTCCTCCCTCCTTCATCTGATGCCGGGACAGGGATTCCCTCCCTCCCACAGTTAAGGGCCGGAATGGGCTTCCCTTTGCCAGCAGTGACATCAGCAACTTGCACGGATAACTTCACTTAGAATGCTCTTCCAGTTAGACAACATTTTCCAGCATTAGGTGGATGGCTAAGGGCATCACTCTACTTACAGTATATATATTCTTAAATAATCAATAATAGCAGTGGACCACAGAGCTTTTTACAAATCACAGTCTAAACTCTTCAAAGGAGAAACTGGTTAATATGAAAAACTGAGGGATACACTTTACACAGTAGATCTAGCAAACACATTTAAGGAAATATTGTACAGATCAGATTAAGAGCATAAATGCCCTACTGGAGGTTTATATTCAATGTATTCTGTTATGCTATTAGTTAGGAAGGCACATAATAACAAAACATGATTTGCACAGATCTGGAGTGTTTTAACTGAATTCCACATACTGATAGCATATTGTGTATGTCACTTTATACAATATAACCTTTTTTTGGAGTGAACGTATAGCAGATAATGTATGGTCCAGGCACACAGAACCCAAATCATCATATTAAGAGAGGAAATTTATATTTTTTTCATAAAACAGAAGGCTGTCACGAACTGGACCATTAAATGAAGCAGATGCAGTTACAAAGGTGTTTATACTGAATAACAGAGGTTGGGGAGAAACACAACCATGATAATAGTTCCTGGGGATGCCAAATAAGCACTGTCAATGGCTATTTTATAGACTCCTTGAGGATTGTCACCATATAGGTGGCTCTGATTGGCAGGACATTTTGTTATTTTTCAATAATAACTTGCCACAAAACTAGGTATCTAAAATGTAGCACTTGCTGTAAAGACACTGGGAGCAACATCCAAGGGGTTGGTAAGCAACATGTTGCTCAGGAGCCACTGGTTGAGTACTACTGCTGTATAACCTACGCATAGGATGCTAGCAGACAGAGACGCCTGTTATCTATATGCTCAATGTATACACCCATTTATTGTACAGCGCTTCAGAATATGTTGTTGTTTATAAATATGTGTTACTATTAATAATAATAATAATAATAATAATAATAATGCTGAGTATTTTTATAACATAAGTGGATTTTGTTCTGCTTAGTATAGAATCATACTGCCTAGCATCTGTTTTCTTAAGATAATGGATGCTACACTCAGCATAATGAGTTTATACAAGTAGTTCTGGTAATTCTCTTGCATACATGTTTTTACAATTATATCCAATATACTATGAGAATACTGTTAGAATGTAAATTCAAATAATAGGTGATTTCCTTTGCTTTATGTATTCCAATTTAAATGGAAAATAACTATTTATTTTAGGTAACAGCTGTTTTTTCTCAACAGTGTGTCTGTCTGTCTATCTAGCATCTATATATGCATTTGGAGGGTTGTGCTTCAGTGATGGGGGTATTTTATTTGTCACATTACAGTCAGGCCGGATTTGTGGCAAGGCCACAAAGGCCCGCGCCTAGGGCGCTGAAGTTTTAGGGACAGCATGTCGCCCAGTCGCATTAGGAACTCAGCATTCCTGCGCTCGCGTGGGAGGTTGCATGCGGACCTAGGGGCACCGCGGATGCAAATCCGGCCCTGACAATTGTCTATAACAAGGTGATATAAACCCCAGGGACCTTTGAAACACTGCCCTCCTACACACTAACTAGGGTTTATGTCACAGCGTATTTAAAATGATCTGCACTAATGTAAATTTATTATAAAATGAATTCATAAATGAAATTAATTCATTAAATTAATTAAATTAGGAGTGATTTAACCACCCAGTCTGATATTCTGTGTTCCAATAAATGTTGGTCTTAAAATAGGGAAAACCAGCACAATTCTATGCTCTTAGGCAGGGATCCCCAACCTTTTGAGGATTCAGAAGGAAAAGGAGATTGGGAGCAACACTAGCATGAAAAATCTTCTTAGGTGCCAAATAAGTGCTGTGATTGGCCATTTGGTAGCCCCTATGTGGATTGTCAACCTACATTGAGGCTCTGTTTGGCAGTGCACCTGGTTTTTATGCAACCAAAACTTGCCTCCAAGCCTGGAATTCAAAAATAAGCTCCTGCTTTGAGGCCACTGGGAGCAACATCCAAGGGGTTGGAGAGCAACATGTTGCTCACGAGCTACTGGTTGGGGATCACTGCTCTTAGGTATGTTTGTGTGGCAGGTTGCAAAGCAATGTACAAGTGTACTACTAGTAATGTTAAAGGAGAACCAAACCCTTGCTAATAAAAACTCCTTCCCCCCTACCCTACATAGACTCCCCTCCCTGCTACCCCCCCAGCCTAGGTGGTACCTTTGTTAAATGCCCCTTACGCTTTACTTACCCCTCGGTGCAGATTCATGGCTTTGAAGTTCACGGGCGCCATCTTCTTCTCTTCGGTAATCTTTGTGTTTTCTTCCTGGCGCTTCTGCAATTTTCGTGATTTCAGTCGCAAAACCGAAGACTTCTCAAACTGCGCATGCGCCGCTACGCCACTCTCTTCCTGAAGATAACCAAAGAGAAGAAGATGGCGTCCGTGAACTCCGATGCCCTGAATCTACACCGAGGGGGTAAGTTAGGGGCATTTACCAAAGGTAAAACCTAGACGTGGGGGGGTCTATGTGGGGTGGTGGGGGTTTTTATTAGCAAGGGTTTGGTTCGCATTTAAGGATAGGAAGTTTGTCTGTTATAACATTAATACATTATATAAACAAATTCATGTTTTCATATTTGTATGTCACATATAAGTCCACACACAATTCTATTGTTTCTTTGTTTATATTTAGTTACATTGTGGCATTAACGCACACATTTCAATTCCAACATATTTTTTTTTTTTTTATGTATGTACTTTCCATTTAACGCCAAGTTTCTGTATCGCAACTAGATACCAAAGCCACCGCTTTCTGTTTACAGACATCTCACAAACACGCAAGTGCAACCCCAACACACAAAGTTGCAGCACAACAAACACTTTCAGACCGTTGCTATGGGAGGTAGAGCCACGCCCCAAGACAGAGATAGCCAATAACACTTCTGTTACTAAGCCGTACCGGATCTTCTGGCTGTTGCTATGGTGAGGAAGAAATATTTGGCTCGCACTTGTAGACAAATATGGGCAGGAGGCCAACGTCATTGTGTGTCTCTGTGGGAACGGGTAGGACAGCACGTCATCTAGGTGTCACGTGGTCCCGCCTAGTGGGTGCGGCGTTACTATGACTACGGGTGTGTTTTTTTCAATCAAGCTCCTTTGCTCCTTACGCCCTTGTCTCACTATAGCTTCTGTCCTGAAGCTCTGTGGATCACATGGTCTGTCTTTCCTTACTTCTTCCTATGAATATTCAGCTGCGCGGAGAGAGCCATGGCAAGCGACAAGATCGGTCTTGCTGAACGAGCTGCTTCAGCTGGCTAAATGCGTTCCTTGCACTCTTCTATACAGGGGTAATCGCTTGGGCCTGCCATAAAGCATGCCTGTAGATGTCGCAGCCACTTACGGATTTACTGCTCTACAGGAACTTTTTAACTATTTTGATGTTTTTGTATTCTTGCCAGGAGTGTGGGTGGGATAAGCAGGGTCCGGTCCCACTTTAGGGTAGGACTACACGGACATTTTCGGCGCGATCTGACCACTGCGACAAAACGCTGGCGTCAAATCGCGGAAAATAAGGTAAGTAATGGAAATGTCAGATGAAGTCGCATCGTTGACACGACTACATCGTCTGCATCCGACAGTCATGTCACGTCGGCTTGTGACCCCATCCGACAATGCATTCGATTACCGTATTTCCTTCGCATTCGACTTGACGTTACGCATTGGAACTCGCTGAAAACGTCCGTGTAGTCCTACTCCTAAGTAGCTTCAGCCGTCTGTCAAACTGCTGTTTGTTTTATTTCAATATTTGCGTTTACTTTAATAAGAGAAAACCGTGTTTATTATAATAACCTTAAAGGAACCAGAGAAAACAAAGGGTTAAAGGACCCAGGGTGTTTTGACCCGTGAAACCAATTATCGAGAGGGCATAAAAATGGCTAGTAATACTTTTTCTATTTAAAGGAGTGGTTTACCTTTGAGATAACTTTTTTTTTTTTTTAAAGGAAACTTTTTATTGTTTTTATTCCCAATTGAACAGTAACCATAATAGAAAAAGAAACAAAAAAACAAGCATATAAAGGGTTCCGGTAAAACAGTAGATACAGTGTGTTATGTAACCTATAATGTTTTGGTCATTGAATTAAAGTTAAGGTTCAAATTGAAAAAGTCAGGCTAGGTTGAGTTCTGAGAATTCCCATGTGAGTCTCAAAGGGCATTGACAGTCCTATCTTCAGCAAGTTTGAAAGTTGTTGAGGCTCCCAGCCCAGATTCCCACCAGGGGCTCCAGATTTTATCAAATCTTTTGTAAATACCTCTGGCCTCATAGGTAAGTTTAATGAGAGGGATTGTGGAGTTGATCAGGCGGATCCAGGTGTCTGTAGTGGGTGGATTAGAGTTCATCCAATTGGTTTTAATTTTTTTTATTATTTAAGATGAGTTATTTAGCTTTTTATTCAGCAGCTCTTCAATATGCATTTTAAAAATTTGGTAGCTAGGGTCCAAATGACCGTAGCAACAATGCATTGATTCAAATAAGAGACTGGAATATGAATAGGAGAGGCCTGAATAGAAAGACGAGTAATACAAATTAGCAATAACTACATTTGTAGCCTTACACAGCATTTGTTTTTTAGAAGGGGTCTGACGCCCATTTCAAAGTTGCAAAGAGTCAGAAGAAAAAGGCAAGTATTTCAAAAAAACTATTAAAAATAATGAGAAACAATTGAAAAGTAGAACCGGCCATTCTCTAACATACTAAACATTACCTTAAAGATGAAAACTTAAAGTCAGGGGATGTAAAATTTAGGTTCTACTCTAGTATGCTGCATTCAGAAATGCCCATATTGTAAATTATACTCGAGTCACTATTAGGGGCACATTTACTAATGGTCGAATATCGCGGGTTAATTAACCCTTGATATTCGACCCAAAGTAATATCCTTCGACTTCGAATATTGAAGTCGAAGGATTTACCGCAAATACTTTGATCGATCGAAGGAAAAATCGTTCAAAGGATTTGAAACCCTTAAAAAGTAATGGGGAAGGTCCCCATAGGCTAACATTGTAGCTTGGTAGGTTTAAAGTGGCGAAGTATGTAGTCAAAGTTTTTTTTAAAGAGACAGAACTTGACTATCGAACGGTTGAATAGTTCGAACGATTTTTAGTTCGAATTGTTCGGTTCAAAGTCGTTGTTGGAAGTAGCCTATTCGATGGTTGAAGTACCCAAAAAAATACTTCGAAATTCAAAGTTTTTTTACTTCGAATCCTTCACTCAAGCTTAGTAAATGTGCCCCTTAGTGTTCTACTAACAGCAGATTCACATTTTACTTCTTAGCTTTGAGGTAATACATACCAAGTTAAAGAACCTTGAAGTGCTGTTTTTTTGGGGGGGGGGGGTTGTCAGGTTTTCAGGCTCCTGCTGAACTGCTTAACCTGCTCACACCACACAGTTGAGGAAATATAAACATTTATTTGGTTGTGAAGAGAATGACTGAGTTATACTGAATCAGGGGCAAATGCTTTTCTAGAAGCTAACAGCACTGCTGGGGAGGGGCCGGTGGATTTAACGATTTCTAGTGCAGCAGATATATCTGCTTTCCATATCATAGAATGTTCTGTTAGGATAACATAACCAATATGGCACAGGGTATTCTAAATATGTGCTAAGTTTAATTTTACTTTTTCCCCCTTCTCCTGTGCATCCTGGCTATCAACCAGTAAATAGACAATTTTGACTTTATTTTTGGGTTTGTGAAGATGCTCCAGCTTCTGTTTGATATAGTGGGTTGCAATTGCCAAGCATTATTATTCTAAGTGTTCTCATTCATCTATTTTTTTGTTGCAGTGGATGTCAAGTCTTATGGTTTGTACAGGTCTGAATGGGACTGCTCTGGCATTTTAAGTACACAGAGGCCCAGACAGCCTTCCACAGGCCCAATAAATAGTGACTGTCTATGGCATCTTACAGCAGCTTCTCTGGCATTTGCCAGAATCTGTGCCTGTGTATGTGATTTGTGTTATTTATACAGTATGGCACGGTCAACATACTGTAAATGTTATGGCCAGCTTTACAGATTCTGTTAAATAGATATATTCCTTTTACTCCTGGATATGTTGTATGCAAGGATGGTTTTACTTATCCATTCAAGTTTGCATGATTTATTTGAGGCACTAGACTAGATAGAAGAACAAATATGTCAAAATGGAAGTCTGAGTAACATCCTGGTTCAAGTTGAGTCCACAAATTCATTATAGCCATACTGAGATAGCAGCTTGACTAAGGGTTCTGTAGCATTCCTGCCTATGGTAGGAGGGCCTCACGCTTTACATTTGCCATAAACTCCATAATTTGTTGAGCTGGCTCTGCCTGGAAGATATTATGGAGAAAACATGATGGATAGTAGAAATTACATTAAGGGGCAGATTTATCAAAGGTCGAGGTGAATTTTCAAATGATAATTTTTTACATTTTGAGCTTTTTTGTGTACTTTGATCTGAATTTGAAAAAAACTTGAAATTTATCATGTATCGTCTCTTTGAAAATTCGACTTTGACCATTTGCCATTTAAAACCCGGCAAATTGTTGTTTTAGCCTATGGGGTCCTCCTAGAACCTATTTGGAGTCAATTGGTGGACTTTGAAAAATCTAAGTTTTTTTTTGGGAAATCAAATTCGATCGAATGCGATATTCCTTCGATTCATACAATTCGAATTCAGCCGAATCGATTCATTTGGATTAGTCTTTTTGAATTCAAAGTTTTTTCAATTCGAAATTCGACCCTTGATAAATATGCAGCTAAATATATAGATGAAAAAGAAAAACATATGCAAATAAGAAGAAATGATAGTTGGCGCTTATAAATGAATAAGTGGTTCACCACTTAACTCTTAATTAATATAGTATAACCTGTTAAAAATTCATCATAACAGGTTATACTATATTAATTAATTAAATTAATAAAATAATTAAGAGTTAAGTGGTGAACTAATTGAGCCAAAGTAAAGGTTTGTCCAGTATATATTGAAAAACCAGCTCCCAAAGTGGGTTTTTAATAGAAGGTATTACTCAGCCACAAACAAGGTTTCAGTTTCTCTTTCTTTTTGGTTACCGTATATACTCGCGTATAAGCCGAGTTTTTCAGCACCCAAAATTTGCTGAAAAACTCAAACTCGGCTTATACGCGGGTCATACCTCCTTCCGCGGCCCCAGCAGGTCTGCCTGTGACTGCCTGTGTCGCCGCCCGGAGCAGGTCCAGGAGCTCCGGGCGGCGCGTCCTTCCCTGCCGGCGTTCGCTTTCAAAATGGCGGCGCCCATGGCCGCCACGTGGGTAGCGGCCGGCGCCGCTACCCACGTGGCGGCCATGGGCGCCGCCATTTTGAAAGCGAACGCCGGCAGGGAAGGACGCGCCGCCCGGAGCTCCTGGACCTGCTCCGGGCGGCGACACAGGCAGTGTTTCAATGCACCAGAAACACGCCATCATTTACAATGTGTAAAGAAATAGAATTGAGATTTGGAATATTTGTTCTCTTTGTTTGCCTGCGCCCCCCTTCAGAGATTAGAAAGCACCTACATCATGCAAAGTTGGAGGTCTTTATTTTCCTGTGAACAAGCTGCCTCTAAAAGCAGATTATTACACATAAAGTGAACTAAAAAAAAACCTGGACCTGCTCCGGGCGGCGACACAGGCAGTCACAGGCAGTCCTGCTGGGGCCGGGTCACGTTTTACTGTGACAGAGGGAAGGACAGAGGGAAGAGCAGCAGACGTGAGGGCCGGGGTGGGGAGAGCGACAGATGGGGAGGGCAGGGGGGGGAAGTGGCAGAGGGAAGCAAACATGAAATAGGGGTGGCAGAGGGAAGCAAACATGAAATCCGGGCGGCGACACAGTCAGTCACAGACAGTAACAGGTACCTGCCCAGTGTCCCCCAATTGTTGCGGCCGGGTCACATTCACATTTTGAAATCTGACATGGGGCCCCTAGGCTTATACACGAGTCAATACATTTTTCCAGTTTTCTTAGGTAAATTAGGTACCTCGGCTTATACACGGGTCGGCTTATACACGAGTATATACGGTAATTGATTAGACCATTTAGACTCTACTCAGAAAATGTTTTAGTTGTCTTGTATTTCTCCATGTAACAAGTAGTTATAGACTTCTCAATAGTGATTTTTAATTGCTGTGCATGTCATTAAGTGATTAATGTGGGAATGTAATATAGGTTGCTAATGGAAAAATCATTCTCAGTTCATGTGCAATGTGAATAAATGTTTCTCATTGCGAACAATTTTGCCTTTAAGAACATTTTGCAAAGTCTTTGTCCCTCATGTGACAGTAGGATAGTGATTCTTATAGTTTGCGGTAATGTGCAAAAAAAAAAAAGTTGAAAAAGTTGTTTTTTTTTGCTATATGACTTATTAAAAGTTCACAATTAGGGATGCACCGAATCCACTTTTTTGGATTCGGCCGAACCCCCGAATCCTTCGTGAAAGATTCGGCCGAATACCGAACCGAATCCGAACCCTAATTTGCATATGCAAATTAGGGGCGGGAAGGGGAAAAATTTTTTACTTCCTTGTTCTCTGACAAAAAGTCACGCAATTTCCCTCCCTGCTCCTAATTTGCATATGCAAATTAGGATTCGGATTCAGTTCGGCCGGGTAGAAGGATTCGCCCGAATCTGAATCCTGCTGAAAAAGGCCGAATCCCGAACCGAATCCTGGATTCGGTGCATCCCTATTCACAATGCGCAATTAAGTTACAATACAATAAAAATCGAATGAATATTATATTGTGACGTGAATTTTTATTTGTACAAAATTTGTTTCCTTTGTCCATTTTATTGCACCTGAAGCGTTACAGGAGAACTCTAAACCCCCCAATAATAAAAACCCCTACCTACATAGTCCCCCCCCCTCCCGCATAGGTGATTAGCCCTGAAAGTGCCCCTAACTAGTTACTCACAAAGTGCAGCGGAGCTCATGGGCGCCATCTTCTGGCTCTTCTGTATTTTTCTGGAAGTGAACACCATATTGGCGTATGCGCAGTTGTTGCAGTTTCCCGGTTCAAAACAACTGCGCATGTGCCAAAAGTGATGGAAATTGCCAAAAGGACCCGAAGAATGGCAAATAGCTGGAAGATGGTGCCCATGAGCTCCGCTGTGCTTACTCTGCACCTGTACGGGGGGGGGGGGGAGCTATGTAGGGTAGTGGGTAGGGGTTTTTATTATTGTGGGTGCTTTAGTTCAACTTTTAAGAGACAAAAGAGAGGAAGGATATCCCTGCCCCATAGAGTTTACATCACCTAGTGTGGCCTCTGGATTTCCCATTTATATACAACTACATGGCAAATAGTAGAGGTTTTGTCTTTCTCCATCTAGTTCACAATCCTTTTTGCCTTCAACCCTTACTAAGGTTTGGGTCAGGATTGCATCACTTCCTGTGATTACCGTTAAAATCACATTGGGGTGTTATGATTCTTTGGGAGCAAGTCTGCTGCACGCACTTACATAAACACCACATTCCAGGTAGTGGTAGCTCCAGGGTTCCACGGCGGCAATAGGCACAATTGCACACAATGCAGCAGAAGAGGCAGGATGGATTCAATTTAAGAGCAAGGACTGTGTTTGGACCCAAGCAGTTTTAAGGGGAAGTGCAAATTCAGTGCAGCTGCATTTGTGGCCATAGATTCTCTTTAGCCTTTATGGTCTGCAACTAATATATGGAACACATGTACACTATAAACTAGCCTCTCCAAGAGGAAAGAAGGTATTGCAAAAAAAGAAATATGTACTGATATTTAAACATGGTACAGGTCTGTAGACTATATAGTGCATATTACACATATTTTCCTCTCTACCCAAAGTTAAAGGAAGTGGTGAGGGCGTCCACATTTTTTCTAGGTAAAAGAAACTTTGAAAAGATTTAGAAAATGATGTATACATGCTAAATTGACCAGAACAGAATCAGCATCTAACCTATATTATTATCGTTACATGTTACAATTTCTGCAGATATGTAATTGTTTATCATATTAATCATAATTTAAAGACTTTCAAAAATCAGGTACAAATACCCAGCAACCTAGTGGTGGAATTGTATATCATTCTTTTACGCCATCTAGTGACAAAAAGAGAGATGGTTTTATCCTAAAGCAGCTTTTCTAAACTTTTTCTCAGGGGACCAAAAGTAAGTGTGTTTTATTATTTCCACTTCATTTTAATTCATATTTTATATGGTCCCATTATCATAGGACATCTTGGGGCCCATATTTTGAGTAGTGAAACCTACGTTGGTTAAGAGTTCCTGTCCTAAAGTTTATTTACAAAAGAAAAAAAAAAAAACACAAAATGGTACAATCTCATTGCACAGAATTTATCTAACTCCACAGATTATACAAAATCAACCCAACCATTCTAGATGTATGCACTAAATATAGTTCCTCCCCATGTACACTGATGCATAAAATTTGTTTGAGCTTTTGGAAAGCTCTGATATACTTTCTAAACCAATAGACATGGAACTACTGCTTAGCCGAATAGATATAATATCACAGTTTTGTAAAGAAAGCACACTATTATCATCCCAGTTTATAAACACTTGAAAACAAACAATTATTAAAAGGGTATAACCATGCTTACTGTAAATGCACACTAAGGATAAACCATGGTTGTCAGATGTGCAGGCCAGCCTGAAAAAAACATGGAAAACATATATCCTTTGAGGGTGTGGGATGAAATCTGCCTTTTTCCCACCCTACCTGCAATGTCATTACACTCCACTTTCACCTCTGGCAGTCAGTATTTATTTATTATTTATATCAATTTCGCATTAGTCAGTATTTATATTCTCACACCTGCTTTGTTCGGTAACATCAGAGATGGACAGGTCAGGCATGGGTGTATAAATACCCATTAGGAGCAGGTCGACTGTCAACCAGCACATCACTTATGAATGTAATAGTAAGGAAAGGAGTAGTAGGTGGGGAAAATGTAAAATAGTCTTCCTAAAATTGTCTACTAAAACATTTACTTTAGTTTATATGTACTTTGATAGAGAATTTGCTGAAGGTTTGTACATAAAGGAGTAGAACATCCTCTGAGGAGCCTGTAAGTGGTATATCACATGGATCTGTGTTGAAGCCATGTTTCTGTCATCTTTACAGTATTGACTATAAGGGGCAGATTTATCAAAGGTCGAAGTGAATATTCGAATTAAAAAACTTCAAATTTCGAAGTAATTTTTGGGTACTTCAACCATCGAATAGGCCAAATTCAACTTTGATTCGAATTGAAAATACTTCACAGATTCGACCGTTCGAAAATCGAAGTACTGTCTCTTTAAAAAAACTTCGACACTTCGCCACCTTAAACCTCCTAGAACCTATAGCCAGTATTTGGCTACATTTTGATAAATCAAAGGATTTTTTGTAAAATCGTACGATTAAATCGTACAATTCGAAGTACGATCGTTTGATCTTAAAAATACTTCGACTTTGAATGTCAGATACCCGGTTCGACGGTCGAATTTCAATGATATTTTTCACTTCGAAATTCGACCCGTGGTAAATCTGCCCCTTAAAGGAGAAGGAAAGCCCCAGGGCGCAAAACCCCTCCCCCCCTGGCCTACCTGTCCCCCTGGGCAAATGCCCCTAACTTGTTACTCACCCCTCTGCGCAGGTCCTGTCCACGGAGTTCGCAGTCGCCATCTTCTCCCATGCGCGTCTTCTTCCTGCTCTGACCGGCGTTTTCTGGCGCATGCGCAGTAGGAACAGTTGCCGGTACGGCTCTACTGCGCATGCGCCGAATGTCACGAAGTGAAATCGGAAAACTTCGTGACATTCGGCACATGCGCAGTAGAGCCGTACCGGTAACTGTTCCTACTGCGCATGCGCCAGAAAACGCCGGTCAGAGCAGGAAGAAGACGCGCATGGGAGAAGATGGCGACTGCGAACTCCGTGGACAGGACCTGCGCAGAGGGGTGAGTAACAAGTTAGGGGCATTTGCCCAGGGGGACAGGTAGGCCAGGGGGGAGGGGTTTTGCGCCCTGGGGCTTTCCTTCTCCTTTAAAGTAGTACACAAAGGCACTTTCCAGGAAAAATATTAGACTGAAAAAATAGTGTTTCTCTCTACCTAGAGAAAAAAAAAATGGAAGAAACAAAGTGCTATTGTTTACACTGGAGAAGATTAGGTCAACTTGAATATAATTACCAGGGACTTCTCTGAGGCTGCTGCTGCCTGAGGCTGCAGCCCCAATGCAACCCCTATACCTGCTCCATGCTTCAACTTTTGCATTGGAATGGGGGCCACATCACTAGTGCAGCACTATTGCACTATTTTCTTTTCAAAACTTCTTAAAGTTGACAGGGTGGCCATTTGCCTCCTCAGTAACTGCCGATGACTTGATGGAAGCATGTTTTTTCTTCTATGTTTACTAGGTTCAAAATTTTCAGAAGGCAGTTGCTTTAGGCCCCAACTCCAAGGGACACATTTTTCAAAAATGTATCTCACTGTGACTCTTGATTTATCTTATCTCTATGGTCTGTCTCTGTGCTTCTAGCACGATATATCCTTAACTCCTCTGTAGCCTCTTCCTATAATTACTTAACCAACCAGCTTGGGGTATATTCTGTGTTCACAGGCACAATATAATTCCTTCATCCCAATGATTTTTTATGTAGTAAATTAAGATGTGCGTAAGCACCGTACAAAAATTGCCAAAGAAATTCTGTACTTGCCCAGTGCAGTGCTGGAGATTACAGGGAAGTAGAAAATGGCACCTGGATCTCTGCAGAAGAATTACATCCAGTGAATTTTTTTAACTTTATTTTTTATTGAGTTTAATCATCACAGCATTTAGTGAGATATATGTTACATATGCACATTTCTATGCTAAATAAAGATCATTGTTCCTATTGAAAAGTGTCTGATGTTTCACTTGTCTTGCTGTGATTTTTTTTATTCTGATCTATATAGCCCGATTAGCCAAACAATTAACTGGGTACATCCAGTACATTTTTTTAAAGAAGAGGAGTGTTACATTTGGTTCCTCCATTAGCAGTTAGAGTTACCATGAAGTTTCTAACAAATTTGCATCCCAGTGAACTTGGGTTTCATTGTCACAGGCTGCTCATCAGGCTGACTGGTGTTTTCCCATCCCTGAAGGTGGTCATATTTGCACAAATATCGTACAAAAGAAATGTAGTCCGATATTTGGTGAGTGTATGGTGGGAGATGAGTCGACCAATAACAGCAGAAGACTTGGATATCGGTTGGCTCATCGATCGGCCCAGGTGGAAAATTTTGATTGGTTGTGGAATTGTCAGATACAGGTAGAATTCTATTGTTTCTACCTGTATGTCCAACGATTCAGCTCTACACGTGTGCTGAAATTAATCTTTCTTGGAAAGATCTTTTCCAAGAAATATCATAATTGTTCATAAATATCATAAATGCCTCGTACTGCGCATGCGCCAAAAAACGTCAGGCAAAGCAGGAAGAAGAGCGCTCGGGAGAAGATGGCGCCCGTGATCTAAGCAGCAGAGGACCTACACAGGGGAGGGTTTTTTCCCCGTACAAGTTGACTTCTCCTTTAAGGGGGAACCATGCCCCAGGAGCTTCCAGTAGCTAAAGATTCAACAAGCTTCCATTAATAAAACATGATTTCACACACACAGATATGCTTAATAGAAATATAATGCTGACAGATAGGAGCAGGAATGCACACAAATAAGTCAGCACCAAGGTTATGTAGTAGGCAATATCATAAGATTCAGGTCATAGCTTTTTATAATTTTCCAGTGCAGAGACGGGAATAGCTGCTCCCTCTGTCAGACTGCACTAAAATTAGACCAAGCAGTGACGCCAATGTGCGTCTGAATGGGCTTCAGAGACTTTCCCTGTGTGCACAGAACAGCTCACCCTCAGTTCATGTATATTCCATTCCAGAAATAGATCAGAATGAAAGAGCTCAGTCAGTGTTACCAGGGAATTTTATATTCAATCGTAATGTCAACTACAAAGAACATGAGCATGCCTGCTCATTTTCTGGGCAGGTAAAGGTTATTATTGATAATGTTACCTGAATGTCATACGCAGGTTGCTGCCTAAATTAGCTTTATAACTAGTATAGTTCAGTACAGTATAGCTTTCTCAAGCAGTTTAACAGTCATATAGTACATATTGCATTTTCCCTACCATCCTGTGTGTAGTGACAGAAATGATGATCTACCTGTTTCAAAACATATAGGGGTTTCAGACAGGGAGAAACAGACACAGTGGGGTTTCTGGCAGAGAAAATGCAATGTGTGCATTAGTCCTAAGGCATTGTTTTTAAGCTTGGGTTCACAAATATAACTGTTTTCACAGTTGAGTACATGTCTAAGAATGCTTGGATACCCAAGCTTAAAGGAGAACTAAAGCCTAACTAAAGAAGTAGCTAAAATGTTGGTTCATTATGTTTTGTGCTTATGTACCAGCCCAAGGCAACCACAGCCCTTTAGGGTAAGACTACATGGACGTTTTCGGTGCGATCTGACGTGCTGCAACAAAACGCCAGAGTCAAACTGCAAGCGGCGTAAATAAGGTAAAAGAATGCATTGTTGGATGGTGTCGCAGCGTTGATCCGATGCAACACGACTGTGGGATGCAGACGCTGCAAGCCTAGTCTGCATCCGACAATCGTGTTGGATCAACGCTGCAACTTCATCCGACATTTCCATTTCCTACCTTATTTCCGGCGCATGCGATTTGACGCTGGCGTTTTGTTGCAGCACGTTGGATCGCGCCGAAAACATCCATGTAGTCCTATCCTTAGAAGTAAACATTTGTGTCTCCAAAGATGCCCCAGTAGCTCCCCATCTTCTTTTCTGCTGATTCACTGCACATGCTCTGTGCCGCTGTCACTTACTGAACTTAGGGACCCACTCACAATATAAAGTACACATAGAATATAAATGTCACAATATAAGGCTGATTAGTAATTAATACAGATAATTACTACATGATGGCACAGAAAACAGTGCAACTAGCATCCGAATTTAATGCTAATCTGCTCTATAGCATCATCTTATATAACAGACCAACCTCATTTTCTGCTAGATAATTTGTGATGACAAGTGTTATAGACACTTTTCCCAAGATGGTGACCCCCTGCGACAAGTTTGAAATCCTGGATCATTGCTGCTATTGAGAATCTGAAACTTTAGGCTGATGCAAATAAGGTCATTATATAAAATATGGCATTTTAGCCATTCATTTTTAGGGTTTAGTTCTCCTTTAAAAAACTTAAAGGAGAAGGAATGTTAGATACCCCCCAGTTATTGTAATCGCTTACCTGATAATCCAGGCCTATGCTCCTGTTAGCAGAAAACTGCACCGGCCCGTGGTCCTTTTCAGAACCATGGGTTTATCCTCTTCTACCACATTTTCCTTCATCAATGCCCCTGGGCCTGAAAAAGAGTGAAAACCACAAAGTTCAGCTTTTCATGCTACTGCGCATGCGCACCTGCACAAAGAAGCAGAGAGTCAATCTATGGTGCTCCCTGAAAAGTACCAGGGCTGGTTCCAACCTGAGGTATCAGGTAAGTGATTTCACTCACTGGGGCAGCGCTTTACATTTAGCACCCCTGCAGTGATTAAGACTCAAACTCTGTCAGTGTTTTATACATTATCTTAGAGAAAACAAAACTGCAGGATATTGTGCCCTGTCAATGTGATCATGGATGATTTTATATATAGATAGATAGATAGATAGATAGATAGATAGATAGATAGATAGATAGATAGATAGGATCGCACTTTAGATAGTAGCAGCAGCTCCTCCTTTCACACAGATAAGACACAGTACACCGGGTTTCCAGCTGATCTTTGCATGTGCAGTTTAAACACAAAATGAAAGTTCTTAACCTCTGAGGTTGCATTAAAGCAAAATATTTACAGCTGGCATACCTCCCAACTGTCCCTTTTTTGGAGGAACAGTTCCTCTTTTGACAGCTCAACTGCAGTCCCTCGTTTGTACTGGAAGGTCCCTATTTTCTCTGCACTGAACAGCCAGAAAAAGAAACAAAGTTTCTCACTTAATTGGCTTTTAGCAGAGAGCCCAGAACAGCTAACAGGTGCAAATAAGATACTTTGTAACAATTCTGAGACACAAAAAAACAGTTTAGATAAGGAGAAATATTTTTATAACCTGCCAAGTTTTGTAAAATTAACATGGTAGTTAGGGGGTGTCGACACAAAGGGGTGTGGTCGAAAAATTTCACTGCGCTTCGTGCGAAAAAAATTTATATCCCTCTTTTTACTTCCAAAATGTTGGGAGGTATGTGCTGGTAAAGAAAAATGTCCTTTCCAAATGACCCAGAGCCTCACTTGAGCAAGTTAAATCCAATAAGCAAATGAAAAGTTCATTCACGGTCCTTTTGGAGCTTCCCTGGGCTTTCTCTCTGGAGCAGGTGCATCTCACTCCCAAGCACTTTAGGGCAGCAGCTTGTAGCCAGTCATTGCTACCTTGTGAGAAAACCTTAAAGGAGAATTCAACTGTTAACTAAAAAGACCCTACCCCCCCCCTACATAGACCCTCCTCCCCCCCCCAACCTAGCTGCCCTGCCCCCAGGAAAAATGCCCCTAACTTTTTACTTACCCCTGGGTGCAGATTCAGGGATTGCAGTTCACGGGCGACATCTTCCAGGTCTTTGGTAATCTGAGAATGAGACAGGCGGGGCAGCGCATGCACAGTTGGAGCAACTTCCTGGTTCACGACA
Organism: Xenopus petersii; assembly: GCA_038501925.1. Taxonomy (NCBI): domain Eukaryota; kingdom Metazoa; phylum Chordata; class Amphibia; order Anura; family Pipidae; genus Xenopus; species Xenopus petersii. The sequence continues at coordinate 82,193,211 of CM076687.1, forward strand.
ACTGTGCATGCGCCGAAACGGACAAAAATTGCTGGAAGAAGACACGAAGACCTGGAAGATGGCTGCCGTGAACTGCGATCCCTGAATCTGCACTGAGGGGTAAGTGAAAAGGGGCATTTCCTCTGGGGGGGGGTCTACATAGGGTAAGGTTTTTTTTTTAACTAATGGTTGAATTCTCCTTTAAGTGTCCAGCAATAATCCTTATGCCAAATAACACCAGTTGCATGCAGTGTAACTGAAATTTCCCCAATACAGCCTTAATGGCTCTCCTTTCTCCCCCAGATGAGGCCTTAATTGAGCCACACCTTTTAACTCCAGGTGAGTCTAATCATCCCTCACTGCTGATCAGACCCTCATTTTCACAGCTCTCTGTGCTGCCTCATAGAGGATTCTGGGAGGGATATACGTTCCATCTATGATAATTCCAACCATGCTACAATATATCTGTGCAGATCGGGTTAATATACCCTTTTAGGTGGCCGCTGCCTATAGAGATAAAAGACGTGTGCTCCAATTCCTGGGGGTCTGCTGTTCCCAGTAGGTTGTGAAGCCTGGATTATTATTATTAACATTTATTTATATAGCGCCAGCATATTTTGCAGCGCTGTGGATCATAGAGAGAAGTTGATATCTGAACTGTGAGTAACAGTGTGCTTAATAACTGTGATGTATAATAAACAGTGTTTCCGAAAAATATCTGACGAAATGTAAAAAAGTGATATCTAACAATAGTATTGTATCTTAAAGGTGTTGTTCACCTTTAAATTAACTTTTAGTATGACGTAGAGAGTGATATTCTGAAACAATTTGCAATTGGTTTTCATTTTTTATTATTTGTGGTTTTTGAGTTATTTAACTTTTTATTCAGCAGCTCTCCAGTTTGCAATTACAGCAGTCTGGTTGCTATGGTTATGGATTTAAAGAAGAGACTGGACTATGAACAAGAGAGGGACCGAATAGAAAGAGGAGTAATAAAAAGTAGCAAAAACAATAAAATGTGTAGCCTTACAAAGCATTTGTTATTAGCTGGGGTCAGCGACCCCCATTTGAAAGCTGGAAAAAGTCAGAAGAAGGAGGCAAATAATTCAAAAATGATAAAAAAAAATAAATAAGGTTTCTTAGAATTGTCCATTCTATAATATACTAAGGGGCATATTTATCAAGGGTCGAATTTCGAATTGAAACAACTTTGAAATTCAAATTCAAAAATACCCACCTGAAATTAAGTCAAAGGTTTTTTTTGGTCGAATAGGTCCGTTTTTGATTGTATTCGGCTGAATTCGAATCATATGAATCAAAGGAATTGCGCATTCGATCGAATTTGATTCAAAGTTCTTTTCCTAGAAAAGACTTTGAATTTTCCAAGTCCACCAATGCACTCCAAATGGGTTGTAGGAGGTCCCCCATAGGCTTAAACAGCAATTCGATAGGTATTAGATGGCGAATGGTTGAGGTCGGATTTTTAAAGAGACAGTACGGCTTATTTATCAAAGGTTGAGGTGAATTTTCGAATGAAAAAAATATGAATTTCAAGCTATTTTTTGTGTATTTTGACTACGGCAAAGTCCAAATTGACTTCGAATCTGAAAAAAATCTGAAAATTTGAGTATTAAAATTTATCATGTTCGGTCTCTTTAAAAATTCCCCTGATGGGGAGACTGCGGAGAGAACGGCAGGAAACCAACGAGATCAACATTTTTAAATCTGGGACATTTGTAAATATTTTGTCATTTTTAATCATATTCTCTCACAAAAAAATGTTGGCTTTTAGAAACAATTAGAATTCTGATTTCGAGGAAATATTTCAGTCCAGTCTCCCCTCTTGTTTTGTTCCAATTCCATTTCCGACATTGATGAAACATTGTAACATCCTGGTCTCATGTGTGTGAATAAGATCTGCGCACGACTCAATGCGAGTTCCCTGCGCTTGGGCGCTCACACCGGCGCTATTTCAGATTAGTTCTTTCACCGACAAATTTGCCTTCACTTTATTCGCCAGAGTATTTTATTCCCAAGCACGGAATCCTACAACCGACTTTCCGTTCCCACGAATAAAGAAATTGCCGAGAGCTGGAGAAAGCAAATTTACTGGTGAAAGAAGTAATCTAAAGTATCGCCGGAGGTGAACCACCCTATTCAGTAACCACGGCAACGTTTATTTGCTACGCCCTGGACGTTCAGCTATGATTTACGTGAAGCAACCAATCAGAAATGTCCACGAGCTATGTAGGAAGTATACTCTTCTCATGCCCGGCTGTAAAATGGCTGAATTTGCACGGTAAGGCGATTGAAGAACGTTCACTCGCTTATCCTGGCTCCTCCCTTTCCGATCAGCTAGTTCCGGACTTCTGCCTCCATGGCCCGGTTGTTCCCCGTCCTCCTCTCGCTGCTTCTTTGCGGCTACGTGCGGCCCATCGCTTTTTCGCTGCCGCCCAACAGCCGTAAGTGTCTGCGTGAAGAAATCCACAAGAACGTGCTTGTGACTGGAGAGTACGAGCTGTCTGAGGTCCACAATCAGGGCCAAGTGCGGCTAAAGGTGAGACCGTAAAGGAAACAGAGGGTAATGTTTGTGGAGAGACAATGGCCATTATTGCCCTGTGAGTGGTACCCGGGGAAATGGAAGATTTCTTTGTGAGGAGTATTACAAGGGGGTGGATAAATGTCATTGCTGCGTGTGGGTCGTGTGACGTCTGCACTGAACACAGTGTTTGTTGTTGTAATGTATAAAGGCACAAAGTGTTCTCAGAACTGCGCTTGAGGCATCACAAGGGGTAGTAGAACTTCTCGGAATGCGGGGGTCGATCACTCGAGAACAGAACGTAGAAGAAATACCTGTTCCCCTTCCAACCTCCGTTTACCCCAGTGTGGGAATAAGCAGATGTTGTGTCCAGCTATTAAAGTCGTGACTGCAGCTGCTCGAGGGACACGTGTTCTTGTCTGGTGTCTCATGAAAGGCTTCATTTCATTCTTTTCAGCCCATATGTTATGATTAAAGGGCAGTAAAGGCAAAAAAATAAATAAAATCCCATTTTTACTTTAATGAAAAAGAAACCTATCTCCAATATACGGTACTCTTTTTATAAGAAACCTGACTTTGTGCAGTGAAATTCTCCCTTCATTTACTGCCGTGAATAGGAATTGTCAGACGGTCCCTAACTGCTCTGCAGGGTATACAATCATACTTATGAACAGCAGGGGGAGCCCCCGGCCTTACTTCCCAGCCGTGCAGAACTCAAGCAGCTTTGTCTGTTTCCCTGCAGAGCAGTCGGTGACTGTGTAGAGATTTGTATTGGATTTTATTTTTGCCTTTACATCTCCTTTACTGTTTCCAGCTGCGGGGACAAAGATCATGGAGCCAGATTTAAACAGAAAAACTGGGATTCTCTTTGGTGGATTATTTTGCTGCAGCCACTGGTTCTGGAGAGTTGGAGAAAGTTTGTATTAAACAATACAAAAACTAAAACAATCCACATTAGATTACATGACAACACAGGACCCAGTGCAGTCTAGGGATGCACTTTATCTAGGATTCACCTTTTTCAGCAGTATTCGGATTCTGGCAAAACCATTCTGCCTGGCCAAACCACATCCTAATTTGCATATGCAAATTAGGGGTCGGGGAGGGAAATAGAGTGACTTTTTGTCACAAAACAAGGAAGTTAAAAATGTTTTCCCCTTCCCACCCCTAATTTGCATATGCAAACTAGGATTCGGTTTGGTATTCAGCCGAATCTTTTACGAAGGGTTCAGCCAAATCCAAAAAAGTGGATTCAGTAGTCTGAATATTCTGGCTATTAATCAGTCTTGCTGTATCGGCTTCTGGTAGAAATTATTTGACTTGTGCTGTTTTGATAATTGATGACGATCCCTAAGCAGCCCAGACCACACTGAGCATGTGCACAGTCTTGGTCTTGCAAAGATGTTTAACTAAGTTACAAGATGGTGACCCCCCTGTGGCCAACTTTGAAAGCATGAATCATTTGCTTAATTAGGTTTGTAGTGCAGTAAGTTCATATTTATGTTTAGTATACAAAATACAGCATTGTTAGCCTTATTCTATTTTAGACTTCCCCTTTAAACATTATCCTGCATCTGTTGGACATATACTGGTACAAGTGGGGGCTGCAGTTTGGCCTGTTACAGGAAGAAGCATGATTCCCTCCTGGAACTGCTGTCCCAAATTGCATGCAAAACCTTGCCACATTGTATCCATCTAAAACCTCCCTTCTGCTTTCCTATAGGCCTCTATATTTTATATACAATTATTTTTGTCTTTCTAGACAGTCTTTTGACCTTTGGTTTTGCTGGTTGATTCCGATGAGCTGAATCATCTCTTGTTCTTCTAGAACAGAAAGCACTTGAGAGAGATCCTTTATGAAAGAGTCTCCATTGAGTTGAAAGTAGGTGTTATTAGCTTTGGAGACGAATGTCAAGGGTTTTATTTTTTATGTTTGGAGCATGATGGCTGGTTGTGTTTATGAAGAGTACAGCAGCATTAACGGAAAAGTGTGGACAACTAGTGATGCTGACATGCGTGAGAATGAGGGATTTGGCCTTTTTCAGCAGGATTTGGATTAGGCCAACTCCTTCTGCCCAGCCGAATCGAATCCTAATTTGCATACGCAAATTAGGAGCGGGGAGGAAAGTCGTGTGACTTTTTGTCACAAAACAAGGAAGTGAATATTTTCCCCTTCCCCTTGGTTCAGGAGTTAGCCAAATCTTTCGCAAATGATTCAGGAGTTCAGCCAAATCCAAAATAGTGGATTTGGTGCATCCCTACTCTACTTTATATTGAACTATAGAATAAAAGAAACTAGTTACATATTAACCTTTCCACCTGTGCTTATGTGGGCAATTCTAAGTGACTTATTTAGCGTTTAAATTCAGGGGATCTTTCTCATGGTTTCCAATAATGTTTTTGAAAAGGGACCCTTGACTGATAAAGAGATTCACGTTGTTTTGGTGACCAAAATGCTCTTTGTTACATTAGCACTGTTTACACAGCACAGAGGCCTTTGTGGTGACTATCTTTGGGAGAACTGAGGCAGTCTTCATTGGTTGGCATTACTAATTATTTGAATAGGAAATAGGCTGCCTTCATTTGGGCTCTTTTTTTGGAAAGCTGACATCCGCATTCATGAAAACCCTGTTTAAATGAATGTTGGGTCTTGTGATTGCTGGGAATCTCCATGAGAGCACAATAATAATCACAAATGCCTGCATGAATTAGTAGCATTCTTAATCATACAGTGGATATATATAACTGTTATATTTTCAGATTACAGACTCTGCTGGACACATTCTGTACTCCAAGGAAGATGCTTCTAAGGGGAAATTTGCTTTCACCACTGAGGAGTATGACATGTTTGAGGTCTGCTTCGATAGTAAGCTACCAGCAGGTAAGGTGAATTCTTAGAATCAATTTGCACTAATCAGGATAGACTAAACTGTCCATAGTTGTGTTGTGCGGGCTGACCTTGCACACTCCTTTCCGGGCGGGTGGGGGTTGAGCTCTTTCTTTTGCTCTCCCCACACTCGACCTTCCAAATGCCGGCTTCCGACTTCCTGGTTAAGTTTTTATAGATGTACGCCTCTCGCCCCGCCCCATTTTTGACATCATCGGTGGCGCAGGTCTATAAAAGAGACCCAGAAGTTGGGCTCGGTCGGGCACGGGTGGTGGGAAGGCCTGACCCACACATCACTAGTCCATACATAAGATGATACACTACCTGTTATTTGACCTGAATGATCAGATCATGTTTCATTGGCAATGAACCATTGCAATCTCGCAACACTACCATAAAACTGTTACCAAAGGAGCCGACACAGGGACAGTAGTTAAAAAAATGTTTATAAATGATTAAATTGCCCAAACAATTTTCTGTGTCTAACTTTAGATTTAATTGTGTGAATAATTATTTTACTTAGCTCTTTTACTGGTTTTTACTGTCTGTGCAGCTTCGAAACAGAGGCAATTTTGTTTAAAGGGGAACTCCACACAAACACAACTTAAGCTTTTTGAAAAGTAAACATAATTTCCAGCAACTTTGCAAAATAAATCAATTTAAAAATATGCAGAATTTTCATTATTTTTAATTATTTGGAACAGTACCCTAAGCCTTGCTCTCCTGCTGATCTGTCTGACTACTTTGCTGAGCTGGCTGACTACTGTTACTTTGTATCAACAGCCATCTGTCCTCAGTCTGCCTCCTCCAAACCCCACAATTCCCTGCACACATGATTTCAATAAGGAAAGGAAAGGAACATCACAGTGCAATGCATTGTGGGTTTATGTAGTTCCTGCATGCGGTCTGTAAGTTGTGGAGTAGTAGTTACAATTTGTAACATCAGTGTTTAGTCCCTCCTTCCCTGCCAGGATTTCAAACGATGCAGAAAGAGAAGAACTGTTAAAACAGCTGGATTTCAGCATAGAAAATGGCATTTATTCATACTTTTTAAAGAAACAGGTAGCTGTGATGTGTATATTAGGGGTTCTTGTTTTATGTATTCCTCTTTATCAAATTTTGTTTTGGAAGCCAGTGTTCCCCTTTATATTTACAAGTGTAAATGATTATAGATATAATAATTGGACCCCCCCCCCCCAAAAAAAAAATATTGTGTTTTTTAATACCCTTATAAGCACAGAAGCACCACTGTATTGCCGGAATTCCAATCCAATGGCAATCATTCTATTTTATACTGTGCGATTTTTGTAAACATAACTAGCTATTTGCACCTGCCCATTTTCAAGAACTACAAGGTTGCTCGACTGAAGTTGGCAAGCCACTAGCTTTGTTACATCATAGTCATTTTGAATTGATATCAAATGTAATTTTAAGTTGATTGATTTCGTTTATTTTATATCCCAGGTGCTGGGCGAGTACCAGATCAGATGGTCAATCTCATTATGAAGCATGGAGTTGAGGCAAAAAATTATGAAGAGGTGGGTTGAAAAACCTGAACATACGTTTTGCCATTATACACAGTATACGTCGGTATAGAGGCAGGCCATTTGTGTAAGGGGAAGAAAGCTTTTGCTGGTATGATAAAGATAATTGGGGTCCTAGACCTGAATCCCACTAGATTTAAAAATAAAAGTGACATATATTCATAAAGTAAATAATAAAGTTACAAATAGTAAAAAAATAAAGTTAACTATTCTTCTAGAGATCAAAGTGAGCTACTTTTCAATACCCTTTTTCCTACAGATGTTGCTATCCAGTGGCTCCTCTTCTGCAGGATAAAACCACAAACTCTTTACGTTTTGTAGGCCTGTCTGAGTAGAATAGCAGCAAATTGATTAACTGTTGGCTGCAGCTCCGCTTAGATGTCTGCTCATTTGGTTTAAGCTGTGGGGGGAAAAGGAGCCATACAATTATAGAATTGGTAGCAAAATAAGCACACTTTACGATTTGGCATCCCCTTTAAAGGGTACCTATCACAGCCAAAATCAAACACATATTAACAATCTGACAGTACAACCTAAACACGTTTAATCAAACTACATGTATAGTTTTTTGAAAAAAACTGCAGGTTTTTAAAAAAAAAAATGCCTTACTTTGTCAAATGTGTTCTTTCAATGAGGGAGTCCATACTGAGACTATAACATGCAAATTTCAGGAGCATGCTCACATTGTAACACTGATTTGGGTATTCTACCCAGAATGCCTAGCTTTAGTAAACTCCTCCACTAGAAATATCAGGAGATTTCCCTATCTTGTCCCCTGCTGGTGATGTTATTATGCAAATGAAGGGCACACACTAACTTCCAGCAGGCTACTGCAGCACTACTGAACAGCAGCGAACACAGAGGTTTGGCTGATTTGAAAATAGCTTAGAAGTGTTGCTAAGCAACCAGGGAATTTTAACTGAACATGTGCGAGATTTCAGAGCTGTTGTTGGCTGGGAAGATATAGGTAGGAGGAGTGAGTGAAATCCAAGATGCCTGCCTCAGCTAGAACTGCAGTAGAGATAGAGGATTGATGACTTACATTAAACAAACAATTCTAACTGTTTTAAAAATCGGAATTTCTTGAACTTTCGCATAGTGTATTTACTTACTAAATTATTTTAGTTATGATTGGTGCCCTTTAATAGAAGGTAATAAGGGTATAAAATGCAAGTATTTGAGGACTGTGGTCTATTCCATCAGATTGCAAAGGTGGAGAAGCTTAAACCGCTTGAGGTCGAACTACGGCGTCTTGAGGATTTGTCCGAATCTATCGTCAATGATTTTGCCTATATGAAAAAGAGAGAGGAGGAAATGAGGGACACAAATGGTGAGTTACTTTATTTGAATTTTAAAAGCATCATACTCGGTCAAGTAAGATTTCTAGCGTTTTTTTATTCCAAATAATTCTATAAAAGTCATCTTTTTCCCCCCCCCCCCCCCTTATCTCTTACAGAATCCACCAATGTACGTGTTCTTTACTTCAGCATTTTCTCTATGTGTTGCCTAATGGGACTGGCCACCTGGCAAGTTTTCTATCTGCGCCGTTTCTTTAAGGCCAAAAAACTAATTGAGTGAAGAAACAATTTTTACAGATACACAGCTGGCCTCTCCATCCATCAGGCGTTTCATCTGGGAAATGTTTGTAGAGCTGCTTCCTACTTCTCAGTCTGGGTTATCCATGGATATGTCTGTTTAATTATGGAAACCTCAATAAGCTACCACAGATCTCCAACATTGTCGAAGTGCTCTGTGTTTTCACCAACAATATAGTGAAATTTAAGACCAGCACTACTCTAATTTTTCTCTTCTGATTCTAATACTCTGCAAACTTTGCTGCATATTTTGGATTTTTTTTTTCCAACAAAGGTGTGGGATGTATTTTTTTTTTCTATTGTAAAAAGAGAATATTTTCAGAAACCCAGTTCTTGATAAAAAGTGTAATATGGTGAAAACATGAACAAAATAAATTGGTAGCATATAGAAATGAAGAGGCATGTCATGAAATATAGGACTGATGGGTGGAACCCATGAACATAGGACTCCAATGAGGATTTTTTTTTTTGGTATTCTTGTGTTCAGTACATGATGGTTGAGTGGTCACCTGATGGTATGAGAGGGTATGCATGAAGTGGTAAGAGAGTCATGTGGGGACATTTTTTAATTTGTTTCAGATAAAAATGTGTGCTTTTTTAATAATTTAAAGACCCATGTTCCTGTTCCACAATTTAGCAGCAGAAGCTGTCACACTAAACTAAAATATTTTGATAGTTACATCAGTTGTGTTTTTAATTTAAAAACGTCTTTAGCTAAAATAATTTAGAAATAATTGAACAAGGCTTGTGACAGTTGCACACTCCCATTAAATTAAACTAAAATAGACTTAAAATGAAATTTATAAACGTCCCGTTGTTTTTAGGTCTATTAAACCTGTATATGTGATCATTTACTTTGTGTTCAGTTTATTGTGAATTAATTGTGAAGTCTGAGTGTTTCTTGCATAAATGTTGCTAGAAATCTTTGTGACTAACTGGAAAATACACACCATGTAGTATTAAAGGAAAACTATACCCCTCAAACAATGTAGGTCTCTATAAAAAGATATTGCACAAAACAGCTCAGATGTAAAACCCTGCTTCATGTAAATAAACCATTTTCATAATAATATACTTTTCTAGTAGTATGTGCCATTGGGTAATCATAAATAGAAAACTGCTATTGCTTAAGTATTCATTTTGGGGGTACAGGTATGGGACCTGTTATCCAGAATGCTCGGGACCTGGTGTTTTCTGGATAACGGATCTTTACGTAATTTGGGTCTTCATGCCTTAAGTCTACTAGAAATTCATTTAAACATTAAATAAACCCAACAGGCTGGTTTTGCTTCCAATAAGGATTAATTATATCTTAGTTGGGATCAAGTACAAGCTACTGTTTTATTATTACAGAGAAAAAGGAAATCATTTTTAAAAATTTGGATTAAATGGAGTCTATGGGAGACAGCCATTCCGTAATTTGGAGCATTCTGGATATCGGGTTTCCGGATAAGGGATCTTATACCTGTATAATTTTCCTTTAAGCTACATGGTATTTCCCTCTTTTCTTATCCACTTGTCTATGGGTGGTTTCATGTTTTGACTCTACATCTTGTAAGAATGCACCAAATGCATTTTTTGGATTAATAACAAAAACATCTATCACAGCTTCATCTAAGTACAAAACCAAATTCTTGTTTGTATATGCAAACCAGCTAAATCCAAGTGCATGAAAAAAAAAATGGCACTTTCCATCGTCGTCCGATTTTTAAGAGTTTAGATTGCTTTTCCACTTAGTCTTGGATCAGAGCAATGTGGCTGTCTGTGAGTGTAGCGCAGTTACTATACACACACTGACTGATGATGTTGGTACATGTAGCTTTATTTATTCAGTGAGATATTTGCAATTTGAGATCAAATCAGCAAGTTTTAAGTTTCCTGGGAAACCGTTTTACCAAATACTGTTACCAAATATAAGTTACATAAACTAAATCATTTGCTTCTTTTAAACTATAACCCTGTGTTAATTTTCCAATGTTACACTTACTACAGGCATAGACAGGGGCAAATGAAGGAGTGAATTCATGTTTTTTGTTCCTCTTGAAATGCAATGTAAGGGTATATAAACCCAAAAATAAAATTCTTACTAATAAACGAATTTAATTCCAAACAACGTTCCAACATGCAGTAAGTAGAAATTCACAGTTGTTTTTGTGTTTAAATTGATTTGCAACTGAAAACAGTATTTACTTGCCTCCTTACATTCTCTGTACTCCTGAGTCTGATCGGACTCCTGAAACAATGTAGCAGAAGCCAAAGTAATGACATGGTGCACCAGACATGCTAAGGGTTTATAGGGTTTACATTTCCAAGAGTCATAACCAGAACAGAAAGTTAAACACTGCTTTAAATGGTAATTAATTTAAAATGAATTAAACCCCTTTCAGTAGTTTTAAGTTATGTATAATGGAGAGTTGCTAAAAGGGGTTGTTCACCTTCCAAACACTTTTTTAAAACCAGTTGTTGTTCCCCAGAAATAGACTTTTTTTCAATTACTTTCCATTATTTATTTTTTACTGTTTTTCCAAAATCTAAGTTTAAAGTTTAATGTTCCTGTCTTTGGTATTTTAGTTTGTTTAGAACAGTTTACAGGGTCGGCAACCTCACTCCCAGAGCTGCTTAGGAAGGTCAAAAATGACACTTTACACTTAGAATATTAGAAAAACGGTGACACATAGAAAATAGAAAGTAATTGGAAAAAGTCATTATTTCTGGTGATCTATCTGAAAACAACTAGATGTTTGAAGGTGAAGCACACCTTTAAAGGAATAGTTCAGTGTGAAAATAAAAACTGTGTAAATAGGCTGTGCAAAATAAAAAATGTTTCTAATATAGTTAGTTAGCCAAAAATGTAATATATAAAGGCTGGCGTGAACAGATGTCTAATAAAACAGCCAGAATCCAACTTCCTGCTTTTCAGCTCTATAACTCTGAGCTAGTCAGCGACTTGAAGGGGGGCCACATGGTACATTTCTGTTCAGTGAGTTTGCAATTGATTCTCAGCATTCAGCTCAGATTCAAAAGCAACAGAAATGACCCATGTGGCCCCCCCTCAAGTCTCTGATTGGTTACTGTCTGGTAGCCAGGGCAACCAGTCAGTGTAAACAAAGAGAGTTGAAAAGCAGGAAGTAGTGATCTGACTGACTTGTTATACATGAAATCACTCCAGCCTTTATACATTACATTTTTGGCTAACTAACTATATTAGAAACATTTTTTATATTGCACAGCCTATCTATTTACCCAGTTTTTATTTTTACACTGAACAATTCCTTTAAAATTAAAAAATGTCTTTCTTTATGCAAAATGTCAGTTTTGTGTGTAGATCGGCTTTAGCTTTTCATCAGGCATTTAGCAGGAGATCAAGACCAGTTACTTTTGAAGGGGTTGGAAGACACTAAACAGATACTTATAGGGTAAAAGGGTATATTTTAGCAACTTAGTGGCAGCAGAGATCAATCGCCAACTGGATTCTTTTCTAATTCTGTTGTTGTGTGAGGCAGCTCTACATGTATTGATAGATGGTTGCTTTGTTACCTGTGGCAAATCTCCTTTCCCCCGTACAACAAAGTTGTATTTTCACAAAATAACACTAATGTGCTGCCTTTCCTAAAGCTCCAAGCTATGCATGCATTTGTATTATGATTTAAATGAAACAAAACTATGAATTTCCACTGCAGTTGTGTGTCTGGCTGCAGAATACAAACATGCTCCCAATCCCATAAAACTAATGATGGACTGATCCTCCTCCACAACAGCAGTGTAAATGGAGAGCTGTCCATGATGACAATTTATTGTTTGATTTTCTTTCAGTGGTGTAATTGTTGCACGTTTTGCTATTTAAGTGACACAGTATTTGCTACAATACCATTTGCAGTTTAGCAGAGCACTTCAGGAAGTAAAGCATCTTTATGATAATAATTTGAAAGTAGAAACTGTTTTTGAAAATATGCATGTGTACAAACACTACATTACTAATAAAACATGGGACCAAGGAATGTGCTGTAACAATTCTGACACCATAACTTACTGGACACGTGTTCAGCAAATTAGCAAATAGTAATATACTTTTCACATGCATATACATAGCCTGGAGCTTTGGGACTGCCTTCTACAAAGTTAAGATCCCATAAGAAAGCAGTCCTGCAAGCTTGCATTGCTTCCAGACTGGTCTCTGCTGTTACCAGGTGGCATACACCCTATAAATATGCATTGTGTTTCCTAGGGAAGCTTCTAGAAGAACAAAGTGCATATATTGTTTCCATACTGGTTATCATAAATTAATCTGTATAGTATGGAAATCATTGCTTGGATCACAGTTTATAACCATTCTCTATTTTCATAATATTACTACATAACATGTACATTTGATCAACTTTATTTTTTTACTTTATTTCTGAATTTAATAAAGGACAAGGACAGTCTAAAATAGAATAAGGCTAGAAATGCTGTATTTTGTATACTAAACATAAGCATGAATTTACTGCACCACAAGCCTAATCAAACAAATGATTTATGCTTCCAAAGTTGGCCACAGGGGGTCACCATCTTGTAACTTTGTTAAACATCTTTCCTGTCCTTAGGCACTAATGGGTTAACTCCCTCGCACAGCGGAAGTACAGGAACCAATAAACCTAATTCCCAACCCCCTTACCCCATCTCTTTTTTTCCTGTCCTCGCATCAGGAAGGATTTCCCTGTGCCGGTGTGGTCCTCTCTGCCTCACCAAAGCGACCGGTTCACATATAGCTGGTGGAGCCTGGTAGCTGGGCTATTAGAACGCAGTAAGACGCTGGGTGTGCAGTAAGGCGTTCTGAGTGCAATAAGTCGGATCCCGCGGTAAGACGCTGGTGTAGACTCTTGATGATGTCATCTCGAGGCGCCCTTGCTCTTAAAGCGCCCATTACCTGTTGTACAGCAGGAGCAGGTTTTGTATGCAGTACATGCAGCAGGAGCCGTTTGCTGGTTGGGAGAGCCTGAATGTAAGCGGTGTTGCAGGCCTACCTGTTGGGGACCTATGTGAACTGTACAGCTACTTATGTTTACTCCTCTTTTTTCAGAGCATGAGTTCTAGGAGCCGGAGATCCCGGTCATCCTCTAGGGGGTAAGTGTATCAGAGAGATGTGTGGTGACTCCTATGTGATGGTAACAAACTCGTTTCTTTGTAGATCACCTAGGAGGAGGAGTCATCATTCAAGGAAGGCGGTGGAAAAAGAGTGTTCAGTATGTGATAATCCAGCGATGCATAACAAAAAAGTATGCCTAATGTGCTGGGAATCTATGTCTGGCAAAAGAGCAGATGATCAGTGGAGTGCTATGAGAGACTGGTTTAAGGAGTCTATGGCTAAATCACTGGAGGACCTAGTAGGAACTGTGACAGCTAATGTGGTACAGAAAGTGGGTCCCAGTGCCCCAGTAATGGGGAAAGAGAGCCGTGATCCTAAGATGTCTGCGGAGTGTGAAGCACGTCAGCAGGGGGCAGCAAGGTGTAGCCTTTCGGCTACTTCAGAGGAGGAAGAGGAGCTAATCGTATTGGATGAAGATTCCTCGTTTGATTTGGATCTATTAGAACCTCTAATAAAAGCTGTCCGGAAAGTATTGGAACTAGAAGACACTGAACAAGAGAAAAAGCAGGACAGAATGTTTAAATCATCAGGAAAGAAAGATTTGGTATTTCCAGTCCACGATGTACTAAAAGATATTATTAAGGAAGAGTGGGCAGTACCAGATAAAAAGTACTCAGAACCTAGACACATGAAGAAGATGTACCCATATGCGGAGGGGGATGTGAGTCGGTGGACCAACCCCCCCAAAGTGGATGCTGCCATCACACGGGTGGCTCGTAAGACCACATTGCCAGTGGATGAGGGGGTTTCCTTGAAGGATCCTGTAGAAAGGAGACAGGATACAGTGCTGAGGAAGGCCTATTCAGTTTCGGGGCTACTCTGCAAGCCAGCGGTAGCAGTCACGTGTGTGGCGAAGGCATCCAAGATCTGGCTGCAAGAGATAGAAACTGAGCTTGCTGGAGACAAAGACAAGGTGGGTCACCTAGTGGATGATATAAAGGTGGCTATTGATTTCATCACGGACGTATCAATGGAGGTGCTGAAATTGGCAGCCAGATATATGGGGTATGCAGTGGCAGCTAGGAGGATGCTGTGGCTAAAACATTGGCGGATAAACGACTGGCTAGCAAAGATAGATTTGCGAGATGCATATCTTCATGTCCCTATTCTCTTAAGTCACCAGAGATTCCTCAGGTTCTCGGTAAGGGGGGAGCATTTTCAATACCAAGCACTTCCCTTTGGGCTAGCGTCTTCACCGAGAACCTTTTCAAAAGTTCTGGCTCCAATCATAGCCGCCCTACGCCTGCAGGGCATACAGATCTTCACCTATTTGGACGACCTGTTGATAAAGGCCTCAAACGAACAACTTCTGAACCAGCAGGTCCAGGTGACCATTACGGTTCTAGAGGAACATGGATGGTTAATAAATTTCCAAAAGTCACAACTGGTCCCGTCACAACGGATGGAGTTCTTGGGGGTTCTAGTGGATACCAAGCAGTTGCGACTATATCTTCCCCCAGGCAAAGTGGAAGACATTATTCGAAGAGTGCAGAATGTTACCAAATTTCCTTATACCACGGCTCTGATCTGTCAAGAGGTAATAGGGAAACTGGTAGCTACGAAGGATGCCGTCAGGTGGGCAATGATTCATCTTCGACAGCTCCAGTTCGGGTTTCTTCAACAGTGGAAAAGAGTTACTCAGTCTCAAATCATTATTCTGTCACGACAAACAGTGAAGAGCTTGGAGTGGTGGCTAAATCCGTTCAATCTTTCTCAGGGCAAGCCAATAGATTGCTCATCGTGGCAGATGGTCACGACGGATGCCAGCAGCCTTGGATGGGGGGCTCATACGGCATGTATATCAGCACAAGGCATATGGCCACCGGCAGTAACGTGGTCCTCGAACTTCAGGGAACTGAAATCGGTGTTGCAGGCGCTAGTGAGCTTCAAAAGTCAGCTCAAAGGGGCAGCAGTCCTCATTCAGTCAGACAATATAACGACGGTAAAATATATAAAGAAACAAAGAGGGACTCACAGCAGGAAATTGTTGAGTCTGACTTTGGAGATTTTCGAATGGGCAGAGAACAATCTCCTCGACTTGTCAGCAACTTATATCCCTGGTCGTCAGAATATTCTGGCAGATCTGTTGAGTCGGAGGACACTCCACCCAGGGGAGTGGGAGTTGTCACAGGGGAGTTTCCAGACGTTGGTGAATCGTTGGGGCCTCCCTCAGATAGACCTCATGGCTACATCCAGGAACAGGAAGGTGAGACTGTTCTGCTCCTGGTACCCGGAGAGGCAAGCATTGTGTCAGGATGCTTTCAGTCTGAAGTGGATGTTCAAACTAGCATACATTTTTCCGCCGATCCCGATCATATCAAGGGTATTGAACAAAATTCAGAAAGACAAAGCTACAGTTATAGCAGTATTGCCATGGTGGCCGAGAAGGCCTTGGTTTGCCCAGTTGTGGGAAATGGCATTGGACAATCCAGTCAAACTACCCTATCACCAGGGTTCGCTATGCCAAGGCAAAATATTCCACCCAAACCCACAAAAATGGGCTTTGACGGGGTGGCTTTTGAGCGGAAAGAGCTGACAGAGCTAGGGCTCGCAGAAATGGCTACTGACACGTTGTTGGCAGCTAGAAAGCCATCAACAGAGAATACCTACCATAGGATTTGGGAAAGATTCAGGGAGTGGTGTACATTGTCAGGAGATTCATTTACATCACCAACCGAGTCGGCAGTAGTAAATTTTCTGCAGTCAGGCTTAGAGAAGAATCTCAGCTTGGCTACCCTGAAAGTGCAAGTGTCAGCCTTGTCAGCATTGACGAAAGTCAAATGGGCGGAGTATCCATTAGTGACCCGCTTTATTCAAGGAGTCAAACATCTGAAACCGCAAGTGAGACCAATCTTGCCATCATGGGATTTGAATTTGGTTCTTCAGTCTCTCATGACGGAACCATTTGAGCCTCTGGAGTCAATTAGCTTGGACCTCCTGTCGATGAAGACTGCTTTCTTGATAGCGGTAACGTCAGCACGGAGAGTGGGGGAGATACAAGCATTGCTGAGGAAAGAACCATATCTGAAAATGTTACAGGATAAAGTAACGTTAAGGCTACCAGAGAAATTCCTCCCGAAAGTGGTTTCCTCCTTTCATGCTAGTAAGGAGATTGTGCTGCCGGTTTTCTTCCCTAACCCCTCTATACGGAAGAAGAAGTAAACTGGCATAAGCTGGATGTGGTGAGGTGTTTGTCAGTATACTTGCAAAGAACCGAGGCATTCAAGAGGTGTGATAGTCTCTTTTTGCTATTTAAAGGATCTTCTATGGGACATCAAGCTTCTAAGCGTGTGATTGCAAGCTGGATAAAAGCTTGTATCAAGAAGGCGTATTTACTCAAAGCTATGCAGGCTCCCCATGTTAAGGCTCACTCCACTAGAGCTGTGGCTGCGTCCTGGGCGTTCAAGGCTCAAGCTACGCCGGAAGAAATTTGCAGTGCAGCCGCATGGTCCTCTATATCTACTTTTGTTCGTTGTTATAAGCTGGATGTTTCTTCCGTAAACAAAGCTGGTTTCGGGCATAAAGTCCTCTCTTCAGTTCAAATTAATAAATGATTTCCCGCCCAAAGTCTGTACTGCTTAGTTAATTCCCATTAGTGCCTACTGCCATGCGGAAGGACAGGAAAATGGAAAATTCTATCATACTTACCGTAATTTTCCTTTCCTGGACTGAAGCATGGCAGTAGGCACGACCCACCCCTTCAGTACCTGAGCTCGGACAGGGAAAGAGATGGGGTAAGGGGGTTGGGAATTAGGTTTATTGGTTCCTGTACTTCCGCTGTGCGAGGGAGTTAACCCATTAGTGCCTACTGCCATGCTTCAGTCCAGGAAAGGAAAATTACGGTAAGTATGATAGAATTTTCCATTTTGCCTGACCCTGACCCTGCACATGCTCCGTGTGGTCTGGGCTGCTTAGGGATCGTCATAAATTATCAAAAGAGCACAAGTCAAATAATATCTGCCAGAAGCCGATACTACAAGACTGGTTAATAATCAGAATATACAGACTGCACTGGGTCCTGTGTTGTCCTATAATCTAATGTGGATTTTATAGTTTTTGTATTGTTTAAAGGACATGTAAACCCCCCCCCCCATAAAAATGAAATCAGTGAATGGCCTCTTTGAAATCTTTAGTTTTTGAAATCTTTTGCTTGTTAAAAGGTTAACAGTAAGCATGTATGATCCCACTCATTTATGCATAATCCGTCATAATCCCACTCACTCATGCATAATCCCGCTCATATGCATAATCCCACTCACTCTTGCATAATCCTGCTCAATCATGCATAATCCCACTCATTTATGCATAATCCGTCATAATCCCACTCACTCATGCATACTCCCACTCATATGCATAATTCCACTCACTCTTGCATAATCCTGCTCAATCATGCATAATCCCACTCTCACTCATGCATAATCCGACTCATATGCATAATCCTGCTCACTCATGCATAATCCCACTCACTCATGCATAACCCCAGTTACGCATGCATGCATTACCTGTATGCGTGAGTGGGATTATACATATGAGTGGGATTATGTATGAGTGGGATATGATATTTTTTCTAGCAATTACAAAATGTTAATCATAAACACACTTTTGTATGCACATGTTAAAAATACAGCTTTCAATATATAAATGTCTATATAAATGTTTCAGCAACAATAATATCACACTGCTAACACAACTGAGGCACATGTGCTCGAAACGGTGGCTCCCAGTTTGTTAACCTAAGTTAATACAATAGCAATACTAGCTTTCCCCCCACATATATTAATATATATAGATTTAAATAGCCTAACAAAGTAACAAAAATTTTTTTAAATGAGTTCACTCCACATAAGTACCTATAAAAAGTATTTACCCACTTGGAAGTTTTTTATGAAATATTGCATCAAAATAAAATGAAGAGATCCCAAATGTCATTTAATTACAGTAAAACACAAACACGATTGCAGTGTACACCCCCTTTAATATGACACCCTTAGTGGTTCAATTCTGTTTCAATGTCATATAATTAAATGGAGCTTACCTGTATGTATGTATAAATGCAATGACCAGCGTCTGGTGAGTCCGTATCGTGGCACAGCCTATACCATGGGTCACCAACCTTTATTTACTTGTGAGCCTGAACACATTTCCTGGGGCTTCTGTTGATAGCTCCTTTGTGGACTTAAAGGCAACAGGCTCTGTTTGTTCGTACATGTGGTTTTTATGCAATTAAAGCTTGCCTTTAAGACAGGAATTCAAAAAAAAAGTACCTGTTTGTAGGCCGCTGGGAGCAACAGCCAAGGGGTCAGTCATACGGGCTGATACATTTTGCTCACAAGCCACTGGTTGGGGATCACTGCCCTATACCATGAAAACAAAAGAACACTCCAAGCAACTCTGTGAAAATTTGACTGACAAGCATAAGTCACGGTATGTATATAAGAACATTTTCAAACTGATGAATATCCTTGGTAATACAGTTAAATCAAAAAGAAATAAAACCAGTATGGCACAGCTCTCTTAGCAAAAAACAGGCCATTTACCAAAAAGTGAGTGACTGTACACGAAGTAAACTAGTGAGGGAGGCCACCAAGAGAGCTATCACAAATATGAAGGAGCTATTGGCCTTTAGTTAAAGCTTTATGGGAGAATTACATAATAAGGTTGAAAAAAAGACACGTCCATCAAGTTCAACCTTTTAGGTCTATATATAACTGCTAGTTGAGACCCTGTTTTAAGCCTTTCCAATTTGCCTCAGAGGGGGAAAAATTCCTTACTGACTCCAAATTGGCAACCGGACCAGTCCCTGGATCATCTTGTACTATGAGCTACCTTCCATAACCCTGTATTCCTTCACTTGCTAAACACCATACAACCCCTTCTTAAAGCTATCTAATGTATCAGCCTGTATAACTGATTCCACATCTTCATGGCTCTCACTGAAAAAAACACCTTCCAAATATTTCGGCGGAACCCCTTACTTCTAATTAGAATGGGTGCCCATGTGTCAGCTGGAAATACCTACTGATAAACAAAGCATCAGAGAGATTATTAATTGATCCCCTTATATATATACATAGTTATATCACCCCTCTTCTCCAGCATGAACAACCCCACTATGGCCAGTTTTTCCTCATAGCTGAGATTTTCCATACCTTTTACCAGCTTAGTTGCCCTTCTCTTGACCCTCTCTAATTCAATAATTTCTTGTTTGAGCACTGGAGACCAAAACTGTACTGCAAATTCTATATGGGGCCTTACCAGCGCTCTGTACAGTGAAAGAATGACCCCTTCCTACCTCAAATCTATGCCCCTTTTAATACAGCCCAACACCTTGATTGCCTTTGCAGCTGCTGACTGGCATTTCTTGCAACAGCCAAATTTATTATCTACAAGGACTCCAAGGTCATTTTCCATTTTGAATTTGCCTAGTGCAGTTGTATTTTTACATCCCAGGTGCATGACTTTTACATTGGTAAAACTAATGTTTTTGCTGCTAAAGTTCTACTATAGTTTATATAAACAAGCTGCTGTGTAGCCATGGGGGACTTTATTCATTGCTGAAAAAGGAGAAAAGGCACAGGATACACAGCAGATAGATATGCTTTATAGTATTTTTAACAGTGGGATTCTACAGGGCTTATCAGTTATCTATTTTATACCCTGTACATGAATGGCTGCCCCCATGGCTGCACAGCAGCTTGTTTATATGAACTATAGTAGAGTTTCTGTAGCAAACGTACCAGTTTTACAAGTGCAGGGCAACAGTACATGATATTTTCATTACTTTAAACCATTTTAATTTTTTGCAGTTACTGTTCCTTTAACTCCACACATGGCAGTAAGATCATAGAAATATAGCCTGTTAGCACTCCATTATCTCCATATGTAAGATCACCAGTGCATAGATTGAAAGCATTACCCACCTTTGCATAAGCAAAATACGAATAGCAAAGTTTTCTTCCTTGTCCCTCACTGCTTGGCGCTCTCTTTCTCTCGATGCCTGGCTTAAACAAGTGTCAAACAGTCCAAGATGTCCATGCGTTCCACAGTGGAAAGCATGGCCATCTTGTATTTTTTTTCGTAAGGCAGGGAACGCAGCGGTGGTGACATCATTCAGGGACCTGGCTGGTTGGCCAGTGTATGGCCACTATAGTCTTATAAGTTTATGTTACAAAAGCGGAAGGCAAGAAAATCTGACAGCCTACCCATGGGCCATATTTAAATAAAAAAAGTTGGGGGGCAACACAAACATGAAAAAAGTTCCTTGGGGTGCCCAGAAAGAGCAGTTAATGGTAATTTGGTATTTCCTATGTGGACTGGCAGACTACTGGTGGGTCTGTTTGGCAGTTAAAATGGTCTTTATGCCTCCAAAACTTACCTACAAGTCAGAAATCCAAAAATGAACACTTGCTTTGAGGCTACTGGAAAATACATCAAAGAGCTTGGAGAGCAACATGTTACTCGCAAGCCACTGGTTGGGGATCACTGGCCTAGATGTATTGCCTGCTGTTATCACTATTTCGACTATATTAAGGTTCCACTTATTTTTAATCACCATTATTTTCCACATCAGTAATAACAATGTAAGACATACAGTGAAACACTACTCGTCTCATGCCTCCCACGCACCTCTATCTGCTCACATGTGGGGGTTTCCTGGGTATTTTTTCACCTTGTCCCCAATGTGTTTTTGTTTTTTAGCTGACATTTATATGTTTCTGTCATGTGACTTCCAGCTCTGGTCCCCAGAAACCAAAACCACACGGGAAAGGTGGCAGGGAGAGGTGGAGGCGTCATGGTTAATGACCTAGCGAGAGAAAGACAGAGGAAGAAGTGTAAAAGGGACGTAAATACTGCAAAGGAAGTACAAGTTCTCAGAAAAGAGGCTGCAACTGACAAAGGCTCTGACTCCCCTGAGAAACGGGGAAAGGAAACTAAGTGCAGAGAGAAAAGTTTGACGGACAGAGCCGCCTCAAGAGGCAAGGGGGATATGCAACAAGAGTCTGACAGAAATGAGCAGGGCTATGCCAGCTCTTCCTCTTCTAGCACCAAACAGGTAAGCCAAATCCTCTTAATCTTCTGTGACCATAAGATCCCCAGTTGGATATGGTTTTTGATGTCTCAGGTTTTTTCTCATGTCATAGTAATTCATGGCCAGCACGCAATTTTATAGATGTCCCAAAATCTATACAGTGTAAAAGCATGTTATCTGTATAGGTCCAGATTCATTAAAGGGTGATGTTTTTAATTTGAAGCAATAATGTTTATGGCTCTTAATAATGAGGATATATCAATGAATTTGTTAAGTATTACCAGTTCTTTGTAATGGCTGATGCAGAGGTGTGCCTAGCACACATTTGAGGTATCTTATCTTATTTTTACTTCTGGGTCCACTATGCTGGCTATTTAAAGTACATGAATAGTAAACTCATCACAATTTACTATACTACTTGTGGACTTGCAGGGGATACTTGAGTTATTGGCTGCAATGTGGTGAAACATAGAGGCAGATTTATCAAGAGTCTAATTGAAAATTCAAATTTTTAAATTCGAATTTTGCGTCTATTTTAATGTAATTAAAATTTGAATTTTGGAATTTATCATGTACTGTCCCTTTTTTTAAAAAAAAAATATTTTTGGGTCAAAATAATTAGAATTGAATTTGATTCAAATTTGCAGCTCGATACTATTCACCCGTTTTT
Source organism: Xenopus petersii (assembly GCA_038501925.1). NCBI lineage: Eukaryota > Metazoa > Chordata > Amphibia > Anura > Pipidae > Xenopus > Xenopus petersii. The sequence goes on from CM076687.1 coordinate 82,215,579, forward strand.
AAAAAATTTGATTTTTCTTTAATACATTTCGTTTTTTTTTTCGAATTTCGAGTTTATGGGAGTTTTTAGAAACTGCCATAAACTCGAAAATCGACCCTTGATAAATCTGTCCCATAATGTCTTTCATTAAAGTATCCAGGCCATTGTGATTTTTATGGAAAAAGTGCAGCATCCCAGGCAACAGGGTTAGCAATTTGACTACTTTGGTGGGAGGGCATCATATTTGCAATCCCCAGTATTAGTCTGTAGATGATTTCATCTTTATTGGATGCATTTTTTGATACAGCAACAAACTATAGCTAACCAGAAGCATTACTGGCATCCTAGTAATTTCAACTTCAAATATGCATACTCCTACTAGGCTATCACTGCCAGGGAGCTTGTTTACTGGATGCAACATTGTCAAACATGGTGGCCAGCAACCCCACTGCTCAAGTGGTATCTTGAAATAGGCACATTCTAGTCCTGTTTGGGAGGGGGTAGAGTTACTACAGATATTTAAAAAAATAAACATGCCAGTTGCTGCTTAATGAATATGATTCTAATTCAAGTATCCCTTTAAATGGACATATATAAAATATGGATTAATTTATATGTTCCTGTTGCAAGAACTGAAATGATTTTCAACAGCAAATTTCATGTAGTCTTTAAGTTTCAAACCACATGTGCCGCTGCCTTTATCCATTTTTGGGTTCTTGATATACAGTAAAAGGCTGTAGCTGCTTCCACAGACCCTGATGTGGAGTTCTCTAGTTGATGCAATTCTCGAATGCTCACTACTCTGATGATTTCTCAGTGACATCAAGGTCTCTAGACTGTGACCATTTCTGTATGATGTCACATTTGCACATAAGGGCAGAGACACATGGTCAGATTCGGGAAATTTATTTGCCCAGCGACAAATCTCCTCCTCTACAGGGCGACTAATCTCCCCGAACTGCCTTCCCCTGCCTTTCCACTGGCTAGAATGAAAATCGTAGGTGGGATGGCAATCTGAGCGCTTAGTTTACCGAAGTCGCCAGGAGTTTCCTCATGAGGCAGCTTCGGGCACCTTTGGAAAAAAAAGTGCTGAGTGCCATCCCACCGGCGATTTTCATTCTAGCCGCAGGGGAAGGCAGTTCGGGGAGATCAATCGTCCTGAAGAAGAGAATCTCCCCAAATCTGACCGTGGGTCTCTGCCTAAATAGTCCCTAAGCAATCTAACACTAGTTGCCTCTTTTTTTTAGGATTCTTCAGACGATACAAAGAAAATTCAGAGAAGAGAAAAAAATAGGATTGCAGCACAGAAAAGCCGTCACCGGCAGACACAGAAAGCAGACTTGTTGCACATTGTGAGTAAACAGGCACTATTGAATGCTCAATTCTGCACATAGTTCTCTGCAGAATCATTTTACCATTCTGTAAACCACTGCCCGAAAAAAACATCTCTATGTACCTGACTTTTGAGCTGCTTTTTTGCTTACTAGAGTGCTAAGTGATGCAGTGTGCTCTGCTGCATGATATTCATTGATATATTTACTGTATGTGCAACAACCTTTTTCTTTGCATCCTCTCTGTATGTAGAAAACTTCTTTTCCCCTCCCATTACAGGAAGACACCTCCACCCCTCCAAACTCACAGCCCCCACTGCTCACTACCTTTTCCTGTAAGCGGAGGTTTGGTTTCTGCTGCTTTATTTTTATGTTAACCATAGCTTAACAAGTGGATTTATATTTGTATTCATATAGCATTTATTGCTTATGTAGCACAATAAAGCATCCATAAAGGCATGCATAAGCTGACAAGACCAATCCTTAAAGGAGAACTAAAGCCTAAATAAAGAAGTCGGCTAGAAATGTTGTACATTGTGTCTTGGACTTCTGTACCAGCCCAAGGCAACCACAGCCCTTTAGCAGTAAAGATTTGTGTCTCCAAAGATGCCCCAGTAGCTCCCCATCTTCTTTTCTGCTGATTCACTGCACATGCTCTGTGCTGCTGTCACTTACTGAGCTCACAATATACAGTACACATAGAATAGAAATGTCACAACATAAGGCTGATTAGTAATTAATTTCCAAATATTCTTTATTGACTTTCATGCATCATACACATTTCTTTACGCATAACTTAATACACCGCTAGGGAAGGGAAAGGGAGGGTTGTTAGTAAGGATAATAGGGGTAAAGAAAAGGGAAAGGCACTTCCTTCACTATAACCAAGATCATATTACTCAAAAATAATAACATAGTACAATCAGATCAGGTTGCAGAGACCATTGTCCCTTGAGTAAGTAGTGTTTGCACAAGTCAAGTATTTGTGTACTTCTCCACACTCTCCACAAGGCTGTATTTTGGGTTGTCCGTTTGATATCTGATTAGTAATTAAAACAGATAATTACTACATGGCAGCACAGAAACCAGTGCAATTAGCATCAGAATTTAATAATCAGTCCTGTAGCATCAGCTTATATTACAGTCAAACCTCATTTTCTGCTTGATATTTTGCGACAACCCCTAAGCTCAGCTTCTCAACAGCTGCTCAGAGCCCACTGAGCATGTGTGTGTCACAGACACTTTCCAAGATGGTGATGATCTGTTCTATATATAGCATTTAAGGAAGCATACTGCTTTATAGAAGATATCATTTGCCCTTACTGTTCTGTGAGAGATACTTAGGGGGCCGATTCACTAACTTCGAGTGAAGGATTTGAAGTAAAAAAAACTTCGAATTTCAAAGTGTTTTTTGGGCTACTTCGACCATCGAATGGGCTACTTCGACTACGACTTGAATCGAAGGATTCAAACTAAAAATCGTTCGATTACTCGACCATTTGATAGTCAAAGTACTGTCTCTTTAAGAAAAAACTTCGACCCCTAGTTCGCCATCTAAAACCTACTGAACTCAATGTTAGTCTATGGGGACGTTTTTTGGTCGAAGGATAATCCTTCGATCGTTGGATTAAAATCCTTCGAATCGTTCGATTCGAAGGATTTAATCGTTCGATCGAAGGATTATTCCTTCGATCGAACGATCAAACTATTTGCGCTAAAATCCTCTGACTTCGATATTCGAAGTCGAAGGATTTTAATTCCCAGTCGAATATCGAGGGTTAATTAACCCTCGATATTCGACCCTTGGTGAATTTGCCCCTTACTGTAGTTACTGCTCAGTTGAATGTCCTTTGTATAATGCTTTGTTAAATTTTATTTACTGCTTTGCACTAGGGAGCTGTTGTATTCATTACCCAAAGATACTGTACTTGTTGTGAAAGATTACTTTCCATTTAAACTGTTCTCTGGAATATAGATTTGTGCATAAACCAGAGGAAAAGCATGTCCTGTCAGAACTGTAATAACCAGAGGTGTTATTGTTATTGTCTGGTTCCAGGAGAGTGAGAATTTGGAGCGCCTGAATTCGGTACTACGTGGAGAAATCTGTGGTCTGCGGGAGGAACTCAAATACCTCTCATGTGTGCTTAGTACTCATCAACCTGTTTGTGTCCTCGGTCCAACAAAACCACAAGCAATTCTCCCACACGTTGGATCCACTCGCTACCAGCACTAAGGAGATAGGGACAGTGATACCACATGAATGAACAATAACATAGTTCATAAAAGGATATGCTCTTGGGCTCATGATTGCATGTTGGGTTTCTGGGTTTGTTCTCTAAAGCGGATGTAGAAAAGTGCATTTGTTATGTCTGTTGTAGAATGCCTGAATGTGGTGGAAAAAAAACACCTACCTAGATATCATCTGTTGGGCAACTCTTAATATAAGGAGTACACATTAGATGGGTAGATGTTATAAAAATGCAAAGTACATGTGAGTGTTTGTAATCTATTTATACAATATAGGAAAGCATACATTGTGTACTTGAGTATTAATAAGACAACAGCATGCACAATACTGGTACTTTATCGTTTCTAAAGGTGTAAGACTATGGTGTCTGTGGTCGTGAATCACATCAAGTGCCTATGTTACTCAAATATGATAGAACAAGCTGTGTATAGTATATAATGTGTATATCTGCAGCCATGTCTTTATTTTATTTCCTTGTGGTGCTCACTAAGGTGTATTCCTTATACCCAACTACACTGAGGCACTGTGCAATGAAATACCAGTTTCCCAGCCTCTTCCAGTTCCACTGTGGTGGCTTTCTGATCAAGATAAGCACCTCGATATAGATGATGAAAGATTTTGCAGGAAATGGTTACCCAATCTCTGCCCAGCAAATGTACTGACCTATATTAGTGTGTCTTAGATTACACGGAAAACAGGAAATCTATTTTTATTGTTTTCGATTAATAGCTATGTAACGGCATTGTTAGAACAGAGTTACAGAAAAACTATATTTTATATTCAGCTTTGAGAAAATTCATATTTGCATTTAAAGAAATACATATTCTACCTCTACTACAGGGGCTGGGTCAGAAAGTAAGAACATGGATCCGCTTACCTTTATCCTTGATTGGGCGCATCAACCTATCAAAATGGTGATGCTCCCCAAATTTATTTATAGATTCAAACATTCTCCTATGAAGATTCCAAACAGTTCCTTCAGAAAGATTAAAAGCCTCCTTACACAGCTATACTGGTATCCCTCTACACCAAAAATAGCCATGGCTAAACGACCGTTACCAACACAGGCTGGGGGCCTAGCAGCCCCAAACCTTTTCTTATACTACTTGGCAGTGAAGCTACAGTAGCTATAGCAAAGTGGTGGACAATCCCATCCTTGGACAACCCTGCCATACGCCTAGAGGCCAAAGCAATAGGGTCAAACAAGGAACTTAAAACCCTCCTATATAGAGGCTGTAACTATATATAACAAGAACAACTCCACCCATGAAAGAAGTGGTGTAGGCATGGAGTACAGCTTATAGCCTCTGCCCAAAGCAAGCAAACTATTGCTCTAGGCTCACCCCAATCCGGTGTAACCCCAAACTGCCACACATGCAGACTATACCAGACCCTCAATTGTGGGCCAGTTACAAAGTATATTCAAGGCATAATAGAAGTGGGTAAATTACTAGACTTTCAACCCCTAAAAATAAAATACAGTCTGCCTAACAAAATGCTTTTTAGCTATATTCAGTTTAGGCATACTGTACATCCCCAATTTAAGGGGGCAACAATTATAACCTCGCCCACTCGTAAAGAAGCGTGAGCCCACCTACGCTGACACATGCACTGAAAGCTTCTCAAGCTTCTATGCCCACAGGATAGTAGTGGGGGACTCTCCACTGGATTCGGTTCAGGATTCGGATTCAGCCAAATCCTTCTGCCCGGCCAAACCAAATCCTAATTTGCATAGGCAAATTAGGGGGCGGGGAGGGAAAATCGTGTGACAGTGTGAATACATGTACTGTTAATATGAATGAATTTTGTTACAACGGCGCCACCTGCTTGTCAGTTTCTGACCAACAAGTTATCAAGACTCTGGAGAAAGAGAGAGGGCTGCTTTGATGCTCTTCTGCTTAGGAAAACAATTAAAAAACACTTCTCTTTTTTTTCATGTTTCTTAACCAGCAAGAGATACAAGCAGCCATTTTTCTTTCTCCTGACAACTTCCTTGACTACTTGGTGGTCAGAAACTGAACAGCATGTGGCGCTATTGTAAGAAAATTAATTTGTATTAAATATATCCCTTAATATTTCAAAAGCGCTTACAATAGCACCCTCATCAATGTAACATTCACTTATTGTAAAGCTTTACTTATCCTATAAGTTTCTTTCAGTTAGGGCCCCCACTAGGCCTAACTGAGACCCAGAAAGCAGGACTCTACTATAAAATCCTGTTACAATGCAATGCCTTTCTTGTGAGTATCTTGCACCAAACTCACCATGGTGTAATCCACTGTGCTGCCAATCCGCAGTTACCTCAAGACGGCCTTTGGTTGGTAGAAAATGGCTGTATACTGATGTTAGGTAGAAACTGTGGCTCAGTATGAAGGGTGGCCTGTAAAAAGACACTCTATGCCAGGGGTCCCCAACCTTTTTTACCCATGAGCCACATTCAAATGTAAAAAGAGTTGGGGAGGAACACAAGCATGAAAAAGTCCCTTGAGGTGCCAAATAAGGGTTGTGTTTGACTATTTGGTAGCCCCTATTTGGACTGGCAGCCTACAGGAGGCTCTGCTTGGCACTATAATTCATTTTTATGCAATTAAAACTTGCTTCAAGACTGGAATTCAAAAATAAGCACCTGCTTTGAGGCCACTGAGAGCAACATCCAAGGGGTTGGAGAGCAACATGTTGCTCACAAGCTACTAGTTGGGGATCACTGCTCTGTGCTATTTAACACAAACAACACACCTTAGTGCCAACATTACAGTATGTTGCCTTCTTTGCTAAAAAGTTGCTAGTACCTCAGAAAGGTGTTGTGAAACTCAGGCAAGACATTTGGTGCAACAGGATGGGCAAAAACACCTGTGAGAGAAATGCCAGGTGAAAGGGGCGCCATCCCGGGTTTTATTATACGCCAAAACTGCAACAATTCTGAATACGAAAATACTCCAGCTAAAACCTGTTGAAATGATTCTAAGCCAATGGCAGATGTCCCTTTTATAACTGGAACGTCTTTCTTTGATTCATGGTTTTAAAGGTTTATGGGTGTTTTCAGTGCTGGCTTTTGTCTGACAATATGAAAAAGTTGTAGTTATTGTTTTCTTATTAAAACTTTTCCTGTTTTAATAAGTTTCATGGCACTCATGGTTATTGAGAAAGTGAGTTTAGTTGTGGTTTCAAAAACCTCCTCAGTACAGTGAGCATCAGTGAGAAAGCTGGGGAGTTTTTGTTTTCACTGCATTTGCTAAGTTACTAAGTTAGCACACACTTTTCAAAATTAAAAAAAAGTTTTTATGATCTGCCTCTGGGGGGCAGCATTGAACACATAAACCCATTTTATGCTATGTAAATGGATGGTAGTACAAAATCTGTAAAGGATTTTTGAAAGCATATTTTTGTTTAGGTACATAATAAGCACAAAAGATTAGAAAATTTCAGCTACATCCAATCACCATCCAATCATCAGCCTAAATCTAGACAGCCTAAATTTAGACAGCTGAAATAGATTCTCCTGACAGTGTATTTCAGGTTTATTGATATTTTGACCACTTTATTATTATCCTCAAACCCACTGATTCCTAATAAATTGGCAGTGCGACCCATTAAATTATTCTAGCACCTCTACATTTTTTAAGATTGTGTTAATAATATGTTGCTAAATTAAAACATATCAAAACACTTTTTTTTATCCTTAATTATTCAGGCCTTGCATTTATGCTTACTTATAGACTGATTTTATACTGCTTAATATAACGGAGTGGTAACTATAATAAAGAAGTATGATGCAGGGCAATTTAAACCATGCCAACAATTCACAGATATCCAGCCAAAGTCCAGTAAAACACCCTTTTTGGGTCCACAATTTGACGAAGGAATTTGCCTTTTTATTGTTGGATAGGTAATAAAGAATCCTTAAGGTTATTTGTGACTCAGATACTGTTGGTAAAGTGATACTAGCAATTACACATGCTCAGTGTCGGACTGAGATACCAGGGGCCCACCAAAAAACCTTAGACCAAGGGCCGACCAAAAAAATCTTAGACCAGGGGCCAACTTTCAGTACTATTATTCTCCCTCTACTCAGTCAACCTCTATTCTCCTAGTCTCTACAGAGCTGTCAACTCCTGCAATTTTACCAGGAGTTACCAGATTTTACAGTGTGTCCCGCTCTCCCGGCACTTCCCACATTCCCCCGATTTTTGATGATATTTGCAGATTTTGCACGATTGCATCGAAAAATCCGATGTGCGCATGCACACACTATTTCAGTGACATCAGCGGAGCAGTTTCTGCAGCTTCAGGAGAGGTTCTGCCTATGTGTGTGTAACGGCACTTCCTATTACATCACCGACTTTGCTTTCAGTAAGAGCCAGCACTTCATAAAGTAAATACTTTCAGATAAGCTATTGTTTCTCCTCCTCAGCGTAACTGGAGGAGTTGTGGTGGAGCTTAGGTGTTTTTCCACTGAGCGCTTGGTGCATGGGAGCATTTTAGCAATGCAGCTAAGGTGTCAGGGAGTTGTTATTCTGTTACCTTCCAATTGTTTTGTTGAGAGGTGGATTGCACAGCTTGCAGTGCAGCAGTTAAGAGTGACTGAAGTTTATCAGAGCACAAGTCACATGACTGAGGGCACCTGGGAAGCTAACAACATGTCTAAACCCATTTCAAAATAAAATATAAAAATAAATCTTAAAATAAATGAATTTCAGTGCAAGATTCTTCTGGAGTAGCACTATTAACTGATATTAACAAATGTTTTCAAGTGACAGAATGCCTTTCAATGTGTTGCCTCAGTATAACTGTAAGTTTTCCCATAAATTAAGCAAATTGTGTATGTGTATGCTGTGGTGCCCAATTCCGCTGCTAAAAAGTTCATGTAGGAGATGAATTGTCTCTGTATTCGAATAAAGAACATGAAGCTTTGTCTCTGCAACGTCATTGCATGATATGAGACCCATGGCGCATATGGACATAGTTTGCAACAGGAGATGGGTTTGAATGCAGTGGCGTAAAGGGCAACTACAGTATGTGGAAGTTTAGGGTGTGGTTTTGGGTGCAGTACATTCATTGGCTTTCAAACTTGCGTTTGCTCCCGTAAGCTTCATTGCATAAAGAGTTTTGATAACAAGTATTCTAATTAAACGGGACTTGTTACTCCATGAAGTTTGTTTATATCCTCTTCTATCATGATGATAGAGTCAAATAAACTTGTTGTAATATTTATTTTTTTTAATTCAGGTCTTCCAGTGCATGAGAGTGCAATTGCGCTTTCTGCCAGGGCAGGATTTACATAGCGGGCACCCCTAGGCCCGCTGTTGTTTGTCACCACCCATCCCCTCCCCATCAATGGGTTTGTCACCACCCGTCCCCTCCCCATCAATGGGTTTGTCCCCTCCCCATAGTATTTCTCTGCATCCCCAGTGTTTCTGAACCAATGTGGGTGTGGTTTGGCAGCATGCCACCCCCTAAAATCCTGCCACCCTAGGCCCAGGCCTTGGTGGCTTCTCCACAAATCCTGGCATGCTTTCTGCATTAGCGATGTACCACCTTCTGCTACGACAGAAGATGGTAAGAGCCATGGGGAGGGGGGGTGGCATCCCAGGACCTGCCTCAGGGTGGGTTAGGGGCTCAAATCGCCCTGCAGAGTAAGGCAATGTTTGATTTTTTAATTTCACGTTGACTTTAAATAGGCCTTTTATTTCTAGGTAACAATAGGGCTCATAGACAATGTCCCGTGCCACAATCAACCATTTTTTTGCACTTTGCCCACTGCGTGGGCATTTTACCTCTGTGTTCAATTTTTGAGCAAAAAGACCTGTGCACTACATGTGCATTAGGCAGCACTCAATTCATATGAGGTGGAAGGGGGGGATGTAAAATACGGTTCCCACTCCTGCGCCGTATCTTGCACATCATTTAGATGTACAGAGCATCAGTAAGTACAGGCTGCATCCAGACAGGGCACTCCATGCAAAGAATAGCTAACAAGGGGGTGCAAGTGTTTAGGAAATGCACAATTGCACTCTTGCACTTGCGGCCCCAGGGGACACAAATTACCCCTTAACTGTTTTTATAGTTGCTTTTACCTAAATTAATGTCACCTGAAATGAAATGCTTGTTACCACTTGCTGCCACGATAGAGACTTCAATGGGAAACACTAAGACGTGCAAGTGTGGGTGCTTTTCTTCTCAAAAACACTACTACTGCTACAGGTACAAATAAAGAATTGTCAGGCATTTTCCTGCATTTTTTGTAGCCTTGGGATAAACTGACAGAAAAGTCTTTCTGTACAGAAACTTGTTGGACATGTGTTTTCATCCACAGCTACTATATCTATGATATAAACTCAATCTTTACTAAAAATCAACTTTAACATGTGTACAGAATGGTTATCATTGTCTTGCACCTTTCATTAACACCTTGAATGGCCAGTCCTTGATGCCAGGTCTAAAACTGCATCACTTTGGTAAAAACTTAGTTAACTAAGTTGTCAAGCAATGACAATGCAAAACAATGGGACAGAAGCAGGAATGTGGGTAGAATTTAAAGGTAGGACAAGCTCCCCCAAATGAACTGACTGGCTTATTAGCCCATTAATTAATGAAAGCATTTTTATGAACTATTTATTATTATAGAGTATAAATCAGCTGTTTATATTGGGATCCATCTATAGTTATTGGGCCCCACAGCAAGCTCATTGGGCCCCACAGCAAGCTCATTGGGCCCCTAAACTCTGGGAACAAGACATCGTCCATGAACATATATTGCAGCTGCTTAAAGGAATTAATTAATTTAAAAAAACCTACCCCCAACCCTACATAGATGCCCCCCCAGCCTAGGTGGTACCTTTGGTAAATACCTATAACTCTTTACTTACCCCTCGGTGCAGATTCTGTGCAGCGGAGTTCACGGCAGCCATCTTCTTCTCTTAAGTAATTTTGGAATGAGAGCAGTGTATCGGCACATGCGCAGTTGGAGCAATCTTCCCTTTCCGGAAATTGGTGAAGGTAAAGAAAAAGACTCAAAGATTACCGAAGATGGTGCCCATGAACTCCGATGCCCTGAATCTGCACAGAGGGGTTAGTAAAGAGTTAGATGCATTTACCAGGAGTAGCAGCTAAGCTGGGGGGAGCAGGAAGGGGTGTCTATGTATGTAGGGTAGGTGGGTAGGGATTTTCTTAAAGGGTTTAGTTCTCCTTTAACAATCCCCTATAGTTCCTGACCTCCCCCCCCCCTCCAGCAGATACAGCAATTGTTTCCTCTCTAGTTATAGTTGCTTTTCAAAAAAACGGATTGGTGAGTTTTTATCATAGTAGTTGTACATGAAAAAATATATCTAACAAGTTCAACCTTTTGCACAAAACCTACACCCAAGGGGGGTGTGGACAAAAATGTTGACTGCTTACTTGTGTTTATGGGGGGACTCCATATAAATGACTTGTACAGGGACTCATTTCTATAGAATTGACCCAAAGCACAACCGTGACCATTTTTATACACTAAATGCAAATGTATTTGGCTTCTTCCTCCCCTCATAATTGTAATTAGACTGGAATTAATGTTGTAGTATGGGTAAAAAACATGATGACTTTGCACACTGCACTCGTAAATATATATATAGTGACAGAATATCAGGGTAGGTGAGTCAGTGCTTAGGAGTATTAATAGCCGAACGGTAGTATGTTCTTAGCTGCGGAGTTAGTTGTAGTTGTTTATATTTAGAACTGAAGGTTAATGTGTTGAGAAGTGGACATTAGTTTGCTGAAAGCTGAAGGTTAATGCACTGTACATTGTAAGTGTTTATGTTGGTAGTAGAAGAGTAGGTTGTCAGATTTATATACTCATATTTTAAGAAAGTTCATTCTTGATTTGGGTGAATATTCTGTGGGAAATAAATACGGTCTGTGATGACACAGGATCGAATGGGTTAAAGCTCAGCGATTCCTGTGGGTGGGGTCAGACAGCGCTCATCTAAAACTCGCCTTGGCAACACAAAATGGCATCTGCAGGGAGGGAGAAATGGCTCAGTGCCAAGAGAACTAACTTGGAATCCCAGAATCCTCTGCTGGACATCTGCCCAAGAGACAGGAAAACACAGCAGAGGAACAATGTAATACAATACTGTAAAGATTAACACAATGCTGTGTTTTGTTTCAGCCCATGCATGTACACAAGCTGAAGCAGCTGGGGCGCATGAGTATTTGTTCTGTTTTCACGTAACTCTGTGTTTATAATTATAGTAATCACGAAACAGGGCGGGGATACAAAAAAAAAGTGAGCAGGATAGTGCCAATAACTAATAATAATAGTTCACTGCAAGTTACCTTGACAGATTCACCCTTCATAAACGGAGGAAAGTGAGAAGTGAAATACTAATAATTTGCTTACATGATCTGACACTGCAGGGTTCACCCCCCTTTCACATATAAAGGTGCTGTAACACACAGTAGTAGTGTCATTAGGAGCCCCAACAGGACACAGAAACAAGCTGCTTCACATTAAGCATCAGCACCCTACACATTAATATATGCACTGGCAGCTTCCACTCTGCACACAAAACATGATTAAGAAATTAGTCATTTCAGCGTCACAACAGGAAAAGGCTTTTGAGGACAAAGCAGGACACCCCGCCTTGCACTGCACCCACAGCCTTGGCTACATGTAAATAAAAACAACAGTCTGTGTGAGCCAAGAAGTCTGCTGGGTATTGTCCTTAAAGGGATTCTGTCATGATTTTTATGGTGTCGTTTTTATTCCTAAATTACACTGTTTACACTGCAAATAATTCACTCTACCATGTAAAATTTCATTCCTGAACCAGCAAGTATATTTTTTAGTTGTAATATTGGTGTGTAGGCAGCCATCTCAGGTCATTTTTGTGGTGTTTAGGCAAATGGCCTGTATATGTCACTGTGTTTAGACTTATACTATGCATACTTCCTAGTAGCTTAAAAGTGAAAGTTACTGTTGTGTAATGCCTGCATGAAACTCTGCTAATAAAGCATTGTTATACTCTACTTATCCTCGGCTACCCAAAACATAACAATTTTGCCTGGTCATGTGCTTTCAGAAGACCCAGCACTTTAGGATGGAACTGCTTTCTGGCAGGCTGTTGTTTCTCCTACTCAATATAACTGAATGTGTCACAGGGACCTGGATTTTACTATTGAGTGCTGTTCTTAGATCTACCAGGCAGCTGTTATCTTGTGTCAGGGAGCTGCTACCTCGTTAACTTCCCATTGTTCTGTTGTTAGGCTGCCCAGGGGAAAGGGAGGGGGTTGATATCACACCAACTTGCAGAACAGCAGTAAAGAGATTATCAGAGCACAAGTCACATGACTGGTGGCAGCTGGGAAACTGACACTATGTCTAGCCCCATGTCAGATTTCAAAATTAAATATAAATTTATAAATATAAATAGTTTGCTCTTTCAAGAAACCGATTCAGTGCAGAAGTCTTTTAACTTGACAAAAAATTCCCATGACAGTATCCCTTTAATATATCTGACAAACAGATTAAAGAGGGACCTGTCACCCTACGAAATAATTCCAAATTCTTTTTTATTATTATTGTCAAGCAGAATAAACTTTACTTACACTATATAAATTTTTAAATCTTCTTTCCTTCCTCTTGAAATTCACAATCATAGCAAGCCAGATGTTAGGCACCCCCAAGTGGTCGCATTTACTTACCCGACACCCCGGGCCGGTGCTCCTATCAGGAGAAAACTGCATTGGCCCAGATATTTTTTTTTTTTTTTTAAAGATTATTTTTTATAGAATTTTACAACTTAAGGAAGATAGAGGGAAGAGAAGCTAGATAGAAAATGAAAAGAAGGGGAAGGGGGGGAAGTATGGCTGTAAATTGATGTTCACTGGTTAGTTGATGTGGCTGGCGACTCGAGCCAAGTTTTCCATATACTTTCAAATTTCTTTGGGCATCCTCGGGCTAAATACGTGAGTTTGTACAGTTCCAATTGCGAATTGATTAGTCCAATCCATCTGCTCAATGTCGGTGGCATTGGGCCCATCCAGTGCAGGGCAACCACTTTTTTTGCGTAGAAGAGGAGCAGCCTCATCAGACATCTAGTATTTACTCTGGGTATCACGGAGTCCAGGAGACCCAGGAGACAGGTAGCAGGGCTAAGTATTTGGGGAAGTTCCAGTTCAGTAGCCATAAAGCTCACAATTGCCCTCCAATATCTGAGTATCACTGGACAATCCCACATTAAATGCATAAAATTAGCAACAGAAGCACCACATCTTGGACAGCTTCCACCCTCCCCATATTATACAGTTTCTGTGGAGTGAGGTATGTTTGGTGTATGATCCGGAATTGTATAAGTTTGTCTCTAACACTCACCAAAGGAATATAAACATTGTCTATGATTTCTTCCCAATCATCTGGGTCCACAATAACCCCGCTGCTCTCCCACTTATATTTCACTCTGGGTCGGGGATCATCTCTATTGGAAATTAAGTGTTTGTAGGTATTGGAGAGGAGTTTCGTCTTAGTGGGCTGAGATACTAATTCTTCTAACCCCATATACACTAGTTGCAGAGGAGGAGTTGGAAATTGTGTTGAGCAAAGATGGCTGATTTGGTTGTATCTGAATTCGGATAAATCAGGCAGAGAGAGGGTCTGACAAAACGTAGCCAGTGTGTGAAGACTCCCATCAGTGTATACTTGGGACAACCTCTTTAGCCCTAACTTAGTCCAAGTTCCCACTTCCAAGAATGCAGCTAAGTGTGAGTAATTACTGTTACCCCATAAAGGTGCGTCTGGAGATAGTGTGGTGTTAGCCTTAGTGAGCTGCACCATTGCATCCCAGGCTCTCTTAGTGGCATCCATAACAGGTAGTAATGGGCCAATATCTTTTTGAGTCCTATATAAAGCATTATGCAGGCTTTCCACAGAAGTGAGAAATAGTGCCTCTATTATGGATGCTGGGTTGTCTGCGTCAAACACTTTCCAACTGGCTGCATGGGAAGCCTGGGAGGCAAGGTAGTAAAGCTCATAATTGGGACTTGAAGGGGGGGCACATGTGACATAACTGTTCAGTGAGTCTGCAATTGATCCTCAGCATTCAGCTCAGATTCAAAAGCAAAACAGTATGATGCATGTGCCCCTTCCTCAAGTCACTGATTGGTAACTGCCTTGTAACAAATCGGTGGAAACCAAGAGAGCTGCAAAGCAGGAAGTAGTGTTCTGTTATAATAGACATCCAGTCACTCCAGCCTTTATACATTACATTTTTGGCTAACTAACTATATTAGAAACATTTTTTATTTTGCACAGCCTATCTATTTACCCAGTTTTTATTTTTACACTGTACAATTCCTTTATGGCAGAGACACGTGCTGCTACTTTGCGAGATTAGTTGCCCAGTGGGAAGGCAGCTCGGGGAGTAGAGTTACCACCCGGCCAGTATTTTACCGGCCTAGCCGGTAAAACACCTGCCAAGGCTGGGGCCGGTATTACAAATTTACCGGCAATGCAATTGCCCGCTAATTTGTAATACCCTTTAAAAAAAAGCCCCTGGCCTGCCCCCAATTCGAAAAGAACTTACCCTTTTCCCAACGCTGTGCGATGTTGCGCCACCCCTTTTGTGGCACTCCACGTAGCTCTGCCCCTTTTGGTGCCACCCCCCACTGGACAGTAACATTTTTTAATAAAGGTGGCAACCCTATCGGGGAGATTAGTTGCTTCGTTTTCGGTCACCCATAATTGCCTCACCAGGAACCTTGGGGCGACTTCGTAAAATGAAGTGCTCTGTGTGCCTGCACCCAGGTGATTTACATTTTAGCTGGTGGAAGGCTAGGGTTGCCACCAGGCTGGTATTTTACCGGCCTAGCTGGTAAAAATTATGGTTGATCCCAATGTTATTAATAGGGAAAAAAAGATAAATATATAGGAAGGCCGGTATTTTTTCCAGAAAAGGTGTCAACCCTTCAGAAGGCAGATCGGGGAGATTTGTCGTCTGGCGATTAAACTCCCAGAATCTGCCCGTGTGGCCAGACCCTTAGGGCAGGCTCCACTTATATGAGAAGCAGGTCTGCTCCATCTCTACTGATTTACATACTATAAAACGTAAATTCAGCACAAATAATTTATCACAGGAATGAAGGCGGTTTCTGGAAGCTTTCGCTTGTTTCTACTTTAATTTGACTAATATACTAGCAACTGCCCCAAAGAGGCAAGCAGGACCTCACCCGTTCCCTCTGCCAATTTAAAGCCAAACACACATAAAACACTGTGGAATTGTTGCTGATTATCCATTTAATAGGTATCGTTTGCACGAGCTCAGAATCAAAGGGGAGATCCGTAAGCCGGGTGCGGCCCTCGTCATCGTTTTGCTTTTGTATTTCATTGCGCGTCACCATTTTGTTCCCAAGCACAACTGGTATGCGGGTCACGTGACTAGCGGCGGACAACATGTTTGTCAGTGTGGAGGGGGGAAGGGGAAGATGACGACAAAGCCAGGTGGCATTCGTGGGCTACGTCATTACGGTGCAGATTGGAGACGCGCACGCACTCGCGGAATCCCAACCCTTGGTGACGGGCGGCGTGTGCGCGGTTATGTGAGTGCGCGTGCGCGTGCCAGGCGGGCTGCGGCTTTCGGAGAGAGCGAGAGAAGAACGTCGGAAAGACAGACTTGGAGTGTTAAACAGACAAGTTGTTCATCCACCGTCTCCTCAGCAGCATCCGGAGCGAACAGAAAGAACCAACACCACCCTGCACTGCATGCTCCCCCGACGCTGACAATTCCTTCCCCCCTCCCCTGAGCCTTCGCTCACCAGCATGTCGGCCGCACAGGTCTCCTCCTCACGCCGCCAGTCGTGTTACCTGTGTGACTTGCCACGGATGCCATGGGCTATGATCTGGGACTTCACTGAGCCTGTCTGTCGCGGTTGTGTCAACTATGAGGGGGCAGACAGAATCGAATTTGTCATTGACACGGCTCGGCAATTGAAACGCAGCCACAGTTTCCAGGATGGTCGTTCTCCTGGCCCCCAGGGCCCTGGCTCAGGAGCCTCCAACAAACAACACCCAGCAGTTCAGGCAGCACTGACTGCAAAAGATACTGCTCAGCTAAACCACTTAGATGGAGCCACTAAGGCAGCAGCTGCCTCTGGGCTGGAGAGATATGGACTGGCCACAGAACGTGGTCGCTTTGAATACTCATTAGCTGCTCGCCTTCCCAATGGCCTTAATGGGTTCCCCAAGCCAGGGGAAGATGGACCCCCGGAGCTGAACAGGCAAAGCCCCAACTTGCGAGGGCGATCAGGGCATGGGCTAATCCCACAGCTGGTGCCAGGGCAACTGAGTGTGCCTCCTAATCTCCTACCCCAGACTCTTCTCAATGGACCACCATCAGGCAATCCAACAGGAGCACCACATGTTCTGGGAAGAGGCCCTGCAAGTTCCAGTGGCCTCGGTGTTCCACCTACAGCCTCTTCATCCGGTGACCCCAAGCGGCCAGGTTCTGTATCTAGTACTGACCAGGAACGTGAACTTAAAGAAAAGCAACGGAACAGCGAGGCTCTTTCTGAACTGACAGAGAGCCTACGTAATAGAACAGAAGAGTGGGTAGGGAAGCCTAAAGCAGTGAGAGATGCATTGCTCACGCTAACTGCCTCTGCGCCCTTTGATGTTCGCTTCAAAAAGGACCATAACTTGCTGGGGAGAGTCTTTGCATTTGATGCTGCCTCAAAGCCAGGCCTGCTGGATTATGAATTGAAATTGTTTGTAGAATATCCAAGTGGCTCACTTAATATATTTAGTTCTGCCTCGGGTGTAGCCAAACAGATGTATCAGGACTGCATGAAGGACTTTGGTCGTGGTCTGTCATCTGGTTTTAAATATCTGGAATATGAGAAAAAACATGGTTCTGGAGACTGGCGTTTGCTTGGGGATTTGCTTCCCGAATCTGTACGCTTTTTTAAAGAAATGGTAGGAGCGGATATGCTGCCCCAACCCTACCTTGACCCTGGGTGCCCCATGCTGCCCAGCGCACTTGTAAACCTGCCACGGGCACTGGCTGCTGCAGCTGCCTCATCATCAGCTGGCAGCAGTGGGCAGACCAGAAGTGGTGTAAGGAAACGCAAAGCTTCCCCAGAACCAGACTCAGCCGATGGACAAATGTGGATAACTGGACAGTCTGATGGTATAAAGCAACTTAGCATGGCACCTGCAGGAGGCACACCATCTTCTTCGTCATCTGCAGCCTATGGAGTACCTTCTGCTCCTCCCCCACCGCTAGGCCCTGGACACCCACAGCGCACTACCCCACCCGAGAGTGCCCCTCCAAATGGCCCATCACCTATGGCAGCACTTCAGTCTGTTACAGACACTCTGGGCAATGCCCACTCCCCCAAGGAAGGGCAGACAGGTGGTATTCCACCAGTTCACTCCACCACTTCGTCAGCTCGCAGAAATAGTAGCAGTCCGGTTTCACCTGCATCAGTAACAGGGCAAAGACGTCTTAACTCTCGCAATGGAGCAGGTTCAGTAGAACTGAGTCTCCAAGTGGCACCTGCTGGGGGTGCCCCTCATCTGGGAATGGACCAAGTGCATCCACAAAATATTCCTGATTCACCCATGGCTAACAGTGGCCCTCTTTGCTGCACCATTTGTCATGAGCGTCTAGAGGACACACACTTTGTCCAGTGTCCATCTGTGCCCAGCCACAAATTCTGCTTTCCTTGTTCCCGTGACAGCATTAAAGCCCAAGGGGCAACTGGCGAAGTCTACTGTCCCAGTGGGGAGAAGTGCCCATTAGTGGGTTCTAATGTACCATGGGCATTCATGCAAGGGGAAATTGCCACCATCCTGGCGGGGGATGTCAAGGTGAAAAAGGAGAGGGACCCTTAGGAACACTGGTAAATGATGGGCACCTATTCTGTGCTAGGGGTCCCTTGTCCCTTTCATGTATATGTTCAGTTCCTCACCAGTAACCTGCAACCCAAAGACAGGTTCTAATTGTTGGGGTTTTGTGAGGGAAAGAACCAGGATGTCTTTCTGAAAAATGGAATGTAATGAGTCAAATTGTTCCCTTTTTCCCTAAAACATTCCCAAAAATGCCTCTTTCTGGAAACAAGCAAAGGGAACCTACTGGTCTGCAAATGCAACTTCAAGGGCAGGACACTTACAGTGTGCAGTGAATCAGTTATTGGCATTAGGGGGTTGCTTGAAGAGACACCATAAAACTCTGTGGTTTTTAATCTATCCTCCAAGGGGTAATGCCGTGACATTTGTAATTATCATGGAAATACAGACATGCCTAAGGGATTAGCAATGGTGCACCCCAATGTAATCCTTACCTAATTGGGACGAGGCAGGTTGGTGGGTGCAAGTGGCTCCTCACACAGCCTTATGCAGGATCGAAGGGTGACTCTTGGGCAGAACTACTTTATAAACTTAGTCTTACTTATAAAAAAAAATGGTGGTGTTTCTGTATTTAGAAACACAGATAATGTATACTTCATTTGAAGGGTGCAACATGATTTTGGTT
The DNA here is from genome assembly GCA_038501925.1 of Xenopus petersii. Classification (NCBI taxonomy): domain Eukaryota; kingdom Metazoa; phylum Chordata; class Amphibia; order Anura; family Pipidae; genus Xenopus; species Xenopus petersii. The sequence continues at coordinate 82,234,640 of CM076687.1, forward strand.
AAAGCGGGATATCTGTTCTTGTATTTTTTTTTCTTTCCTCCTGTTTACTTTTATGTCTTTTCTGAACTGCTTTTGGGGCAGTGTCCATCCGATAAAGATTTATAGCACTTAGCAATGCTGCTGGTGTGTCATTTCTGTAAATGCACGCACTTCTTTTAAGGCCCAGGGACAGACAGTGACCTTGTTAAGTAAAATATAGGGGGAGAGAATTGTTTGTGAGACCATGTGTGTGTGACAAATTTAGTTTTATGTCCTCTCCCCTTTTTCTGTGCCAGCACTTCCTGCAGGAGGTAAAATGTCTAATCCCATGTAATTATTAGATTGCAGGTTTCTGCAGGTCTATAGAATGAAATTGTAATTATTTTAACCCATTAAATACTGGCACTAGCTGATCTGTCCCTTACCTAGGGGTTATACTTTTTTTTTTTCCCCTCCTGCACGGATGCTTTGAGCAGTAGCTCAAGTTGCTGTATATACATTTAGGGTGGAATAGGCTTTCACTTTGTCCAGAATACATTTCTGTAGTATAACAGACCACTGTTATGTGCCTTGGAGCTGATTACATTGTAATAAATCTGATTCATATAACTTTACTGAACGGTCCTGATTTTCTCAGATTTGATGTTAGCAGGCTTTTGCAGAGGTGCATAAGCTTCATGTATATGTTATTTCTTTGTTGTTCCTGTTCTCATTCTCCCTCTATAGGGCTTGTTAGACTGACGGTTTGTCATTGCCCCTTTCTTTCATACACCTGCTTGCATGCATCATTCCCCACTCTCACGTTTTCACTTGTCCTCGTTCTTTTCAGTCTAAAGTATTTAGATCTGGTTATAACCATTGTTTTGCTCTCTGAATTCTCTTAAATGTAACCAGTTCTCTCCCTGCTTTTTTTTCTCAGATATACACAACTGTGTTTCATAGACATATCTCTCTCTCTTCCTCTGCATCACTTTCCCACATTGCAGTGTCAATACCTTCTGCTCTCTGTGCTAGCTGTGTCTTATTGCTGCAGTTTCTTGTCCCCTTTCTACAGTCTCTACTTGGCATACCATTGCCTTTTTAAGCTTTCATGCCATGTCTTTATAACCTGTCCTGTTAGCCTGTTTTTTTGTCAGTTTTAGTTTCTCATTAATTTGCCATGTCATTTTGCCACTTCATTATAGCACACTGTTCTCTGTTCCCATTGTTATTCTTTAATGTCCCTTTCTACTCTGTAGCTTGCCATTTATCCCCTTGCTACCTCTTATTTTTTTCTAAAGCATCTGTGTCAGACATTCTGTCCTGTTTTTCTCTTGTACAGTGATTCACTCTGGTTCCCTAGACAATCTTCTTATTCTTGTGTAATCTGATGTTTTGTGGCCCTCTTCCTCCCCATTTTGTTACTTGCTCAGTCCCTTTAAGACACAAACAGCAAGAATGGAGCTCAACATACTCCATTATGGATATTTCATATATAGTGTAGGGGAAGGTTTACTAATTTATAATACCTGTGACCATATGGGATATGTTGTACAGAATACTTTCTAACTGGTATTTCCATAGTAGAACACTACCTTAATGGATAACTAAACCCTTAATTAAAAAAAACTCTACCCTACATAGACCCCCCCTCCCTGCACCCCCTCAGTTTAGCTGTTACACCTGGTAATTGCCCCTAACTCTTTACTTACCCCTCGGTGCAGATTCAGGGCATCAGAGTTCACGGCGCCATCTTCTCTTCGGGTCTTCTTCCAGTATTTCGGCAATTGACGTGGCTTTTGGTGCATGCGCAGTTTTCGGGACAAGCAGATTGCGTCAACTGTGTATGCGCCGAAATGGCACTTCACAAAGATTACCAAAGAGAAGAAGATGGCGCCCGTTAACCCAGGGGTAACATCTAGGTTGGGGGGGGGAGCAGGGCCTATGTAGGTTTTTTTTAACAAAGTGTTTAGTTTTCCTTTAAGGCTGATGAAAACCAAGCACTGAAAAAGTCAATAGAATTGCTTTGCTATCAACATGGATTTAGAGTAAGTAAAAACGAGCAAACATTGATATTTGTTTAAATAGGACATCTAAGGAAAATGGCACTGCTGCATTTCTGAGCATTTTACATTAGATGCTTCCAGATAATAAATCCCATACCTGTGAAAAATGTATTGCTTTGCAAATAACAATGTATTTAAAAAAACAAAACTTTCCAGAGAATATGCAGGTAATGAGTGTAAGTAACAGACGTGTGTATTGATAGAGCTCCTTGTTATAAGAGCTGACATTTTGGCGTATTAGCTGAATGAGATTGGTGTTAAACATTCAACAGACGCTGAGCAAGCATTCTTCTGTCTGCAATCTCAACAACCCCCCCCCCCCCACGATTGCCTTCCAGACTGCATGAAGTAGTATCTTAATTTTTAAATGAATATTCAGTTTTATGGATTTCTAAGATTCTAAATCAAGAACCGTGTATTAGCAGTAGGGTTCGGCTTTGGGTAATAGACTGTTCATTGTCTGCTCCAGCCATTTCTATTACATATTTTGTTTTGTGCTTCTGTTTTTATACATCCTGCACTGTACCAATGAGCTAAAGCAGCATTGCAGTTTGCCTTTTGGAAGTTGAACCCTTCACTATGAGTTGCTCCTGCTGCACTAGTTAAATGAGACAGTATGTTGGGGTAGTATCTTCCCCAGTACCCCGTTTTGATATATTGTGCACTATACAAATAAAATAGAAAAAAATAAACATTTGCTAACATTCTTACACAAGTAAAAGGATGATATTGATATGTCACATACTTTTTCCACCTAAACAATTGTAGACTAGCAAAGGGGTCATGATGTAATCCTTATAGCCGAAAATGTTTGCTTTCCATACCACCTCCACTGATGATCAGACTTCTAGCAGAATAGTTTCTATACAAAGGTTAACTAAATCATTTAGTGACTGCATTCTTGTGTACAACTTTTAAATAGGTTCAAAATAGACATTAATGACAGCTGAAATCTGTTGGGAGGTGCACACGTATTCCCCACTGCATATTCCAATGAAATGTTGGTGCCTCTCTTTCTCCTGTGTACTGATTACATGTGTGCATGCAGTAAAACACTGTTTACTCTTTGAAACCCGAATAAGCACATAAGATCACAAAATGGCTTCACAATACAGCCCTGGAAAAACGTGTTCCGCTTTTGCTAAAGGCCTGCAGTTGATTTTACAGGGATATGATTGTCTGCATCTTTGAGAGCTGGATTACAGACTCCAATGGCTAATAATCTAATACTTTTCTGGTAGGTAAACATTCTCATATGTTTAAGGTTGTCCAACTTGGTACTCCATATGATTTGTCTCATTCTATCAGTCTATTCTATCTAAGAGCAATGTGAAGCAGTTTGATTCTGGGGACTTTGGTGGCTGATGTATTAGGTTTTGTGGGCATTTAGAAAACCTCTGAAATGGCTCCTCGTTGCCTGCTACAGCAGTTGCTAGAAAGAGCTAGTGCAAAATATATTTGGCCATTTCTTATTTGGAAATGAGGCAGTCTGCTTGATGTGTGAATGTTCAAGGGCTTTTAGGCGATTCCCATACCATGCGATAGGGTAGAGAAGCTGTGCTGCTCCTGGAGCTGCTGTGTTTTTTTGCCAAAGCCCACTGAATAATCTAATATTGACAATAGTTTTGTGTGTGTGGTAGCCGGAGAGTAGACGAGAAAAAATAATTTATGCTGCGGTTTTAGTTTTAAGCGACAGTCCGTATTTAAAGTATAACATTAGATGGCCCTTCTTGCGTAATACAATAAAGTGTTGAGAAAGAAAACTGTAAATTCATATTTATGGTATAACTGATAATCCCAGTATGTTTGATCAGCGTTCATCTCCTATTTAGGCTAATGTAGCTTCATAATTTACCTCCGCTAACCAGTAGTTCCTCTTTTACACACAACTGCCAGCATGTCCAAAAATGAAACCTTGCAAGCCTTTAAAAGTAAGCATTCAGAGAGGGGTTCTTGTGACGCATCTGTTAAAATCTGCCAAGTAACTGCCTGTAGTCACAATGAGAAAATTCCTATTGGTCAAAAATCCTGCATTAGCCAATTCATGTATAGTATATAGGTGAATAGGTACTTCGGGCGACTTCAGAAAACGAAGCGCCGCGTGTGCTTTAGCACAGGCGACTTTTCATTATAGTGGATGGGAAGACACGCAGAGGCAGTTCGGGGAGATTGTCGCTCAGAAGAAGAAGCAATTAAGCTGGCCATAGATGTTGAGATTTTTAAAAGATCAGATCCTGATCTTGAGACCACGATCTTCTCAGAACGATCGTACAAATTTACCATCAACTAAAAAGACCAATTTACCAGGAAAACAAAGGGGAGCTGCCTGCTTGGCCCTGCAAACATAGATAAATTGCACTGGGACCGACAAAGATTTTTTGACCTGGCCGATCAATTTCCCGACAGATGTCGGGCGAAAAATCGTAAGATGTACGATCGTTCGAATACCACTAACCGCACGATAATTTTGAAGGATTGGTCGGGCTTCCCTAAAATCGGTCGTTCGGCAAGAATAATCGTCGCGTCTATGGGGAGCTTTAGTCGCCAGACAAAATCTCCCCGAATCTCCTCGTGTGAACTAACCCTTAATGTGTATTTTTGTGCTCTGGTATTAGTATCATGTGTTTTAAGTGTGATTGATGCTTTTACATGGAGGTTTCTTTGTATAACGCAAACAGATAACCATGCTGCATGTTTGTAAAATGTGCTTGTTCAGTCTTGCTGCATGTTTATGGATTGGAGGGTTAGCTATTTCTATCCTCAATTAATCACTGTCCCATTTTGTCTTAAAAATTTTGTTTATGAATTGGAATCAGATGGTTACTGTCAAGCAGAGATTATGAACTGAAATCTCCCTGCTTTCACTATATAATGCTGATTTTACAACCTAAAGGTGGCAATAGATGTAAAGATTTTTAAAAGACCTTTTCATTATCGTACGACCAAGCTTATCCTGAAACGATCACTCAAATGTATGATTTGTCCATCAACTAAAAAGATAATTTCAAGCAATATTGTCTAGCCTGCAATGGGATCATGGATAAACTGTCGGACGAAAAATCCCTAGATGCATGATCATTTGTCGCCCACTAACCTCGCAATAATTTGATAGATTCAGGTTGCACTAAAATTGGTCGGGAGAGAAAAATTTTAACGTCTATGACCACCTTAAAGGAGAACTAAACCCCCCCAATAAGAAAATCTACCCTAGGTAGTCTTCTTCCCCCCGCATAGTTACCCATGAAAATTGCCCCTAAGAGTTTGCTCAAGTAACGGTGCAGAGTAAGCGCAGCAGAGCTCTTGGGCAGCATCTGCTGTATTGGTGCATGCGCAGTCTTCCGGTTTGTAGCAGCTGTGCATGTGCCAAAAGTGCTGGAAATGCCAAAAAGAAGGAAGCGAACCTGGAGATCTGGAAGATGACGCCCATGAGCTCCTCTGCACTTACTCTGCATTGATATGTGAGCAAACTCTTAGGGGCTATTTCATGGGTAACTATGCGGGGGGGTTACCTAGGGTACTAGGTAGAGGATTTTCTTATTGGGGGGATTAGTTCCCCTTTTAGACTGCAAGCTTGAGAGATGATTTGACTTCCTGTAGCTCCTGGAGACAGTTCTTCAAGAGCCAAGCCTGGTGTGCCATCTGTTTGTAACAATATCATCTTGAATAGTTCCTAAATATGCAAAACCTTTGGTTTATCAGATTGAACTAATGTCCTTAGTTGATCATGTAAATGAAGCGCAGTGATTGGCACTTCCAGGTCAGCTGATGAACGCTGATGTACTCTGATGTGAAGGTAATTTTGCTGACCAGAATTTCCATTTGTTGAAAAGACACCTGACACCTTTTTCATTAGAAAAAAAAAAACATGGTGCAAATGGTTCTCTCTAGGAAAACTTGGAAGCACTTACTGCCCACTGTATAATACCACATGCAGCTCGTACAGTAAGAACTTCTGCTGATAATTCTCATGTAGAAAAGTCAAATGTGCACCATGGAGTTTGAATAAAAATTCCAACATCTTTATTGTATACATAAATACTTAAAGTAGTGTGCATTTCATGGAGAGACTGGCGACACACTTTGCGCGTTTCATAGCCCCTGGCTACTTCCTCAGAAGCGATCTCTATCTGACATTGTATTTGTATAATCTGATATGTGCCTTTGAATTTATTGCTAAATCTGTGTTAATAAACCAGCAGTTCTTGTTGCAGTCAGCTGAACAGACAGTTCAGACAATTTCTAGGTTATTTGCCATAATCACTTAGACACAAATTCACTAAGATGCGAAGTTGCACCAGGCGCAACTTCGCCACACTTCGCCCGGCGTATTTTCACCAGCGATCAGCAAATTCACTAAAATCCGAAGTTGCGCACAGGGGTAGCGTAAGGTTGCGAAGTTGCACTAGCGTTGATTCGCTATATAAAGCGAAGTTACGCTAGCGAAGGCTAATTTGCATACGGCGTGAAAATCAAATTTCAATGGAGGAATACGTATCAGCACTACAAATACCTAGAAAACCTTCAAATCAGCAAATAAAATTTTTATTTTGCCCTACACATGTGCCCACTGTCTAGGTAAGTTGCCATGAGTCAGGAAATGTGGGGGGAAGGAGGGGAGCCCCAAAAAATTTTTCGATCTTTTTCAGCCTATCACCCATCATGTAGAAAACACGCCAGCGTTTTTTGGGACTTAGAAAAAAAATTGACTTTTTTGGAAACAATCCCTATCTACTCTATTGCGCTTCACCAGGTCTGAGGTGGCGAAGGAAGTCTAGCGTAAAAGGTAGCGTTCAGTACACTGCGCAAGTTAGTGAATTTGCGTAGTTACATCACTAGCGAAAATTCGCCTGGCGTAAGGATGCGAAATAACACTAGCGAAAATACGCCAGCGTTCGTTAGTGAATTTGCGCAGTAGTGAAAATGCCAAACGCTAGCGAATTAACGCTAGCGTTCGGCACTTAGTGAGTTTGCACCTTAGTGTCTTATTACCGAGTACCCTGAGGAAACCCACAGAAGCATGGGGAGGACATACAAAAACCAAGCAGGCAGTTGTGCAACTAAAACATGGCTCCACTCCCCCTCCCCATCACTTGGTGTGCACAGCATTCCCTACTGCAGACCCCTCAATCCAAATTCTCATTTATCCTGGTGCCCCTACAACCACGGGGCGACTGGGCTGGCCACTCCATAACATCAATGTTGTTGGTCTGGAACCAAGATGTTGCTTGTTAACTGGTGTGGTTGTTGTCTTGTTGAAACACCCATTTCAAGGACATTTCCTCTTCTGCATAAGGCAACATGACCTTTTCAAGTATTTTGATGTATTAAAAAAGATACATGATCCCTGGTATGTGATAAATAGGCCCAACACCATAGTATGAAAAACATCCCAATATTATGCTTACGCCACCATGCTTTACTGTCTTCACAATGTACTGTGGCTTGAATTCAGTGCATGTGGCCCCTAGACCCCCTAAAAAACAATCTTGCTTTCATCAAACCACAAATGTTGTGCAATTTCTCTCTAGGCAAGTCAATGTGTTCTTTGGCAAATTGTTCTTTGGCAAACAGTTTCTTTTTTATTCATTTTTTCACCAAGGGGATTTTGCAGGGGCTTCTTGCCGATAGCTTGGCTTCACATAAGTGTCTTCTAATTGTAACAGTATTCACAGACTTTAGACCTTCTTTGATCTTCCTGGAGCAGATCATTGGCTGATTCTTTGCCATTTTGGCCAATATTCTATCCATTCAAATGGTAGTTTTCAGGTTTTGGTTGCCATTTTAAAGCATATGAAATCATTTTAGCTGAGCAGCCTATCATTTTCTGCACTTCTTTATATGTTTTCCGCTCTCCAGTCAACTTTTTAATCAAAGTATGCCATTCTTCTGAACAATGCCTGGAACGGCCCATTTTACTTTTTAGAGAGAAATGCACTATAACCAGCATGCACAACATTTACTACCTTCCTTCCTTAAATAAGGGCCGTAATTGGCACTATTTTCCCCCACAGAATGAATAACCTCACTAATTGAACACACTGCTATTAATTGGAACAAGCTATTATTATTTTGATCAATGCTATTTTTTTCAACAAACCTCAATGATTCGATTACACAGAATCAGCAGCATTCATGTCACCAGTCTTCATTTTCTATTACTCTACTTCACCTACTAGTAAATAATTTGCCATGTAGAAATATAATTGCCACCAAAAACAATAATTGATCAGGTTTGTAATGTCAGACTGCAAATATTCTTAACACAACTGTATATGTGCATACAGATACTGCTTTATGAACATCCTGCATGTACATTTCAAATGTAATACTTAAACATGATTCATGTGTGTGTGTGCTGTTACGAAACTTTGTGCATATACTGATCTTTTGAAACTTGTACTTTCATCTCCTAATCCAGTTGTTCTTGTTTATCAGTTGGAACTGGAATGTATAAGGGACAAAGTGTATTTTTTTTTCTCAGAACAAATGTACTTTTAGTTAAATAGTGACTTCTGTGCAGAGTAGATGCAAATTACAGTTGGGTCAGGTCATGAAGAGGCCATGAAGCTGTTGGCCAACCTACTCTGCTACAGGGGAATCTGATAAACTCACATGGTTGTTTGTTCCCCTTCCTCCTTTCCCCCTTTCCCCATGCTTCTACGACTGGGCTGCTCCCAGTTTGCTGTTGAACTGGTTCATACTGGGTAAGGGTGAAGAGGGCGGTTCCGCAAAAATCTTGGCTGGCTGGTTTTGGGTTTAGTAAGGGGTGTGTTTGTTTGTAGTGTATTGCACAATCACATTTCTTAGTACACTTAAAAAAGCAAGAGGAATGTGCTAAGGCTTATGTCACACAGTGCATTCCCATGCGTCACATATGTTCATTGAAAGGAATGAATGAGATTTAATGTAATAGAATTCTGGACACAGCAGTAGTGAAAACAGCCTAGGTTTTCTCATAAGCTATAAAAAGAGGTAACATAATATATAAGATATTCAGATATTATCAAGCCAAATTAGTCTTTGTGGGTCTGGTTAGGAAGACTTATGCCAACCTGGACCCGCTGATCTGCACCCACCACCTGCTATGCCCCCTACTCAGACCAGTTACCTGAACCCACCCACAGTGGGTTTACTTACGACCCGCATGGGAGACGTAAAACCAGAGGTGATGTCACCATGGACTGGAAGCGACATCACTCTGGTGGTTGAATCAACTCGGTTACGGAAAAAAAATCTTGATCCGGGTGGGTGGGAAGAGTAAGAGGTGAAGCTTAGCCACATAAAAATGCACAGTACCTGTAAATAACAAATTATAGTTTTTATTTTTTTTTTTTAACTAAACAGTCCAAACAGGGATATTTTCTTGCGGGGTAGACAAGTCACCACTTTTATCGTGGGGTACAGGTAAGCAGGTGTCCATTATGAGGTGTGTAGATATACTGTTAATCCTATAATATTTTCTGCCTCCCCGTTTCTACATTTCTAGGCAGCTATATGATAAACAAGGTCAGTTAATTCTTTAAGAAGTACATCTAAAACCTGTAAATTAAAAAACATAGCAGTGCCAGTGTTTTTTTTTGTAGTTCTAGCAATTAGCAGCTCTGTGGATTGGCAACAAAATGCTCAAAATTGCTCCTGATATTCACATGCAACTGCAAGTCTTTGTTAATATGCTATGGTTGACAATTTTTTGAAAAACATACTATTCTATCTTTTAATATTTATTTCACTATGTGTTTATACATTCCTCTTGTCAAAGCATGGATGTATCAGTTGGGGGATAGTGATCATCGGATCATCTCCCCAAAGGTTGAGGGTCCTAAAAATGTTTCAAAGTGGGTCCCAAGCAAGTTAAAGGGGTAGTTCACCTTTAAGTTAACTGTTAGTATGTTGTAGAATGGCCAGTTCCGAGTAACTTTTCAATTGGCCTTCATTATTTATTTTCTATAGTTTTTTTAATTATATGCTGACCCTATCTAAAAGCTCTGTAAGGCTTCAAATGTATTGTTTTTGCTATTTTCTATTACTCATCTTTATATTCAGGCCTCTCCTATTCATAATGCAGTCTCTTACTCAAATCCTGCATGGTTTCTAGAGTGATTTGGACCCTAGCAGCCAAACTGTTCACACTGGAAACTGGAGAGCTGCTGAATAAAAAGCTAAATAACTCAAAAACCATATATAATAAAAATGAAAACCAACTGCAAATTGTAGAACATCACTCTACATCATATGTAAATATAATTTTGGATTATTTACACTCAAGAACAGGCATCTAAAATGCATATAATCACCTTGTAGAAATAGTAGATGGACCCTACAATAATGTAATTATTGTAATAACACAATACAATTACAGATGACAAAATGGCTTCGACTGAGAAGGTAGGATTCAGTCATGGAAGCTCTCAACCAAGCATTTAAAATACCTCAACAAGGGGAGGCCTTTGATGAGCATGGCAAGGGTTAATTTAAATATTGTTAGACTACTAATGAGTGGCCAGAAATAGCAATGAGAAAGCAACAAGAATAATTGCTATTGGCAGTGGGGGAAAGGGTAATCCAAGCACTGGTAAGGCCCCATCTAGAATATCTAGCACAGTTTTGTCTCCAATGCTACTCTACCGCAACTCATAGGAGCAAATTCACTAAAGTGCGAATCACCTAACGCTAGCGCAAATTTGCCAGTGTGATGTCATTTTGTTACTTCGCCGATTTACTAACGGGTGCTGGCGTAAATTCGCTAGCAAAGTGGACCTACTCTAGCGCTACATTGCACCCTTACGCCAGGCGAAGTTGTGCTATGGCGAAGGGATGTAACTACGCTAATTCACTAAGTTGCGCATTTTACTGAACGTTACCTATTGCACCAGACTTGCCTTCACCACCTCAGACCAGGCAAAGTGCAATATAGTAGATAGGGATTGCTTCAAAAAAAAGTAGCATTTTTTTCTAAGTCCCAAAAAACGCTGGCGTCTTTTCCTTTTTTAAGGGTGATAGGCTGAAAAAGATCGTAAATTTTTTTGGGGGTACCCTCCTTCCCCCCTACATTTCCTAACATATGGCACCTAAACTATACAGTGGGCTCATGTGTAGGTCAATATAACAACTCTATTTTATCTTAGGAAGCTTTCCCAGGCTTGTGTAATGTATTTGTTGCTACATATACATCCATTGTACTTTAACTTGGCGCCGTATGCAAATCATGCATCGCTAGCGTAACTTTGCTTTCCTTGACGAATTTACGCTACCGCTCGCCTCCCCGAGGCGGATTTTAATGAATTAGCAGCGCCCTGACGAAACTTCGTCTGGCAAAGTGTGTCGAAGTCTGTGCTAGCTCAACTCCGCAGGTTAGTGAATTTGCCCCATAATCTCTGGAAAAGTGCTATTAAGTGCATAGAAAATATCCATTATGAAGCAAGGCTGACTCAAATAGCATTGTTGGCGCTGAAGGAAATGATGCTTAAGGCTAATGACAGAGCAGTTTTTTATGGAAATCACATCATTGTTGCATCACATGTTGTAGTTGTGCAAATAGGTCTAACATCTTGTCACAATGGATTTTGTTGTAAAACCTGAAACTGCTTTTTGGCCATGCCTGTCAGTGATACTGCAACATGGATAGGTGTTTTCTCTATATATCCAAACAAGGCAATTACTACTAAATGATATGGCAAATGTTTTTGGATTACCTCCCATGGGGCAGCTGCATCTTGTTTAGATTGATTGTCTTGTAAACCAAGAACAAACATCGCCTACACTGTGCTAGCAAAATAAACTGCTGCTATTGAGTGTAGCTGGAGCTTTCCCCTGAGCCTTGTGTGTCAGATTTATGGCGTTATATAAACGATACCTAACAATGCATAGATGGCAATCCTCAAAATGATTTCATAGGGGGTCTGCTCTGCCAAATAGGTGGGCATGGCCTATTCCGCTACAGTTTCTCGAGTCACTGAATGGTAAGGACCCTATTTATATATAAGCACCAGAATGTCTGTGCTAGGGCAGCAGCTTTTGGGAGGTGGCCCTCGGGTGCCTGTATGGTTTAATTATTATTTTAAAGAAAAATGTTGAAAAATTCCAGCTGCCATAGGAATTCTTCTGCATAAATCAGGCTGTGGAACTAGGAGAGGTACAGTCCCTGAACTGGAAGTGATGTCACGCCACTTCTGTAAGTTGAGGACGCTGTTTGGTTCAGTGGCTAGGCTGGCATTAGATCTAAATAGAGCCCTGTGAATGGTCACTGATCATGCACGTCTTTCATCAGAAGTCACTGAACACTGGCTAAAATCACCCAGATCAAGTTTGTAGGTGGCCCAATGACCATTCTCATATGGAGGAGTTGATACAGAGCGCTCTGTGCCTGTTTTTCTACAATATTACTACCTTCTCACTGTGTTACTAACTGGCTGTCTTCTGGATTATGTTGCAAAGAGGGACCTGTTATGCAGAATGCTTGGAATTTGGAGTTTTCTGCGTAAAATGGAGTCTATGAGAGAGAGTTTTCCTTTCTAGATAATATGTATGTAACTTTCCCACAGACATACTCTATGGCAACATTTCTCACAATAAAGCAAACATAATAGGTTAGAATGAGACCCCTGGCATTCAGTATATACATCAGCTTGTGACTCAAGCATAAAAACGAGGTAGCATAATTTTTCCTTTTATCCATACAGTATTTATATATTTTAGCTCAGATGGTAGTGCATGTAATCAGATAAAATTGTACATGCACAATGCACCACTGACAATATTGGAGCAACAGTTGCAATCTGGTGAATATTATGTGCAAATACATACATACATACATACACACATACATACAAATACAGTTTCCTACAAAATTCTTTAAGAAGTACATCTAAAACCTGTAAATTAAAAAACATAGCAGTGCCAGTGTTTTTTTTTTTTGTAGTTCTAGCAATTAGCAGCTCTGTGGATTGGCAACAAAATGCTCAAATTGCTCCTGATATTCACATGCAACTGCAATTCCTTGTCATTTAAATTAATGACGACCAGCTCTGGGCATTTTGTCACCCATTCACACAGCTATTAATCACTGGGTTGACAAAATGCCCAGACACAATACATGTGCCAGTACCCTAGGGATTGTACACTGACTATATAATGCTAACTGATAAATATGGCTATGACACACCTATACAGGAACAAAAGAGGTGTGAAATGCAGATTTGTGAGGCAGTGATAATGTTGCCTGGTAATAGTAATTTACAGGTAACTGTATATTTACTATAATATTACAGTTTAACTAGCACGTGCAATATTAACACTTTCCCTGCAAGAGAAGTAGATGCTACATCATTAGCAAGGAAAGTGACAGCCTGCCAAAAATAGCCGCACCACCGTTAGCGGGTACAGGGTTATGGGACACCTTGCCTAGCAACAGAATTAGCATAAAGTGCTCTTATCCCCACAAAATAACTGGCAGGGAAAGGGTTAATTCATCAATCACAGATTAACATTGTTATGAATTATAATAAATTAATTGATACGTAAAAAATAACAACGGAAGCATGTTCTCTCATTTATCTCAGCCTTTATCTACCCACAATGGATAGAGCCTATAGTGTTAGAAAGTGCTGGCAATGGTTTAGGCTGACCAGACCTCACATTTAAACAATTACAATTATTTTTCATAATAAACATTGCCTGAGGAGCCGTAGCAGGATTCAGCAGCCGCGGTCTGATCTTGTACCATATTACAATAGCCAAAGGTATTGATACTGTGAGACCAGCTAAGCAGGTTAGGGCCTTTGCATTTTTACCTGCGTTCTTGTGGGGTTGGAGTTTTTGTGCATTTGACTGCATGCCAATGCAAGAGTTCATTGATTCTGGGGGAAATTCTGTGTATAACAGCCCTTAGGGTAAGATATGTTTTTTGTTATGCTGGGTGTTCTTAAAGGACAAATCAACTCCTAAATAAAAATGTGCCTGATAAAAGAAAACATAATTCTAAGCAACTTTCCAATATACATTCATTACAAATTTTCAGTGCTTTTAAAGTTATTTGTAAAAACAATTGACATTGAAAGCAGCATTGGCTTAAAGCCACCTTGAGGTGGGCAATATCGGGCGGATCCAATCGTGGGCCCTAGGGCCCAACGATTAGATCCTAACAAATTGTAACGGGCGGTCGGATCGCGGGACCGCATCAATGAACAGATGCGGCCGCGATCCAACAGCTTTTTAGTCCCATCCAATCGGCCAGATCTCGATCTGGGAAGCTGTTGGGGGGTAGCTGTAGAGGAAATCGCACACCCACGACACCCGTCCAATATTGTAGTACCTGGTGCCCAGTGATGGAGGAATCGGCAAACCTCTCAAGTAGATACGAAAAAGCACACCGGCACACAGGATTTGAAGCTGCAGGGCAAGCCCTTGCAATTTTTTAATGCAGTGCAGGTGCAACGTTTCGGGGTCACGCCCCTTTGTCAAGCTGTTGGGGGGGCCCTATACACGGCCAATAAGCTGCTGACTCGGTCTGTCGGCAGCTTTTATTGGCCCGTGTATGGCCACCTTAACTCCCAGTTGTTACTTTTTAAGGGCTCTTACTGACGTGCGGTTGTAGCTGCGCTCCCCTACGTTCCGTTTTTCTGCGTTCAGCCGCAGGGGAGCGCAGAAATAGAGGCATTTAGCTTTTTTCAATGGGGCTGTACTCACCCAGGCCATGTAGGCGCAGAACGCAGGAAAAATGCAGCATGTTGTGTCTCAACCTGCGTTCGGCGCCTACACGCGCCTGTGTGAGTACAGCCCCATTGAAAAAAGCTAAATGCGTCTATTGCTGCGGCTGAATACAGAAAAACGGAACACAGGGGAGCGCAGCTACAACCGCTCGTCAGTAAGAGCCCTAAACAATGTTGCAAAAGTCTTCGTTCCCCAGCAAAGACAGGACTGTTAATCGCCTGCCTTGTCTTACATTGTATCAACAGTCTTGTACATAAGGTCAGAGAATAGAAAAGGGGCAGACAAACACTGCTTTATAGCAATACATATACAAATAACTTAAAAACCATAGAACATTTGTCATTAATGTATATTTAATTAATTTAATTTACCTGCCCTTTAAAATTACTGTATTGTGGCTATCACAATAAAATTGCACCTTCCTTTGTTGTCATAAACAGGACAGCACTGCATTTAATTTTTTTCTATATAGATTTGAAGGTCTCAAATACAATAATCTATATAAATTGACTGCATTGGTCTAATATTCTGTCATAAATTGTGTGAATTCCTCAAATGCAGGCCTGGATTTGTGGCGAGGCCACATAGGCCCGGGCCTAGGGAGACAAAAAAATAGGGGCAGCATGCCGCCCAGCCGCATTATGGCTGGGCAGGAAGGCAGGGGAGGCCGTTTGGGGAGATTAGTTGCCCCGAAGAGGAGGAGATTTGTCGCCGGGCGGCTAATCTGCACTTGGCGTGATTCAATTTCCAAAGTTGTCCGAAGTTGCCTAATGAGGCAGGGGAGGCAGTTTGTCACAAATCTCCCCCAATCTGACTGTGTGCCCTGACCCTAATGCACAGTTTGCAGAATGTAGTGTGTTGCACAGTTTTTGATTTGCTGGAAGTAGTGGTTTCCAAATGGTAGAAAGTGGCTGGCTGCACAGAGCTGGGGTGTAGCTTGGGCTCTCCTGATTCATGCTAGTGACATAAATAAACATTTCCTTTCTGAGACTGTGCGAGATAAACAGAGGGAATGGGGGAGGGGTGGAATGTTATGTGTTTAAGGAGGGGAGGTGGAGTTAAACATTTCCTAGCAGTTAACTCTTAAAGCAAAAATGTACCTTCTAACATAAACCCTGTACAAGAACAAGCTTAGACAGAGTTGAGTCTTTTATGTTAGTGGGGATTTCTCTGATACCATACTAACAAGAGCAAGCTTAGACAATTATGTCTTCTGTGTACTTAAACCCTTATTTATATAGCACTACCATATACATTTTTGTAATACAGGCATGGCCGGATTTACATAGTGGGCGCCCCTAGGCCCACTGCCGTTCGTTGCCCCTGTCCCCTCCAGGGGGACAGGAGCAATGGGGATTGGCGCACATGAAATTTTAAAATTATTGTATCTCCAGCGCATCCCCAGTGTCTTTGAACCAATGTGGGTGTGGTTGGGCAGCATGCCGCCCCCCTAAAATCCTGCCGCCCTAGGCCCGGGCCTAGGTGGCCTTTCCACAAATCCGGGCCTGAATACAGGGGGCAAAATGCAATAAACATAGTCTAAATGAACATTATTTATTTTTCTTTGCTATATAATGCAGTACTGTATACCTTTACAGTAATACAGACAGGGGACTGACAGTGCCATAAATATTTATACAGTTACCAAGATTAACTGACAAACTGGAGGAAGGAACACCTGCCCTGTACATTGTACAATTTATTTACTTACAGGCACAAATAACAGGGTAATAAATGATGTGGCTGGATCACTGGTCCATAAGTAGCAAGACTGAATCATATAATGTGCCATTGCTCCAAGAGTCTTTACCTTTGTTATAAAGAGGCTGAGTGCGGTTTCTTTATAAGGAAATCATGCATGAAATTCCAACGGTAAGGAGCAGCAAGAAAAGCTTTAAGACACAAAAGCATGAAGGACTTTAGTATTGCTCCGTCTTAAAGGAGAACTAAAGCATAACTAAATAAGTTAGCTAGAAATGTTTTACATTATGTTTTGGGCTTCTGTGCTAGCCTGAAGCAGGGAAGATCTGTGTCTCCAGTGATGCCCCAGTAGCTCCCCATCTTCTTTTCTGCTGATTCACTGCACATACTCAGTGCTGCTGTCACTTACTGAGCTTATGGACCCACAATATGCAGTACACGTAGAATAAAAATGTCACAATATAAGTAATTAACATAGATAATTACTACATGGCAACACAGAAACCAGTGCAACTTCCATCAGAATTTAATAATCAGCCCTGTAGCATCAGCTTATATTACAGGCCAACCTCATTTTCTTGACGACCCCTTAGCTTAGATTCTCAACAGCTGCTCAGAGCCCAGTGAGCATGTGAGTGTCACAGACATTTTCCAAGATGGTGACCCCCTGTGACAAGTTTGAAGTCCTGGATCATTGCTGCTATTGAGATGCTGAAACTTTAGGCGGGTGCTATAAGTTCAGTATATAAAATGTATTTTTAAACAGATTAATTTTTAGGGTTTTGTTCTCCTTTAAGCATCACTCACAAAATAATTTTTGCAGCTAGTGTCACACCGAGTAATCCCTCCAGGTCGGGAGTGAGATCCAAAATAGGCCCTGGCATTTTGAGTAGACAGAGGTCCATACAGCCCACACAGAGGCCCAAACAGCCCCCCACCAGCCCAATAAATAGTCATTGTCTATGGCAACTTACAGCAACCCACAGATTGCCAGTCCGGGCCTGAATCCCTCCACGAGCCTATGCTGCATTCAAAGGGGGCATTAGGTACCCTGTATGTACTACATACCTAAGGACAGGTCTCCTTTGTGTCCGACAGTACTGCACACACTGAAGGTGTGCCTTGGGCACAAGAACTCCATACATGGGCCCCAAGAATACAATTGCAATATTTGTGGCCTAATAACCAGAAACAAGTTTTCAGTATCCGCTATCGGTTTCCTATATGCTCTGATGTAGGCTGCTTATTACATACAGTAATTGTATGGTTATAATGATAACTATATAACCATGAAAACTGTATCTATATAAATGATGATTATTTAATGGTGTGCTAAAAGAGAAGTTTAAGGTGCAAATGCCCAGCAAAAAAATGTCCCTCCGAATTATTTACAGACGTCATCAAATCTGGCTTTAATCAGTCTTTTGGGTGTCTTTTAGGCAAGTCTACTCCACATCTTGAGAGCTAAGGAACAGTGTTTTGAGTGTGCAGGAAGAGCTCTGCTCCGTACCTGTACAGAGAGAAAATAGAGATGGGTGCAGGGAGATGTGGGAATTATGTGTTGACAGACAAAACTAGAATGTTCAGAGAGGTGTACAGGATGCAGTGCTTAGATACTACAGGTTACTGTGTGCAAAGAGAGCGGTTTAAATATAGAATGCTGTTTGTGCAGATGAAGACATGGGATGTTGGGAGTGCAAAGAAAACCGTATAAACCATGTGCAATGAAAAAGCTGGGATTAGGACACTGCTGTGTGTGCTCCAAGAGGATTGCTACAGATTTGTATGCAATTAGTGAGAGAGCTTGGATTTATATAGGATGTAGTCTGCGTAGAGCATGTTGCTGAATGTAGCAGAAATATATGAATTGAGTGCTGTTGAAATGACGGGTTTTTGTTAATTTTTGCCATTATTCAGCAAACGTCTCACCTTAAGATTAAATAGACCTACCCCCCCTTCACTTCTCATGCAGCATGGAGTGATGGAAACTGGCCTGGCTCTGTTACCAAGGAAACCACACAGGAGACTGGCTGTTACCATGGAAACCAGCAAAGAGCTGATATCCACGACCCAAAATAAGACTGCAGAAAATGAAAGGGATGGAGTATTGCTTCCCTTATGCAAACACACCCGTTGTTACTGTCATTCTTTTATTTGCTGCAAGTCACTTATTCTATGGGATTGTTGCTATAGCACTGGTCTCCAATGATAATTAAGTAATTTGGGCAGCATACCACCAGCTTTAGCCTTGGCACCAACAGCTACAGGTCTTGCTAGCTTTATCTTGAACATAATAACATTCATTGGTACCGTGCACCTGCAAATACATGGTGGTTCTAGTAGGATTGATACCAGATTTAGAATATGAAAAAGTTATTTTCTGTATAAGTGGACCCTTCTTACTTTATAATATGTTAAATAGTTTTGAGGCCTTCTAGCTCAACATTGGATGCTTCCATCTTGCAGTATATGATTTACTTTGGGAACTTATATCCTTACTTACTTTCCCTCCCTCTCTGTGCCTTTCACACTCACCTTATTCACCCTCCCTCCCTTGGTGAGGAAAATGATTTTCACTCTCCTTCCTGTCTAGTCGCTTACTGCTGGCTGAATTCCTGAAGGAGAGGTGGAGCAGATAAACGAGGGCTGGAGCAGATAAACGAGGGCTAGAGCAGAGAGAATCAAAGGGGGAGACTAAGTAAATGACATTCAGGTTTTTTTGCAGAAATTTAGAAGCAATACTGCAAATGTCACCTTGCTCGAGGCTTCCACCCTATCTCTTTAAAGCTGAATCTATAAACTGTGCTTCAGGGCTGCCGACTGAAGTTGTTTTTATCAGCATGAATCTGAACTGATTACTAATCAGCACTACGGCATGTCAAATGATTTCTGATCAGTCTTGCAGCATGGTGTTTGAGAGGAAACTGAAGTGCTTGTTCACCTGACTCAGATCTGGGATAGATACATAATATACTGTAGGAAAACCAAACCCTTGTTACTTAGAGTGTAAGCTTTATGGGGCAGGGACCTCCCTCCAACTGTGTCTCCTACCACATAGCACTTAAGCTCTGTGTACTTTGTGTACATTTATTGTATTTATTATGTGACTCGTCCTCCCTGTGTGTGCTTTTATGTATTGTACTTTTATGCATTGTATGGTGCTATGGCTCCTTAATAGCACTTTACAAATAGAGTTATACTTACCAGGGTCAGACTGGGGGGCCCAGGACCCACCATGGCTGCTGCCTCAGGACCCCCCTCCACCGCCCCGCACCCGCGACTGTTCGAGGCAGGAAGAAACACAGGTACGGATCTGAGCTGGCCCACCAGGTTCTTTCCCTGTGTTCCGCCGGCCCAGTCCGACCCTGATACTTACGTTTATACATTCATACTCACGCTCACCCTAAACCGTGACCTAAACTACAATGCCCATAAAGTAAGGTTTTTTTCTGCCAAATGCAACTTTAATGTACGTACTAAATACTACTAATCCAGACTACACGACCGTGTCCTTTGTACTGCACATCAATTTAGATTGATTTAGACATGCTGTGGAGCTGTATGGCATATAAGTAAATAATCTGCCCACATTCCACACCCAAAGCAGTTTACAGCATGCATCTGGCATACTTTCTAATCATCCACCCTTGCTGACAGATCTGCCTACGTCACAGACCCCAACATGACTGCCCCCCTTACTCCTGGTGCAGGCAGAGTACTAATTAGGGAACTTTTCTTAGAAAATTTGTTACCCCCTTTCAGAGGGTGGGCTTTCTTAGCTTGTACCTCTGGGGGGGGGGGCACTGCATGGGGCTCCCTGAATGAGGTGTGACATGATCTACCCATGGGGATTTATGTTTGTATATTTCACAACTGTTACACATGCTTTTACCTTTTTTTAAAGATATGTTCCCTTGTTGAGAAGTAAGGAGGAGCTTTTGACATTTGGTTAGAGGGGTGCTGCTGCAGCAAGGCGAAAAACTTCCCTGAGACGGAGGCAGCTCACAAGTTACCAGGGATGGCAAAAAGCCATGCTTGGTAACTGCAAGAGGCAAAATTCTGATTTTTAAATAGGAACTGCGCCCCTGCTCCAACAATGTAAAATTGAGGGGTGGGGGAGGGGGGATTTGTCATCACTACAGCAAGGTGCAAAACGCTCCTGTTTGAGATAGCTGCCTGGACCATCTACAACTGCTTTGGTTTGGCACTTTGTTACTTATACAGCTTGTCAGTTTGACTTCTTTATATTTACCTGTGTTTTTGTCGTTTGGCTTGTGTATGGGTATGTAGCCTTGCCTTGTGTTTAGGCGTTTTATATGTTCTTGTGTTGTTTGGGTAAGGATATGTGTCTGCAATATATATTTATTATAGGTACTGTATGTGTGGAGTGGGGGTATATGTAATATATACTGTTGCCTATACACAGAACACTGCCTTCTACAAAGCTAGTGTATTCAGTTTTATACAACTCAGTGTGCTGGGAAACCAAAGAATGTTTCAGGAAACACACATGCAAGTGCCTTATTGCTTCCATTCTTGCCCACATACAGTATGATCTTTATACATTGCTATTTAAAGCATACTGCATCTCTCCACAGGGGCCTTGTGCAGGGGGATATATGTTGGCTTTTGAGGCCCTTGTCAGGGAAAGTTAGAATATTTTTGGGCAATGTTTTGCTTGTGTGCCCCCCTCTCTCGTGTTTTCCAGACTTTGGCCTGGCGCAGTGCCTAGTGTTCCTGGCTCGTGGTTGATGTAGGCATGCCAGGAATACAAGGGAGGATTATCTGGGGACAGAACAGATCTCCGGCTGCAGAAGCCAAATTTTAACCTTTCAGTGGCCAAGAGATATAACAGTGTTTGTCTTTGACTTCTTGTAACTGGTTAACTAGAATTATCTATAGCTGTATTTAGCATTTTCTACACTTCTCTCCTGCTCCCTCATAGCTCCATGTCATAGCTCTGTCTCCCATTTTCTCAGTATTTGTAATATTCTCTGTCTCTCTCTCTCTCTGAAAATCTTTCCTTGCACCTCTATCTCAGTCTCTCTATATCTGGCTCCCTCTTTTTTACTTTCTCTTTCTATGTAGCTCCCTCTGCTTTCTCCATACTAGTCTGTCTCACTTTTTGCTGAATACTCATCTCAGTCATCACTCTTTCTCCTTTCATCTCATTTTAAAGGTGGCCATACGCAAGCCCCTGATAAGAGTTTAATTTTCAAGCTTCAAAGCTGCAGAAATAACCTACAAAAAAAAACAACATACACAAAAAATAAAACAAGTCGATTTATTGCAAATTGAATACACTGCCCACATCATACTTAAAGTTAATTTTAAGCTGAACTTCCCTTTTAAAGAACAGCTGACACTGATGCTACTGTTTTTACAGTATTTTGTAAGGCTCACAGCCTCATAGTTCTGTCTGACTCATACCATCACGCATCTCTGAAAAGTCAGATATTTAAAAACGACTGACATATGGGTTAACTCCCATTACTTATGGTCACATGTTTATTTTAACTGTTTTTAATCATATTAGGCATACAGAGATTTGGATAGGGGCGTGACGACAAGAAACATGGTAGGGAACGAGAGGTTCATGTTAATGGAGCAGTGAGAAGAAAGAAGATTAAAGTTATGCTTAAACAACTTCAATACATTTCTAATAAAAAGTACCAGCATTGTTATTATGGATATACTATTCTCTGTGCTTGCAATTGCCCAGTATTCATTCTTATATGAGGATTGTCCCTTTTTTTTTTTACCGGAAATCGGCAGTGCACGAGCTGCCGGGGGGCCCTGAGGGGGTGCGGCCCTGGCCCAATTGCACCCCCTGCTCCCCCGGTAGTTCCGCCACTGTTGTGATTGTATTTTCATTTTGATCTCTTCTGATTCTTTATAGTGAGCAATATGCAATATATAGCACAGTAAGCTCTAGGTCCCCCAAGCAAGGCTGCAAGTGGAAGCACAGAGCAACATATAATCTTTAAAAATACCTAAGTATTACTAAAAAAATCAATTAGTAAAAAACAATTAAATATGTTATTTAATCTTGAACCAATCTCTTCCAATATATTAATTTCTTAACTTTAACAATTCATGACAATGCCATTATGGACGAATGTGCCATATAGTATCTATTATTTGGAAATGATTTGGATAGCTATAATCCATTATCTATTTGGGTATTCCATTTGTCATGGATTTTAACAAGAAGTACCTTAATTTTCCTTGACTATGAAGATTTTCATTTATCCAGGTCATAGTATATCTCATATAAGTAATTCTAAAACAACTGGACTTGCTGAGTAATCATTGAAGACGTTTCACTACTCATCCGAGCACCTTCTTCACTTCAACTGACTGGTGTGGGAAATTCTCAGCATATAATCTCTTCCACTAATCCAATCACAATGGCACATTGTAACTCTTCAGAGAGATGACATCTCAAATTCACAGAGGTGTTGATTCTGTGTAGTTGCTTAATTTTCCTTTTTCTCTGTAATAATAAAAGAGTACAATGTACTTGATGTACTTGATGGCATGAATCCATATTGGTGGCAAAACAATCACATTGTTTTTTTAGTGACCTAAAGCTAGCCATGGATGTGCAGACTAACCATTCAGATTAAATAAAGTAGTAAAAGAACAAATCAGACGATGTTCTGACGGTGACAGCAATCATACGAAAGTTATATCCGACAAATAGCAGTAACAGTCATCCACTGATATAGGCAATACATGCAGAGGAATTATCGTTAGCCGACAGAAATCTTTTAACCTGTCCAATCGAATAAAATCAAGCAAAAATAGCAGGATGGAGTAAATTAAATATGTCACTATCCAGTGGGAAAGAACCTCTGCAGCTGCAATTATGATTTTACTGTATTATTTGATTACTCTCCCAGTCAACGTTCAAATGACTTACCTCCTTTGTAAATCAATATATTTACATAATAAGGTAAAAGTAATTAATAATAATGTGCTCTCTGTTAGTAGAAATCAAAGTAAAATCCCTTTATCCCTTAAGTGATTATGTTTTCCACTTTCCACGAACAATTTACAACCAGGAAAAGAATAAGAGGAAAAGAAATCAGGCCTTGGACAATGAGAAAATTGTTACATTAAAAAAAATGTGTTGAAGAAAGCCATACCTGTATACTGAATATGAATAATTCCTTACAAAGAGAGACTGTACTAGTACTATGATTAAATATGGATTGTAGAATTCATTCTTAATTATTTTAAAATAATTGTGTGCCAAAGTTCCTTGGTCTAATTTCAAGAGGTTTATTTGGGGGTACAAAGAAAGCAGCAATTCAAAAGCCTAAAACTAAAAAAGGAACCTTGGCACCCAAGTAAATTATGGCAATCTGGGAAGAGAGTTGGGTTGATGGTAGTTTATATAACCCTGCTGGCATCTCTGGGTCAGACTTTGTTATATGATGCCTCGTGTCAGTGCAACTTTGGAAACTTTGTTGAGGTAAAGATATAAAGATTACTCTCTGAATACTCCCTCAGGTCAGCATGTAACAGCTCACATACATTTTGTTGTTTTTAGCAGTGAATTTTGTGCATCCCAACTTGATCTCTGTGCAGCTGCTGAGCTTTTTATATTTGCCTGTTACAAACTACCAGAGCTGAGCTGAGCTGTGCTGGGAGGGGGTTAGGTGAAGTGTGATAAGGGAGATAAGGAGGAACATTGTGCAAGGAGACTGTGTAGGTAGGGCCGCAAACAAAGCAGAAAAAAAGGTTGAAGCATAGTTTTGGCAATCAGAGATCAAGGTAGGAATAAGGGTGGTGGCAGACATGGCTACTGGGGGAGATTAGTCGCCCAGCGACAAGTCACCTCTTCTTCGGGCGACTAATCTCCCCTAACTGCCTTCCCGCAGGCTAGAATGTAAATCGTGACCAATCCGCCCCAGTAGCCACATCTGCCACCACCCTAAGGGCAAAGACACAAGGGGAAATGAGTTGCCTCTTCTTCAGGCAACTCATCTCCCAGAACTGCCTTCCAGCTGGCTAGAATCTAAATCGCCGGTGGGATGGCACTCGGAGTGATTCGTTTTCGGAAGTCGTCCGAAGTTGCCTCACGGAAAACGAATAGCTCTGAGTGCCATCCCACTGGCGATTTCCATTCTAGCTGGTGGGAAGGCATTGCGGGAGATTAGTTGCCTGAACAAGAGGTGATTTGTCACGTGTGTCTCTGCTCTAAGGGTAAGGTCACACGAGGAGTTTTTGGGAGATTTTGTTGCCTCACTGAGGCAACTTTGGGCGACTATTGAAAACGCATTGCCGCGTGTGCATTAGCGCAGGCGACTTTGCATTGTAGCCTATGGGGAAAAACGCAGAGGCAGTTCAGGGAGATAGTCGCGCAAAAGACGAGGCGATTAGTCGCCAGGCGACAAAATCTCCCCGAATCTCCTCGTGTGGCCTTACCCTTATGGGTTTGGGGTAGTAGCTTGAATAGTGAGGAGAAAGAGGGCAAAATTGGGCCTGGGGAGAGAAATTAGCTGGAGAAGAAAGGAGAGGGAAGGGGTCACTACATTCATGGAAGTTGTCAGGAAATAAACAGAACATTAAGCCTTCTCCAGGAATAGATCTGCTGACGTCAATAGATTCCACAATTGTGGCCTCAGTTCGAGGGGAAGGAAGTGTGGAGGGGGGAGCTCAGAGAGAGAGAGAGAGGGGGTGGAGGCACAGGGAGGAGAAAAGAGCAGCAAGACAGGAGGAGTAACTGCGGAAAGGAATCAAATCCTGCACTATAGAGAGTGAGGAGAGGCATTTATGGTGAAGGGAGGAAATACAAAAAGATAGGGAGGAATAGCAAACTGAATGATTTAGCTCAATCTGAATAATAATTCTCTGATATTGTATCTAAAGTACTGTAAAGTCCTTGAGAAAAATGTGGAGCTGGTGTAGTCATTGTATGAGATTAGGAACCAATGTAATAAAAAAGGAAAGAGAAGCTTTATAGGTTTAATAAATAGGAGACAGAGTTTAATGTCTGGCTGGAGGTGAGGGTATGACATGTGAATCTAAAGGGGTTTGGGTTGACTTGCTGGAGCAGTAAAATGAAGCAGCAATGTTTTTTAGTGATTGTGTTTTAGGACACACTCGTAGGTATAAACTGTTAATGTACAGATGAGCCATAAGGCAGAAGCCATTTTTATCCTGCCTTCAGAGACGGTAGCAGCGTGTGACTGCTAACACATGCTCTTTAAAATAAATATATGTTGTATTTTGGTAACAAGTAGAAACAAAGCAACAGATGCTAAGTTCAAAGGGCTGCTTGTAATATTACTACATTGCAACATTCAGTTCTCTCATTGAAGAAATTGTTCTCTCTGCTTTCTGAAAACAGCTGTTGGGGTGGGTGTGTGGAATGAGGCAAGATTACTGTAATTCAAATACAAAAAAAAGGGGGGTTGTGGCTGCACTCCTAAGGCTAAGTAAAAATGTATTAAAGTATAATGGAAGTGCTACTGACTTGGCCAATTAATCAATGCACATTCCCTGGCCCCTGTAACGCAGGAATGCCAAAACATTAGCCCTCTAGCTATTGCAAACTACTGCTCCCAGCAACCCCCAACAGACAAAGCATAATGTAGGGACTGGAGACAGTTTAATGGCTGAGCATAAAACTTTTCAATCAGCCTCCATACCAGACAGTATTTCTGTCAGGGAAAACCTGCATGTCCCCTAACGCAAATATTTGACCAATCTAACTCTGGTGGGGTTACAACACAAAAATCACCAACCGAGAATTACACATTAATATGCAATTGATCCATTTACATATGTGAAGTCAGAGTTACGATCGGACTTTCCCATCTCCCGACCTGCCACTAACCATTCAGATCAAAGTCTTACCATTCCGACCAAATAAAGTAGTTAAAGAACAGATCAGCCGATGTTCTGCCCCTGACAGCAATCGTACGAAAGACAAAGCTAGTGACAGTCTCCCACTGAAAATCGTACGATTGGCAATACACGCAGAGATATTACCCGCAGCCGACAGAAATTTTCTAACCTGTCTGATCGACCAAATGAATCATCGATTTGTACGTCTTTGCGTCTATGGCCAGCTTAAGTCGCAATGTTTCTCTGACTGGATGCTTTGTTCTGCACAATCAGGACTTTACAGGGTTACTGTTGTGGTTTTTATGATGTATTTTTTATTTCTACGTTGTTTACACTGCAAATTATTCACTCTACAATATAAAGTGTCATTCCTGAACCAGCAAGTGTATTGTTTTTAGTTGTAATATTGGTGTGTAGGCGCCATCTCAGGTCATTTTGCCTGGTCATGTGCTTTCAGAAAGAGCCAGCACTTTAGGATGGAACTGCTTTCTGGCAGGCTGTTGTTTCTCCTACTCAACTGAATGTAATGCAGTGGGACCTGGATTTTACTATTGAGTGCTGTTCTTAGATCTACCAGGCAGCTGTTATCTTGTATTAGGGAGCAGCTATCCGGTTACCTTCCTATTGTTCTGTTGTTAGGCTGCTGGGGGGAGGAAAGGGAGGGGGTGATATCGCTCCAACTTGCAGTACAGCAGTAAAGAGTGACTGAAGTTTATCAGAGCACAAATCACATGACTGGGGGCAGCTGGGAAACTGACAATATGTCTAGCCCCATACCAGATTTCAAAATGAAATATAAAAAATCTGTTTGCTCTTCTCTTTTGAGAAATGGATTTCAGTGCAGAATTCTGCTGGAGCAGAACTATTAACGGATGCGTTTTGAGAAAAAAAAATTCCCATGATAGTATCCCTTTAATTCAGTCACAGGGGAAGTAATGGATGTGAGTGCTGATGTGAGTGCTCACATCCAGTTTTACCAAAGATGTTGCTGTGTATGCCAAAAACAATTTTTTGTCATTCTTTCTCTTATTAATGTAGGGAGATATGCCATAGATCGGGGTCTACTTATGTGGCTTTAAACAGTGTTTGACTCTACAGATGTGAATTAAAGCACTATATAAAAAACTATGGAGATACACATTAGTTATTTTCGACTGCTTTAAGGGATACATTGGTAATCACTAATGCAACCTGAAAATGTTCATAGAAGAGGACTGCAATGGCCACAAAAAAAAGTCCAACAACATTTATTCTGTGCCATCCACAATTCCTATATTTAAAATGCAGCCATTTGTACTTCCCAGAAAGAGCAAAGACTTAAAAGGTCACTATGTTACAGTCATCTCCTCCCACCCATCATTACTAGTGTAACCTTCCCCCCACCCCAGTCTGCTAGTAACAAAGTCCATGTGTGTGTAGGGCAAACCTCATACTGCCACACTCTCTGGCTTCCTCTCCAGTCCCCCACCCCCTGCATGATATCACTTACACTCACATCCGCCCCACCCAAAATACCTTTCTGGCCTTCAGCCTCCCCCCCCAAAAGAATGCAGTGCCTGACTTAACCCTTACACTGCTGGCAGTCAGTATTTAGACAGTTTCTGTATTTTGTGTTCATCTCTCTATCTTCATCTAATGACATAATTATAATACATTCTGCCATTATTTAATAAAGTGGGATAGAGCATAATGGCCTGTGCCATATAATAATAATAATGTCAAATAACCACCTAGTAGTAAACTGTCATTACCTCTTTAATATGTGTTTATCACCTTTACTAAAGGTTAGATTATTACCTTACCATACCAATATTGACCAAATATCAATTTTCATCCGAAGACTGCCATTATGTGAAATGACACTGCATAACTGTCTAGTGGGTGAAGTGTGATGTCAGTTTTTATCATGACCAGTGTCCGTTTGTAAGTGTATGTAGATAATAGTCTAATTTGTCCCTTTCTTGAAGTGGTGTTTTATAGGACTATTGATTTTATGTGTGTTGCACAGTGTCTGCCATAGTCAAACAGCACCCTGTAATGGGGCTTTTTGGGCCATTGTGTACTTGAAATGGCAGAGCCTCAAGCCAAGGTCACACATGGTGTTTTTACGTTGTGTTTTATGCAATGAATACTCCAATGAAACCTCATGCCAGGGGCGTAACTATATAGGAAGCAGACCCTGCGATTGCAGGGGGGCCCATGAGTGTAGGGGGCCCAGTGAGACCCTAATTAAATAGCAATTTTAATATATCTTGGTAAAACAGGCCAACTTATAAATATTTTGGGGCCCTAAATTGAATTTGCTATGGGGCCCAGTAACAACTAGTTACGCCACTACCTCACGCGCATGATAATATGCGTTTTTCAGCCTATAGTTTTCTTTTCCCAGCACGCATTTCTGTTTTTTCTCATTCCCCACAATTTCACAATTTATGTAAAGTTTTTTTAAAAAAAAAGCCAAGTGGAAAGCAATTTACATGCAGAATGTAGCCGTACTGCGTACTACGCAACTTAATTATGTCACCAGCATATAATAGTGTAAATACATATATGCGAAATCCATCTCGCAAGGCCGCTTTGTTGAAAATACGCAGCGTATTTCAGCCAAATGTATTTCAAACCTGTGGATCCCATAGAGCTCAATAATATGGTGTTTCTTTGGCGTATTGGCATTTCTGATCAAAAAAACTCAAATACTGGCATTTCATGGCGGATGTAGGCTCACAAGTGCCCCGTGGGAATTGCTATAGTGCGTATTCCATTATTTTCAATAGGGCATAATTTTGTGCATATTTACACTTGGCTTTACCTTTTTAAAAATGCAATGTAAAAACGCCACGTGTGACCTTGCCCTCATGCTCATACTTAGAATTTAGATACACATTTATTCTTGAATTCATCTGCCCTCTCAATTCCTCAGTCATTTGTATAAACATTGCAATGTTCGCTGAATACCAGAAAACGTGAAGATCAATTAAGATGATTAATGTTTCCATGATTAATACTTTTCTCATAAAGACCAAAACGTACTGTAATATTGTCAGCCAGTGTTACTGTTAGACTGGCCCACGAGATACCAGGAAAACTCCCGGTGGGCCAAAATGTCAGTGGCCCCTCATGCTGCTAAACTTTTGCCCTATTTCATAGCCATTCCTTATTATATGAGAAGAAAGAGGCTAAATAGATGGAATAACAGATTACAATATGTAAAGAAAAATAAATTGGAGAATAGAGGTTGATTGAGGAGAGGAAGAATATTAGTACTGAGAGTGGGCCCCTGGTCTAAGGTTTTATGGTGGGCCCCTGGTCTAAGGCTTTTGGGTGGGCCCCTGGTAATCTGTTACATCTGCAGGAGTCATATGAAGTTGTGGGTGATGTTTGGCATTTTTTGTGTCAGCTAAAATGCTGGTGGAGAACACATCTGATATTAGCCTTATAGTGCAAAACAAATTCATTCTCTCTCATCTGTGGCAAGATTAAGCCTGGATCTAGACCCTGAGCTGCCTGCTCTGTCTCCAGTGGAAGGATTAAGGAAGGCCTATATTGGAAGCTATTTGCAGCTGTTCACAGCAACCCCAAAATGAAATTCAGTAATGGAGGGCTGCTGTCTCCCTGTGTAAGAGGCTTGTAATATTCTCAAATATCTATTTGTAGTTTTTACCACCTGAAGCACATTTCTACATTGTCTACAATACGGATTTTGGTCTAAATGCAGTTTGACTGTAAAGAAATTAGATACCAGCAATTAAGCTAAAGTCAGACGATCTGATTGGTCACACAAGTTGCAGCATGCCATTCACGTGGTGGATTTCACATAGGGAGTAAAGCTGGCCATAGATGTTGACATTTTTAAAAGATCAGATCCTGATCTTCTCAGAACGATCGTACTATCCTACGAATTTACAAAGGGGAGCTGCCTGCTTGGCCCTGCAAACATAGATAGATTGCGCTGGGACTGACAAAGATTTTTTGACCCGGCCGATCAATTTCCTGACAGATGTGGCCGAAAAATCGTAAGATGTACGATCGTTCGAATCCCACTAACCGCACGATAATTTCGAAGGATTGGTTGGACTTCCCTAAAATTGGTCGTTTGGCAATAAGAATCGTCGCGTCTATGGGGAGCTTAACAATCAGGACAATAATTTTATGTGTGACAATGTTTCTTTTCTGCACAGAAAAATTAGTGGTGAGCACAACTTTCCCTTGTTATAGTTATACAGGAGCAGTGACCAGCTCCATGTTGTAGCTCCCACCCTTCCCAGCTATAGTCATGTGATCCCACTGGTGTCTAATAAAAGGGCAGCCAAGTTTGGGAGTTTTACTTTGAAAGCAGCAAGTAAGTTGCAGGTAAAACTTAGTACTTTTGTAAAATGTATAATGAAGCAATAGAATTCTTAATGAATTACTGGCTAGATATGGGATGACTTTGACCTAGTTGGCCAGCTTAAATATATTGGAATATATGGACAAACAATCCCTGTTTTGTTTAAAGGGTAAGGCATTTTTCAGTAGCAGTATGCACAAAATGTCTCTGTCTTAAATATATTGATAATGGGTTGAGTGCAGAGAACTCTTGTATTTGTCTATATGGGTTTCTGTGTTATGTGGGCTTCTTTATCAAATTTTGGTTTGGAAGCCTGAGTTCCCCTTTAAGTCATGAATCAAAATAAGAGCAATACCAAACCATTTAATAATATGTTTTTACAAAAGTCTCCATATAAACCTTGCAATATTTAGACAGTCTAAAAATTCCAACATGTTCCAACAAAGCATCATGTGTTACCAAAATGTATAAAAACCCACTCCCTTTGTTGTGGATGTTTTGTTAGTAGGAGTCCATTATGCAGGGGGATTATCTGTACATTGGCAAAATAATTCTCTCTCTTGCAAGGATGAAACATGGAAGAGCATCATACCATGATTAAAACACTGGGTAAAATGTGTGTTCAGCTCAAGCTCTGTTCATTGCACTTATGTTAAAAAAAGGGGGTAGACTACCCCTTTGTGTGGCACATTCTATGAGGCACAAATAGAACGGGGCCCTGTCCTGTAGAACTGGAAGTGTTTCCTTTTTTTATGTTTTTTTTGTAGCAAATTGTGAGGTGATAATATCCTCGGCATCTCCCAGTTCTTTAAAGGGGTTGTTCACCTTCCAAACATTTTTTTCAGTTCAGTTTTTTTTCAGATTGTTCACCAGAAATAAAGACTTTTTTTTAATTACTTTACATTATTTATTCTTTTACTGTTTTTCCAAAATCTAAGTTTAAAGTTGAATGTGTTTGAGTCTGGCAGGTCAGTAATTCAGGTGCAGACTGTTACAATTTTGCAACATTTAGTTGATACACTTCTCAGCTGCATCTCTGGAGTATTAGCAACTATTGTATCAGTTCTAACAGCTGCCTGTAATGAAATCCAGGGGATTCTGCTCAACAGGGACAAAGATAAGAAATGCATCAGCTAAATGTATCCATTAAAATTAAATGTATCAATTTAGAACAGTTTTGGGGGGTCGGCAACCCGCCTTCCCAGAGCTGCTTTAGAAGGTGAAAAATGACACTTTACACTTCAATAATAGAAATACGGTCACAAATAGAAAATGGAAAGTAATTGGGAAATGTTGTTTTAGGGATGCACCAAATCCACTATTTTGGAGTCGGCCGAACCCTCGAATCTGCCGAATACTGAACCGAATCGGGTGGGAAGGGGAAATCATCTTTTACTTCCTTGTTTTGTGACAAAAAGTCACGCAATTTCCCTCCCCGTCCCTAATTTGCATAAGAAATTTAGGATTCAGATTCGGTTCGGCCAGGCAGAAGGATTCAGCCGTATCCGAATCCTGCTGAAAAAGGCCGAATCCCGAACTGAATCCTGGATTCGGTGCATCCCTAGTTGTTTTTTCTTGTGATCTATCTAAAAATAACTAGTTTTAAATATAAACTGCTTGTGCCACAGGCTATTCACCAACATAAACATCTAGTGCCTAATGACATAAAGCTCAGAAGATTAGGAGTTAAAACAGAGACACTTCTAGGAGCAAGTAACCTAGCAACCAAGAGACCCAGAGACATTGGGACTCGGCCTAATTAATCTTAACAGTACTATTTCTATGGCAACAGCAACGTGATTCCAAAATCCTTACCTCATACAGTGTGACAGTCAGTCACATGGACACACCTGACGTTCTGCTCTGGACACAACACAAAAATGAGAGCAGCACAAATAATTTAGATCCAACAATGCAGTACAATATACTTTAGAAGATGCTGGGAGTGGTGATTTAGCATCAGGAGAGATGTGTCTTGTTGAGCTCTATATTTGCATTCTGTGAGTCCACAATATCAATAGTAAGCAATGACATATCACAAAAAGTAATGGTAGCTTATGCTTGTATATAAAGCTGGGTGCCAGTATTAAAGGAGAAGGAAACTAGCGTTCATTTGTGCCTAGCGAAAATTCGCTAGTGATCTTGCGCTTATGTCAATTTGCATACGGCGGGTAATTTAAAGTTGTATTGAGGTCTTTATTATAAATGTTGGTACAAATGCTTGGTTACCACTTTTTCTTACAAGTGTCCAGGGTACCTTAATAAAGACAAGAGAGTTAATATTATGCCCTACTCATGAGCCCACTGTAAAATGAATGTTCCCTATGTTATGAAATGTCTGGAGAAAATCAGTTACCCAAAAAAATGCCACTTCAAAAAAGGAAAAGTCGCCAGCGTTTTTTGACAGAAGATTGAGGAAGATCTACTTTCTTTTTAGCACTTCGCCTGGTCTGAGGTGGCGACATCAACTCTGGCGAAAGAGGTAATGTTTAGTAAAATCCACACTTTACTGAATTTGCGGAGTAACAATGTTTTGCCAGAGCGAAAAGTCGCCTGGTGATAGAGTGTGAATGGTCGCTAGTGACAGTCTCTTTCGCTAGCGAATTGGCACCTGCGCCTGTTAGAGAATTGGTGAGGTTGATGCAGATGGTAACAATGGCTAAAAGTCGCTGGTGTTAGCCACTTTGCCCTTTAGTGAATCTGCCCCCAGGTTGGTGCAGTTTTCTGCTGATAGGAGCACCAGCCCTGGGTGTCAGGTAAGTAAATACAATCACTTGGGGGTGCCTAACTTTTCAGAATTTAAAATTACTTTCCTTCTTTTTAAAGGGAAAATACACCCTTTTTAGAGCTCATTTATTTGGGCATATGTAGAAAAAATGCATAAACATTACCACTATCAAAAGCACTGCGAATGCAAGTCCCATAATTCATCAGTTACAACAGAACAAGGCGAGGGAAAGGCTGCATTACAACATGAAACTGAATGTGGGCCATACACGGGACAATTTAAAGGAATTCTGTCATGATTTTTATGATGATTTTTTTGCTGTTAACACTGCAAATAATTCACTCTACAATATAACATTTTATTCCTGAACCAGCAAGTGTATTTTTTTTAGTTGTAACATTGGTGTGTAGTCAACCATCTCAGGTCATTTTGCCTGGTCATGTGCTTTTCTGAATATTAAGAAGGGTTACATTTTCCCTTTTGTACAGGAAGAAGTCCACAAATTTTGCATGAAATTAAAAATGCATTCAAAATGTGCTCCAGATAATGGAGTCACATTTATGATGCAGTATTAACATGGGGATTCCAAGAGGGCCTACATGCTTTGCTGCATTTATATATTTTTATAGATGTGATTCCCATGTAACTTTAATAAAAAATTAAATGCCAAGCCATGGAATGGATAACAAGACCCTAAAGCAGAAAACTCCTTGTGACATATCCCTTTTTTAGCCATATAAGATTAATGGTTTTAGTGTATTAGCCTTTTCCCTACAATAAATACCTCTGTACATCAGCATTCCAACAATTTGTGGGTGAATTATGCAGGTGAAGGGTAGATTTGTGTTGATAAGTGTAGCAGTTTTACTGGCTGAGTTGGTTTATGCAAGCTTTAGGATCATGCGACTTTGTTATGTAACTTTAGTTTTCAAAATTATTTATCTTCTGGGATCTAAACTATCTTGTTTTGTAGGATGCTTCTTCCTCCAGCAACATTTGTATGATTTCAGAATCCCTTCAAAACTGCACAGAGCGTGAGGTAAAAAAAAAAGACCAATTGCAGAGTGCCTTGAAATACCACTAGCTACTTCATAGTGAACAGAATCTCAGCATCTGCCTGACCAAACCTTCAATACTTACTTGCAGCTCACATTCAGCTTCATTTGCACATTTTCGTGGCCAGCAAATATATTTGCAAAACTGCAGCAAAAATTTGCTTGCAAAAATAATTGTCAGAATTGTCTTGCACCTAAAATTGTTGCCAGTCAAAATTATTAAGACGCCCATTGAATTTAATGCGTTTTGCAAATTTTTCGCCGTTTCACGATTAAATGTTAAAAAAAATATGTTGGGTAAAGATAACATCCTAATTAAAGTAAAAAGACGACCTAGTAATAGTAGAGGAGTCAGATAAAAACCTACAAATCTAGTAGTCAGATAAAATTACATGCTGATGGTTAACATTTGTTATGTGACCATATGCTTTAACTTGGTGGCAGCTGACTTATTGCTTAATCAAGTTATTAATATGGAAAATCCTGTTATCACCTGACCCCTTGTGGCAAAACACAGGAAATATTCAACAATGTTCTAGCCTTGTGGCAGAAGGGGAATAAGCAACTGCCCTCTGGTGGGAATACTGAGTTCCGCAAGTGCAAATCTGCATAGGCGTCCATATTTGTAAGGTGTGGGCACCAGTTTGCTTGCTTGCTGCTGCTTTCTGTTTTTATTGTACAAGCAGCAATGAGCAGCAGCTAGGGCAGGAATCAGCAGCTCAGGCAGGGGGTGGGTAAAATATTTAAATTAATGGGGCCTTTCTGGGATACGATCCCAGATTCATAGAGCCACACTTCCATGATGCAATTGAGGCATCCCAGCGCAGAACTGAGAGTGCGGCCAAGCAGCTCAGCACTGATTGGATGACAGACTGGTATTGAAATCTCCCACCTAAACTCTGGGGTTTGTTGGTGAGGGAAAGGTTTTTCTTCTTGCTGGACTTGGCTTGACACAGAAGGAAAATGGTCATGACTATGAGTTCTGGGAGAATTTATAAATGGAATTGCCACTGTACCATCCTGCTATGAGTTCTAGGGTATGCATACATTTAATTGCTACTGTGCTATCCGGCTGTGAGTTCTGGGGTATTTGTACATGAAATAGTCACTACCCTATCATGCAGTGAGTTCTGGGGGTATATATATGGTATACATACATGGAATTGCCACTGTGCTATCCTGCTATGAGTTATGGGGTATTTACATAGTTACATGGTTAAAACCAATTGAAAAAAGACAAAGTCCATCAAGTTCAACCCCTCCAAATGAAGACCCAATATCCATACACATACCCCTCCATACTTTCACATAAATTCTATATACCCATACCTATACTAACTATAGAGTTTAGTATCACAATAGCCTTTGATATTATGTCTGTCGAATAAATCATCCAAGCCATTCTTAAAGGCATTAACTGAATCAGCCATCACAACATCAACCGGCAGTGCATTCCACAACCTCACTGTCCTGACTGTGAAGAACCCCCTTCGTTGCTTCAAATGAAAGTTCTTTTCTTCTAGTCTAAAGGGGTGGCCTCTGGTACGGTGATCCACTTTATGGGTAAAAAGGTCCTCTAATGTACTTGTACAGTGTAATCATGTCCCCTCGCAAATGCCTTTTTTCCAGATGAAACAACCCTCTCTCCAGCTCATTTATATCCCTCTTAAAGGGGTTGTTCACCTTCAATGTACAAATCTTATGAAACCACTAACAATGCTCTTAATGTGTTAGAAAAACCATTTTCCATAACAAAAAGTAAAAATGCCATTGTAAAAGCTAATTTCTATACCTATTAACTCAGTCATTCTCCTGTCTCTCTGACCAGTTTTCTGAAGTGATGGGAGTGGGCCTATTTTGAACCTGAAACACCAACAACTTCCTATATGATGACATCATCATGCCCAGGCTTTGCCCTTACTTGTTTCCTATTGGATGTTGATACTGCCCCCCTCCTAGTGATTTATTGGGTGCTTGTGAACTGTAACCAGTCATATAATTTGAATGATCATTGGTTGATTACTCAATTGTAATGGCAGAGGTTAACAGACGCAGCATATAAACAAACCTGCCTTGCAACAAACAATCACACAGCCGTGCAGACAAATACTGCTGAACAGGAAGGAGCAACATTGTTTGGCAACCTTTGACATTAAGCACAATGTCAGTTATTTACAAAATTGCAACAAAACCAGCACTGACTTGCTTAGAAACGTATGTAACTTACACATCTAGCAGGGACAGTAGGGTTGCCGCCTCACCCTTTTAAAACCAAACACATATGAAATCCACAGCCTGCATGGCTAATTATCAACTCATTTAGATGCTGCAGACTGAACTGATTTCTGTGCAGCCATGTATCATGCATCTAACTGAATTGCTAATTAGCCATGCAGCCTGTGGATTTCATATGTGTTTGGTTTTAAAAGGGTGAGGTGGCAGCCCTAAGTGACAGGCAGAGCAGTGATGAGGGCAGGTACATTTTTTGAACATTTTGTGCGCTCTCCCGGGGGGGATGGGCGGTAATTTACCTAGGAAAACGATACCTTTTTTAAGTGTTCCACTTCTGGAACAAGATTTAGAGCTCTAAATACCAAAAAATTAAAAAGTTATATTTTTCATGATATAGGGATCTATACCAGAAAAATATATTACCTTTTTTATGAGGTAAATACACAAAATAATACATGGACCCCCCCCCAAAAAAATAATATATTTCTGGAAAGTACAAGTGTCATCTCCCATAGTAGCCATTATAATCCAATAATTTAAATTTTTAAAAATGATTTCTTTTTCCTGTGTAATAATAAAACAGTCGCTTGTACTTGATCCCAACTAAGATATAATTAATCCTTATTGGAAGCAAAACCAGCCTATTGGCTTTATTTAGTGTTTACACCATTTTCTAGTACTAAGATCCAAATTACAGAAAGATCTGCTATCCGGAAGACCCCAGGTCGCAAGCATTCTGTATAACAGATGCCATGCCTGTACCTTGTACTTGATCCCAACTAAGATATAATTAATCCTTATTGGAAGCAAAACCAGCCTATTGGGTTTTTTATTTTCTAGTAGACTTAAGGTATGAAGATCCAAATTATGGAAGATCCATTCAGGGCTGATCCTATCAAATGTGGGGCCCAATTGGGACCATGTTGGCGGGGCCCCTAGACAAAGTGTTGCTGGCTACTGACACACCAAGTATTTAGGAAAATAAGGACATACAGGCACAAAATAGAAAGGAAAGGGGCAGACAAGGTAATAGAGTGAGAGGGATGAAATAGGGGCACATAATAGGGGCACACAGGGTAAGAGAGAGAGGGAGGAAATAGGAGAGTGGACTGGGCCAATTAGTTTGGGGCAGGCTGGGCCGATTCAGCTTGGGAGCAGGCTTGGTTGGATTGGGGGCAGGCAGGGCCTATCAAGGTTGGAGGAAAGCTGGACCTATGAGAGTTGGGGGCAGGCTAGACCTATGGAGTTGGGGGATAGACTGGCTTATCAGAGTTGAGGGTGGGCTGGACCTATGGATTTGGGGATGGGCTGGACTCTCAAAGTTGGGGGCAGGCCAGGCAGCATCATGTGCTGAGGGAAATATTATCTGTGCTGCCCTGTCGTGCGGGGCCCCAGAGGTGCGGGGCCCAATTGGTCCAATTGGCCTAAGGCCGGCCCTGGATCCATTATCCAGAAAACTCCAGGTCCCAAGCACCTTGATCCCCCCATCTGCACAGTTGAAGTCTCTGCAGCACACAGCCCACACTCCCCCTCCCTCTCACAAACTTGTAACAGTTTCTCTTCAATACCTGAATGCTGCTCAAATTCCCCAGCACAGGAAGCAGTGGCCGATTGACAGCAGACATAGCCAATAGGAGTTAAGTTAGCTGCCAGTACAATGTGTGATGTCATATAAGGAAGAGGAAGTGAACACTGTAGTGTTTTTGGGGGTCAGTGACCCCCTCCCAGCACAGGGTCTGTGTGGAACTGAAGGATTAGTACAGGGACACTTCTGAGGTCAATATCTCTTGAACTGTACTTTTTCTGTTAACTATTTCTATGGAAAAGTTTGTTCTATTCATGTGAACTGTTAGATTTGTCAATTTGTTACAAAGGTGAACAACCCCTTTAAGGACTGGAGTCCAAAACTGCACTGCATACTCCAGATGAGGCCTCACCAGGGACCTATAAAGAGGCATAATTATGTTTTCATCCCTTGAGTTAATGCCCTTTTTTATGCAAGACAGAACTTTATTTGCTTTAGTAGCTACAGAATGACACTGCCCAGAATTATATATATATGGTCATGTGTGTCTATTCCCAGCTCATTTCCCCACTCACCCCAATCATTTCCCAGCCCATTTACCCACATACTCCACTTATTCCCACCATTTTCATAAACTAGCTTCATATAGGCTGTAAGCAGGGCCACCATCAAATATCACAAAAAATACAGAGCCCTCTGGGCTCCACCCTCCCAGGCCTTGCCTCAAACTGCATGCATCCCCACAAATAAAAAGCCACACACACATGGACGCAAAAACTTTGGGCAAAAGGTCCTTCCCTAAACCCAGCTCATTTATATAAGCCTGGTAGCGCCTCAAAATTCCTAGGTCTAGGGCAGGCATGTCCAAACTCTGGCCCACGGGCCAATTGCGGACCATTTTCAATTTTCAGACTGGCCCATGGATGCGCCCATTCATGGGCAGGCATAGATAAAAATTAGCACCCAACTGGCCAGCCCAAGCAGAGATGAGCCGTCTATCTTCTTGAAGCTGCCATATAACAACATGGCTGACCGTTTCATTCCCTGCAGCCCATGCAGTCAATAATTTCACCCTTGGGCTCCAGCACTCAGGGGTGTATCAGTACAAACACATGTTGCTTAATGGTGCGTGGGCTTTTCAGCAGGGTCTGGTGTGACAGGACATTCTGGGGTCCTGCAGGAGATACTTGACTCTGTCTGTTTACTGTTGGGGTCCTGATTAAGTGTGCTGTGTCTCTGGGACATCCTCAGGGTGACTATACTAGTTCCACACCTGGCTTATTGACCTGCAGGTTTATGATGTTGTTTGGTAGTCGCAATAGGAAGCTATTGCTTTAAGGAGAAGTGGAAATAAGCACTTTTGTTTTTTAGTATAAACTTTTTATTGTGTTGTCAACAGTTACATATAGTAAAATTTGTATATACATTGCCCCATAGTTTGCACACTAGAATGGAGCACAATGGGTAGCACCCAACTTTGAATGCAGTGCTGTCTGTGCTTCACAGCCCCTTGTCTGCTGCATTAAGGTAGAGAGGAGTGTTGCTACGGCTCCCTGGCACCCAACAACCTCACACAGTATCAATAGTAAATTGAGTGCAATAGTAAATCGAGTGCTCCGTCTTGTCGAATACCACAGTTCCTACACTTTCCAGCATTAAAGGCAATGACCCTGTTTGGTTGACTCTCTGTTATACATACAGTGGGTTAGGGAATGACAGGAAGATACCTTCAATGACACCTACAATAGGATTTCATAAAGCCCCTTATAACAGATTACTTGGTATTAGTGTCTGGCTCCAACCCTTGCTCCTCGGTCGAATGGTTCAAAGAATGTCACGTTGAATGGTTGGCCCCCACACACGCAAAAAGTATGGACACCCCATGGGATTACATGGCAAACCTTTGGGGTTTTTGCCATCTACTGGTGAAACTGGGCAACATATTGTATTATTGATGTTGATATTAATGCGGTAGAAAGAGTGCCGAGACATACAACTAAACTGGTTAACGGGATGAAAGATTTCAATTATAAAGGTAGATTGTCAAGGTTTGGAGTTTTTTTTCGCAAAAAGATGCTTGAGAAGGGACATGATTACACTTTATGCTTTATAGATTAGAGGGTATTATAGACAGATAGCAGGAGATATTTTTTCCCATAAAACAGATTATTGCACCAGAGGCCTCCCTTTTAGACTAGAGGAAAATAACTTTTATTTGAAATGTGTGTAGGGGGTTCTTCACAGTGAGGACAGTGAGGTTGTGGAATGCACTGCCGGATAATGTTGTGATGGCTCATTCTGTTAATGCCTTTAAGAGGGGCTTGGGTGATATCTTGGCTAAGCATAATATCCAAGGCTATTGGGATACCTTTATATGAGTGTATTGAGGGGTCGGTGTGAGTGTGTGTATGTATATGCACTGGGTTAAATTTGAAGGGGTTGAACATGATGGACTCGCCTTTTTTTTCAACCAAACTTAACTATTCAACCATGTTATACAGTACAGCCCCCTTTTACATTTTTCTATGGACCAAAAGAAAAACATGTAAAAGGGAACATGTCAGGGATTATGCATACTATATAAAAACAATGTAAAGTGAGGGGAAACTTAAAATCAGCGGATGTAAAGTTGAAGTTTCACTGTATTTCACTTTATTACAGGATCTGTTGAGACACAAGATGCAGTTCTGAATTATATAAAAACAGAAACTCCAGAAAATATGTTTACATGGACAGGATAGAATACATAGTATGACAATTTTAATTTTTGCTGTTTCTGATGCTTTAAATTAAAACAAGGTCAGTGTTTTTTATGATAGGGCTGTTGCTGTTAAGAAATAATGGAAATATAACTAAAGGGGTTATTTATTAAAATCCGATTTTTTCTGTCCTATTAAAGGGAAAAACAATATTTTCAGAGGGAAAAAAACTGATTGTTTCAATGATTTATTAAACTACTGTGTTGTTAAAAGTCTGAATAAAAAAGAACTCCACCTCAGACATGCCGAGTTTATGTAGACGTCAACGGCAGATGTCCCGTTGATATCCTGATCTGCACTGGGTTTCGTTCAATAAACCAAAGATTTCCTGGTTTCGGGTGTCAAATCCCAAAAAGTCAGAGGTTTCGGGCATCAAATATGAAAAAGTCGCAGTTTACTCTGACAAATCTGAAAAATTCGTAGGATTCGGATATCTTCACGGTGAGAACTTTTCAGATTTTGATAAATATGATAAAATGTTGATATTATGTTTTATATTGATATTTATATTGATAAAAAAATTATATTTTGGTGGCCTGGCACTAATTTTTCA
Organism: Xenopus petersii; assembly: GCA_038501925.1. Taxonomy (NCBI): domain Eukaryota; kingdom Metazoa; phylum Chordata; class Amphibia; order Anura; family Pipidae; genus Xenopus; species Xenopus petersii. The sequence continues at coordinate 82,276,113 of CM076687.1, forward strand.
TTTTAAGTTTTTTTCTCTAAAATGAAGAGACTTAGTTATCAGAATTCAAATTTGTGTAGTTTTAGAAGGTTTTTTTTTTTAACATGACTAAACTCACTTTTTAAAAAGCATGAATGTCTACTTATTTGTTAAAAGATCTTAACATGAAAAGCAAACACATATAAAACCCTGAAACAAATCCAAATACGAATATAAAACCCTCAAAATACTTAAAGCCTAAGTGTTACCCTGGCCAAATGCCCCTAAGGTTTTCTTAAACCTCAGTGCAGATTCAGGCATCAGCGTTCGCGGACGCCATCTTCCTCTCTTTGGAAATCTTTGGAATGAGACCTGCGTGACGACACATGCGTAGTTGGAGCAATTTTCTATTTCACGACAATTGTGCATACCAAAGCTTGCATTTTACCCCGTTATATGCCTCACATTACCTAATGTATCAGCATAAAACATCCTAAATATGAAAGCCAGAGGTTTACTGAACAGTTTGATGCACAATATGCATAGTTTACCAAATTATGTGGCGGACAGAGGCACCCAAATGGATACTGTATATAGCAGACAAAGTTTCCATGGGCAAAACGAAGTAACAAAGAACAGTGCAAAATGCAATAAAATCACTAAAATTCAATAAAATCAACCACAAAAATCTGTTTTTTTTCCACCTAGTGTAATCTGCAGTCAAATCACAGTTTGAATATTTAAGCTAGGCAAAATAGGTTTTATGGATAGAAAAATCTAAATAATCACTGAAATAACATACTAAAGGTATTGTGCAGTGCGGTTAGTGAATACGCTATTTGCAATGGCAATAAAACAGTTTTTTTCAAGCAAAAAAAACAGACAATGCGATAAAAAAGGCACTTGCCAAATTGTGTGTTTTGTGCACGTGTTTGCATATGCAAGTGTGTAAATGTGTGTGAACCCCATGATCCCACAGAATTGAATGTGTGTGTGCAGAGCCACTATCAGGGGGCACAGGGGTTACATTTGTACCAGGCCGGGCCTAAAGGGGGGCCCGGCTGTGCTGCACTTTTCGAATTAGCTGGGCCCCCCTTGACAATGCCGAACCGCTGAAATCCTGAAGAGCTGAAGACCCAAAGTGAAGATCTGCAGCCGCGAATGGAGCCAAGGCCGCGAAAATACTTGAATCGCTCGAAACCCGAAGATGCGAACAGAGCTGAAGCCACTAAAAGACCTGACATTAAAGTCCTGAAGCCATCAGGTCTTTGGTAATCTGACAACGAGACCAGCGTGGCGGCGCATGTGCAGTTGGAGCAATCTCCCGGTTTGCAGCAACTGCACATGTGCTGAAATTGACGGGAATTGCCAAAGCGCCGAAACAAGACACGAAGATCCAGAAGTTGGCTGCCGTGAACACCGATCCCTGAATCTGCACAAAGGGGCAGCTAGGGTTGCCACCCGGCCATTATTTTACCGGTCTATGAGGTAAAACACCTGCCAAGGATGGTATTGGTATGACATTGTAATACCCTTAAAAAAAAGCCCTTGGCCCGCCCCCAATTCGCTCAGAACTTACCTTTTTTTTCAGCCTTCTGGCCATCACACCTGTTGCTCTGCCCCCTTTTCCAGCACAGACTGCCCCATTTTGTTCCCGCCCCCCCCACCGGCCGGTAAAATTTTTAAGAAAGGTGGCAACCCTAGTAGCAGCTAGGCTGGTGAGGAGGAGGGGGCCTATGTGGGGTAGGGTTTTTTTTTTTAATAAGGGGTTTGTTTCTCCTTTAAGTGCCAGCGCTTTCTAAAAGCACATGACCAGGCAAAATGACCTGAGATGGCTGCCTTCACACCAGTTTTACAACTAAAACAAATACACTCGCTGGTTCAGGAATTCCATTTTATATTGTAGAGTGAATTATTTGCAGTGAACATTGTAATTTAGAAATAAAAACAACATCATAAAAATCACGTCAGAATCCCTTTTGATATTAAGAAAGAAGAAAGGATTGTTACTGGTAACATTTTATTGTACTGTGGCACAAGAATGGGTTCTAGCGAGCAGAAAAAGCAAAGGATTACTTGGTTCTAATCTAGGGTTGCCACCTGTCCGGTTTTGACCAGAACTGTTTGATTTTTGTAAGGCCTGTTCAATAATCCGTCCAATACATGAAACACATTTAAATACTCAGATACTCACCCTCAACATGGCTTAGTTACTATCAAGTGCAGTTAATTTCTCATTATTACAGATATAAAATAAAAGCAAATCAATCAAAAATAAGGATTTTTTTTTCTAAATTGGCATTGCTGTATTTCAGAGCTTTCTGGATAACGGATTTCTGTATAAGAGATCTCATACCTGTAATTAAAGGATTGGGCTTACTCATCAAGCAGAATGTAGCTAGAGATAGGGTCAGGCCCGGACTGGCAATCTGTGGGTTCTGGCAAATGCCAGAGGGTCTGCTATAAGGTCCCATAGAAAGTCACTATTTAGTGGGCTGGTGGGAGCTCAGCTGTTTGGGCCTCTGTGTGGGCAGATTGGGCCTCTGCGTACCTGAAATGCCAGGGCCTATTTTAATTCTTAGTCCGGACCTGGATAGGGTTGCCATCCATGTGGTTTTCAACTGGGCATTAATTAGGGTTGAAAAAAATACTGGCCTTCCTATATATTTATCTTTTTTTCCTATTAAAAACATTGGGATCAACCAGCATTTTTACCGGCCAGGCCAGTAAAATACCGGCCAGGTGGCAACCCTAACATCAACACTTTAAAAATTTGTGAAAACCAGATAGAAATCCAGCCAGTTACATCTAAGTGATTCAATAGCCTTGCCCAGGTGTCATAACCCCACCTACATCATTGTGCCCACCTCTGATGTCATCATGCCTGTTCCTACATCACTGCCCCACTCCCAATGCTATCTGTCCTGCCCCTCCCCCCATGTTCGAGTTTAGCCATCAGCAAAGCTGGCAACCCTATTCTAATCACTTTAGCATCCGGAATTGCTGGTAAAGCATCACCAATACTACAAAGCCGCTTTTTAACCTCCTTTACCAAACTACAGTGGAAGCTGTGAGTTAAAATAAAATAAATACAAAAGTCGAACGTCCATATAAGGCCTTGCCCCGTATACGCGCACGGCGTCACCATGAACTCTGCTCAACCCTCGACGTCACCCTTCCTGGCCGCTGCATGCGTATCGCTGTGGTGGTGACGTCGCATTCTCATCTCGCGATACTGTCACAATCTTCGGGCTTTCCGGGACTGCTGCTTATGTTATGAAAATCGGAACTGTCCCGCGGATAACGGGTCTATAGAGAGGTATGCACTCAACGGGACTTGTTTGACCTGGGCAGAGAGTGAAGGGGGTGAGGGCTGGACAAGATTAGGCAGAATAGCGTAACAAATTGTGGGTTGTCTGGCAAACTTAGCACCAGTGCTTGTATGTATGTAATGTATCTGTAATGCATTGTATCATTATTTATTTGCTGTTATCAGCCTGGTGACTGTAACTGTGTGAGATGGAGTTTCTGCTGACCAAACTGGGCGAGTGCATGGGTGGATGAAAGATTTCCTTTTATATGTGATATGTATTTACATACCTCCCAACTGTCCCTTTTTCGGAGGGACAGTCCCTCTTTTGACAGCTCAACCCGCAGTCCCTCATTTGTACTGGATTTGTACCTCTTTTCTCTGCACTGAACAGACAGAAAAAGAAACAAAGTTTCTCACTTAATTGGCTTTTAGCAGAGAGCCCAGAACAGCTAACAGGTGCAAATAAGATACTTTGTAACAATTTTGAGACACAAAAACACAGTTTAGATAAGGAGAAATATTTTCAAACTTTCATAACCTAAATTTTGTAAAACAAACATGGTAATTAGGGGGTGTGGCCACGGAAAGGGGTGTGGTCAAAAAATTGCTGCGCTACATGCGGAAAAAAAATTTTTGTCCCTCTTTTTACTTCCAAAATGTTGGGAGGTATGTATTTATCATACATAGAAACTGATAATTTTTAAATAATTTATGCCATGCCCTGTCTTTTTCTTGTGCTGAACAGGCAGGTCTGGCCCAATGTATTGGGTGTTCTACTCTTAAAGTAGAAACAAACGTTTAATAAAAAAAAAAAACCCTACCCTACATAGACCCCCCCCCCCGTCCAGCGGAGTTCACGGCAGCCATCTTCAGAATGAGACCGGTGTGTCGGCGCATGTGCATTTGGAGAAACTTTCTGTTTTGCGACAACATGTGAAACTCACGAAAATTGCCAAAGCGCCAGTCTAATTCCGAAGATTACCAAAGCGGCTGAAGATGTCGCCTGTGGGGGGGTCAGCTAGGCTTGGGGGCAAGCAGGGAGGGGGGTCTTTGTAGGGTGGGGGGTAGGGCTTTTTTTTATTAAGGGTTTGTTTCTCCTTTAAAAGAGACATTTTGTGTTAAAAAACAAAAACACAAGAATTTACCAGTGCATTATACTCATTTAGATATAGATGAATTGTGCATTAAAAAGTAGTGTTTCAGGCTGGTTTGTTGAATATTTCTGCAAAAACCCTAATAATCCCTCCTTTCCACTTTCTGAATTCACAGACTGTGGAGGAGCACCCGCGGCACTCCGCTCACTGCACTGTAGGACGGGAACCAATCAGCAGCTAGCCAGACCTGGTAGGGAACTGACACCTGTCTGTGCTTGTGTAACTGCAGGGCTGTGATTGGCTGTTCCCCTCCTACTGTGCTTCTGGCAGGGACTGTTAGGACACCCCCCCCCCCTCATTTCTGAGTTGTGGACTGTTACTGTACCCCACAGACTACATAGCTTGAGTTATTACCTGGGTTAAACTAATCTATTGGTTATTGTTGGCAGTGAGGTATATATGCATGTTCTATATAGCTCAATGCAATTCAAGTGTCCTATACCCAAGACACTAGGAGCTCCCATGGACTGATAATTTTCCTTTTTACTAGATTCCCTCAGGTTTTTGGCTTTCCTTTCATACTCTAAAAGCAAACAGACAGGTTAGTGTGTGAGTGAGGTTAGTGTATGCTTGTGCAGAGAACTTTGATTGTAAGCTCCACTGGTTAAGGACCAATTTGAATAATTAACTGTCTCCGTCAAGTGCCATGGAGTAAATTGACTCTATAAATAAAGGATAATAACAAAAAGCACATTTTTATTTTAACGTAAAATAATAAAGGAGGGGTTGATGGTGATTAGATCAGAAAGTAACCCAAACCTTACATTTTGTTTCTTCAAACCAACATTTGTAATGCTTTTCTAAAAGGCTCTAAGAAGTTATGGAGAAGAATCAGAAATGTGCAACTGAACAAGAAAGATTTAAGACTAGATCAGGTCATGGGGATGGTCAGAGAGCAGAGCCCAGAAAGACACAGACCACTACAGAATCTGATAAAGATTCCGGCTACTCAGGTATGGAATTTCTGACTTTACTCAAAACATTCCTCAGTGTCTATTGTTGATGTGTTTGTATAAATTCAGTTGTTTACATGTTTGCTTGCTAGAGCTGTTGTTTTCCTTGTAAATATAAATGAAGTGCTAAAGAATGTAGTCTGTAAAAATTGAAGTGGAAAAATCTAACAGAAACACCAGTTTAGGCACAAAATGGTAAGACGTTCAAAGACGGGGCCCTGTTAATGCTGAAGAATGTAATATATAAAAACTGGCTGCCTTTAGTTGGAAGATTTACTGACATGAATAATATATTATAATATGGGGCTATATAAGTAAGCAGCCAGACATCACTAAGAGTCATGCACAGGCAGATAAAGCTGCTGATATCGGTTGTTTGGACCGATTTGACAGCTTATCTGCCCGTGTATGGGGGCTTCTGACGGGTCTTCCCGATCGATATCTGGCCACGATATCGATCGGGAAGGCTGGATTTTTAACCGACCGACCCGTTGGAGCCCCTTGGCGCATTGTAATTCGATCGTTCGGCCATTCGGCCGAACGTTCGAATTACCCCCGATATAGCCATGCTGTTTAGTGGCATATCGGGGAAAGATCTGCTCGTTTGGCGATGTCGCCAAACGAGTGGATCTTTGAGTCTATGGCCACCTTTATGGTGGCAAGATTTCGTTTGGTAGTGATTTGATCATGGGCCAGTTTTGACTCCATTTTGATTACAGTTTCCAAACAATTAAAGAAACAACTGCTAGTCTGAACCATACATAATCCTGTAATGATTTATTTTTTTAAAGAGACAATCCATTTTTTTATCCACAGTTATCCTCTATTATTCCTTTGGCCTACTCAATTGTACTTAATAAGCTGCACTCTTCTTGTACCACTGCCCTGCAAATTAATGTTTGTATACCCCCACCAACTTATGTAAGCAGAGCCGCCTATTCAGAACTGTTTTATTTTGCTCCCATTGCTCCGCTTCACTTTAAGGCTATGGACACACAGGCTGATCGGATTCAAATCAATGGAGCAAAAGCAAATGTCTGATTGGTTGCGGTGGGATACTTCGCCCAGCTTGAAACCTCAGTGATTGGAAAGTAATTTTGAATACCCATATCTGAAACCTTTGTTAATGTATCGGGGCATAGCTGTTGTAGGGCGATCTGTGATGCTGCTCAGCAAAGTCGCACAGAACTTACTGAACTATCTTCTGTGCGAACAATGATATTATACATGATTCCTGATGCACTGTTTTTACAAATACAGTTGTGCTTGAAAGTTTAAAATGAATGTGATATAAAACATCATTTGATTTTCAAACAAGTTCTAAAATTAGATGGAGAAAACCTAATTAAATAAATGAAATAGGAAATATTATATTTGGTCATGTATTTATTGAAAATATATTTTCCAATATCCTATCTGCATGTGGCAAAAATAAGACAATCAGTATTCACTTACTTTCGCTCAGTATTTGGTGTGACTCCCTTGTGCAGCAATAACTGCAACTAAACATTTGCAATAAGTGTTGATCAGTCCTGCACGTCGACTCCAAGGAATTTAAGCCCATTCCTCCTCATAGCTTTAGCTCTTGGATGTTGGTGGGTTTCCTCACATTAGCTCGCTTTAGCTCTTGACTTGGCTGTTCCAGAACATTCACTTTATTGTTCTTTATCCATTCTTTGGTAGAACTACTTGTGAGTTTAGGATCGTTGTCTTGCTGCATGCTTCAGTTCACAGACAGATGTCTTGACATTTCCCTTTAGCATTCTCTAGTATAGTTCAGAATTAATTGTTCCATCAATGATGGCAATCTGTCCAGGCCCAACCAGACACTATACTGAAGGCGCATAACTCGGATTCTTCTTTGGATAGAGACACTATATGAAAGAAATGTATAAAATCTTCTTTTATTGTATAAACTTGGTTAAAAACACAGAAATCCGGATGAGCAGAGCAGGGAAGTGCATGGCTCAACTCGTTTCGTGACTACAGCGGTCACTTCATCAGAAGCCAACCAGAACATTCCCCCCCACCACCATGTTTTACAGATGGGATAAGGTTCTTATGCTGAAATGCAATGTTTTTCTTTCTCCAAATGTAAAGCCAAAAAGTTCTATTTTGGCTTCATCTGTCCACCAAACATTCTTCCAGTATCCATCATGTCCACATGATCTTTAGCAAACTGTAGATGGTCAGCAATATTTTTTGGGGAGAGCAGTGGCTCTTTCTTTGCTGTTCACACAATTTCTGTGAACTGATGAATATCAACATTCGCCAATGTAAGACAGGCGTTCAGTTGCTTAGAAGTTACTGTGGGTTCCTTTGTAATGTCTCGCAGTATTGGACGCATTGCAGTTGGAGTGGTATTTGATGGTCAATCACTTCTGGGTAGAGTAACAACGGTCTTGAATTTCCGCCACTGTTGATTGGTGAAGTCCAAACTCTTTAGAGATATTCTTATAACATTTTCCAGCTTTATGAGCATCAACAACTCTTATTTTGAGGTTGCTGAATTTTCATTCTTTAAATAAAACAGGGTCTTTCACTCCAACCTGATTGTCATCCCATTGACTGAAAACACCAGATTCTGATATCGCCTTCAATCATATGATAATCCTAAAGATTTAATTACTTTTGCCACACTCGGATATGTTATTGGATCATTTATTTTCAATAAATAAATGACCAAATATAAGATGTTTTGTTTTCTTCATCTACTTTTAGGATGTGTTTGAAAACTGTCCTCTTTCCGTCTCCTTTAAGTAACATTCATATAAAGAAAATTTGAAAGGGTTCACTTTCAAGCACAACTTTATGCAACAAAGTATTTTCTTTGTTACTACTGTTATTCCTCAAAAATCGATAAACATTTTAAATATAAAAAAAAGTCAATTTAGCTGATTGCGGTAAAGCACTGTCTAAATAGATATTTATGTAAAAAAAAAATTGCTTTGCAGCTTTTTTTATGCTATGTAAAACAAAAGTACCCTGGTGTCGGTAAGTGCCTTAGTCAAAAAACAATTGCATAGAAACACCAAACAAAATTCTACTTTTTAACTCTCTGTTCTTTGATATTATGAAGCCAACATATCATGCAGTATATTACACCATTTTAATATTTTCGTTGGCTAATGCACTGTACAAACATAATTCTATTATTTTTTTTAGTTGTGCTTGCGATGTTGCCATCTAACATGTCCCCAAAAGTGTTTGCTTATTTCACTCCGTATCCATTGATGTGAGCATCAATTCTGAAAGCTGGAAAAATAGATTAAGCCCATTTTTTGCTTCCATGAGTATAAGCCCAAAGGCCAGACTTAAATCAACACTTGCATTACCATGCAGTGGAACATATGAAAATCCACATCTAAGACATTTTAAAATGGCTGTTGATACTAACCTAAAATGCAATGTTTACTTGCTTACTTTATATTGCAAATTATATGTGCATACATATCATGTGGGCATTGTTTTACAGAATAGAAACAGCTGAGCTGGTGAATATGTGAATATGGTAGCACTGTGGCTTATAACTGGTTTATAGCAAGACTCATAGTTGCTGGTGTGAGATAATTTATTCTGCATCACCTTTATGTGTTATAAAGTGTGCTTTCTCTATTCTGCAGATGTCGCATCAGAGTGCCTAAGCTCTGTTGAGCAGACTGATACAGAAGAGGGTCCAACTACATCACGCTGGAATGTAGCATTGAAGCCCTCGGGCAAAATTCCATCGCAGCCACAGTCATTGGTCGTCTTGAAAAACCTGCTTGTTGATCAGGTAGAGCATGCTAGAGACTGTTTGCATTGTGCCTGGCAGTAGAATCTGCTTCTTTTTTTTGTTACATGGAAGCAGCAAAACTTGGTCTTATTCTCGAAAAATAACACCAAATTGAACAGAGGGAAAAGTGCTGGTCCTACACACTTTGTAAAATACACTCCTTTATCAAACCAAAACAGAGGACAAACAGCTATTTTCTAAACATCAGGACAAGATTTTGGTGTAAAATCAGGGAAAACACAATTGAAAAGGTACATATTTCCCAGAATGTCCTATGATACCCAGCAGAGAGGAAAATTACAGAGGCTGTTTGTAAATCAACTAGCATAGGTGCTGTAAGTAATGAGTTTTCCCCTGAAAGAGGGAGCTGAATGAAAAAAGAAGCGTGTGCGAGGGGATCCCTCTGAAACTAGAAAGTGGGAAATACTTCTGTGCTAAGTCTATTAGAAACTGTTATATGGACACTAATTAGAACTTGGCTGCAGAGAACAACACCCGGGTAGTCAGTCTGTCAGTAAATTAGGCTGTTAAATGGAAGGTTCATCTTTAAGTTAACTTGTAGTATGTTATAAAATGGCTAATTGTAAACAAATTTTCAATTGGCCTTAATATTTTTTATATAGTTTTTTTAATTATTTGCCACGTTCTTCTGACTCTTTCAAGCTCTTAAATGGGGGTTCCCACCTAAAAACAAAGCCCTGTAAGGCTACACATTTATTCTCTCTTCTGTGCTCTCAGCTCTCTGTAGGGGATTTCCCTGCATGGGACTTGGCAGGCAGTCAAACATTTTATTTGCATATTTTTGATGGGATTGGCCAATTTAGCCAATAGGATTAGTGAAATGCAAATGAAGCAGGAGAGAGGAGGCATGCGCTGTAACTAGATAAGTGTCAGCTTCCTGTATGGGCAGACTGATAAGCTGTTCTTAGATCGCTAGCAGAGATACAGCAAAGGAGAAAGACTTTTAACAACAGCAATCCACAGCTTAATTGGTCTGTAGCTTCAAAACTATCCATTTAAAATAATAAAGATTACAAAATTGTTTGTTGGGAGTATTATTAAAAACAGTAACCAGCAAACGGCATTTGACATAAATGAAAACATAGTAATCATTGTACTTCTTCACTTATTCTGTATGTAGCCCGACAAGGCCAGATAGACATACGTAGTTAAACAATTAGGGGAAGCAGACTGCTGCTAAATGAAGTAACCATATTGCTGCCTTATGTCTTTTTCCAGCTTTAGGTGGGGTCACTGTCCCAGCAGACAAAAACCATAAAGACAAATTGCAGATTGTCTCAGAATATCAAACTAAAAATTAATTCAAAGATGAACAACATGCTATTCGATTTTTTCTTAGTGTTTCTTTCTTTCATAGATAGTGTTGGTGGCTGACTTTATTCATTGAAGTATAAGAGCATAGGTTAGTTTCCTGCAGATTAGGGATGCACCGAATTCAGGATTCAGTTCGGGATTCGGCCAGGATTCAGACTTTTTTAGCAGGATTCGGCTGAATCCTTCTGCCCGGCTGAAACAAATCTGAATCTTACTTTGCATATGCAAATTAGGGGAGGGAAATTGCGTGACTTTTTGTCACAAAATAAGGAAGTAAAAATGTTTTCCTTTCCCACCCCTAATTTGCATATGCAAATTCAGATTTGGTTCGGTATTCGACCAAATCTTTCGCAAATGATTCAGGGGGTTTGGCCGAATCCAAAATAGTGGATTCAGTACATCCCTAAATTGCAGATATTGTGAAATTTGATTGCATTCAATTGGTATCGATAACATTATTTTCACAATGCTCCAAACAGGCTTTTTTCACTGATAAGCGTTAATTCAAAAACAATTCTTGTGGTGATTCCTTGGGTGCTCCGCCTCTGGCATCCCCCATCCATTCGATTTATAGCAACAATTGGAAACACTCACAAACGCAGCATAACTGCAATTAAGCTTTTTATTCCATTGCCACACAACATGTTTCGGGCCCCTGGCCCTTTCTCAAGTGGCCAGGGGCCCGAAACATGTTGTGTGGCAATGGAATAAAAAGCTTAATTGCAGTTATGCTGCGTTTGTGAGTGTTTCCAATTGTTGCTATAAATCGAATAAACATTATTTTCACAAATAGGTTTATGTTTTTATTCTAGTTGTTGAACTATGAATGGTTTATTAGTAATGTAAGGTGCAAATAATTAAATAGAAATAAGTCAAATATAAACATTAAATGAAGAAAACCTGTAAAATAGGTTTATTAAGCACCCACTGCTGTTTGTTTAATTTTAATTTTGACATTGGTAGTCTCTTCACCCCCATAGACGTGCTTGCTATAGCGAATGAATACGCAGTCGTTTCTTATAATCCCTGAGCAGATCATTTTCAGTATCATCCAGTGCTCTGTCATTTGCTGAGCTCAGTTCCATTTCTTTCCAAGTATCAAGCTGCTTTTATTTAGCCAATCGTATTACATCCAAGTGAGGCAGTTCTTTGCTTAATATTGTGCCAAGATTGAACAAGCTGTCGAGTATAAACGGTAAACAAATCATATAAACATAATGATCCTAGAGCCACTTATATATGACCAATCACATGCTGTCATTAGGAATGCCCCAAATTCATAATTTTGGGTTTTTGGCTGAATCTGAACCCTAATTTGCTAAGGAAGGGTTACAAAGAACTGTGTGCGGGCAAAAAAAAATGGAAATTTCTTTTTTTGTGTGATGAAAACTCTACTGATTTGAAGGATTCAAATCTGCTTTGGCCAGGCACTTGGATTCTGCCAAATTTAAATCCTGCTGATTCTGTGCATCCGTAACTATCATGAATAAGCCCACAATTACTTTATTTTTTTTCTCCAAAAAGACGAGACCAAACCAGTGAACTGAACATCACCTTCCACAGGGGTGAGCCTAATTCAGGATGATAAAAACAAAATAACCATGTAGCTCACCAATTTTTCATAAATATGCCAACTGACTTTGACTAATAATTTTGTCTATATTTAATACATTTATTATTTTTCACCAGTGCAAATACTGGAGGCCATATGCATAGACATTCACCTACGAGAATATTGCTTAGCATTTTGTCAGCCCATGTGTAATAAAAGGCACTTTGTTTGCGTAAAAGCAATAACACATAGCAAATCAATATGATGTTTGCTTTTAAAAAGACTCTAATAACTGGCCAATTACTTGATTTCTGAGTATTTTGGAGATGTGGAAGTTAGGAACAATAGAGCATTTTTATGCCATGTACATGTATGCCAGCAGTTCTCTAGTCATTCCCTGGTTAATTCTCCTGTCAGTAAGAGTTAGTGCAGCGTCCTGAGTATCTGACCATTTGCTTATGGTGCAGTAAACAATTTGAATCCAACTGTTTCCACGCAGTTGACTGAGAGAGCACAAGTAAATGGTCACCAGAGACAGTACATGGTGTTTTAGAGACTGGCAAAAAAGGGAAAAGAAGCACTGTAAAAGAAAAACAAAGTAACCAAAAGGCTTTCTTTTAAAGCTGTTTTTTTTCTCTTCTTCCTCAGGGGTCTGGTCCTGAACCTAATGCCAGCTCCTGGGCTGTCCATCCTTCCATTCAGCTGCTTCAGACTTCCCCACAGATTGTCTTCTTTCCCCCTACTGTGTCTTCTTCCAAGCCTTCCACCTGTAGAAAAGATGCCAAGTACCTGCCCATCTTAAAATCCTACACAAAGATTGCACCGCATCCATCACACCGTGTCTCCAATATATCACTTCCCTGTGCCAGAAAGAGGGGCCCAGATGAGAGGCCTCATAACCAGACAAAGAGGCAGTGTTCCAAGGGCCACAGTGGGAGTCGAAAAGGGATGGATGCAGCAACTTTGTTAGATACAGGAGTACAACAAGGCCCAGTTGACCAAAATGTGAAAGAAAGTTCTGTCTCTACCAAGAACAAAGAGCTGGACATGCAACTAACAACTCAGAACATTAATTCAAATGAGAAGGGTTCCAGAGTTGCTTCCTTGGATACACAACAGAACCTTCTCAGTGCTGGTCAACAAAACAAATCACAACGCTTTCAGAATACCCTTGATATTTTGCACCGCTCTGGCTTGCTGAGCATTGCCATGAAAACTAAGGAATTGGCACGGCACAACCAAGCTACACAAAGCCAGTTGGAGAAGCTGCAAGAGCAGGTGCAACTTTATGCCACAGCAATGAGCAGTAACAACCCTCAAGACTGGCAGAGACTTCAAGATTCATTGGCAGAGGTTGTTAAAGGAGATACAGTGGACCTGTCAGTCAGAGAAATGGATTTGTAATGTTTCATTTTCCCGCTCTAATTGTTAGTGATATTTGTTTTGTCTGCCCAAGACCACTCTCTACCAAAAAAAGAGACCAATAAAAGATACAGATTGTTAGAAAACCTGTCTATCCCCAAATCAGCGTATGTTCACACATCATTTCAAATAAGAATGAGAGTACATTTTATCAAAGAGAGTTGGGGTAAGATAGTGCTGTCTCAAAGCTGGAGGCAGCTGGCTCAGGAAAAGGATATAGTTCAGTGGTGAAGCTTAGTGGCAACAGAGGGGCTGCTGTAAAATACCATAACAGTTACTATTTATTGTGCTAGAGAGGTGCTATTTGGGCTTCTGTGTACTTGGAATTAGGGATGTAGCGAACTGTTCGCCGGCGAACTAGTTCGCGCGAACTTCGACTGTTCGCGTCCGCCGAATGTTCGCGAACGTCGCGCGACGTTCGCCAATTTGAGTTCGCGTTCGATTCGAATAAAAATCGTTCGACCATTCGATTCCTTCGACCGCTAAAATCGAACGATTTCCATTCGTTCGAACGATTGTAAGCATTCGATCGAATGAAAAGCATTCGATCGAATGGCTTCGATCGTTCGATTCGAACGAAAATCCTTCGATCGAACGATTAAAATCCTTCGATCGTTCGAATCGAACGATTTTGCGGGTGTTCGAAGTTCGCGAACTGTTTGCGAACTGTTCGCATTTTTGCCGGTGTTCGCGAACACCAAAACGGCAGTTCGCTACATCCCTACTTGGAATGCCAGAGCATATTTTATACCCATGGCTGGATCCGGTACAGAGAACACAATAGTGGCTTGGCTTTGAGAGAGGGGTAGGGTTTCCACCATTTCTGGAAAAAATACAAGCCTTATTTTTTTTTTTTTCCATGATAATAACATTGGGATCAGCCATAATTTTTCCCGGGCAGACACGTAAATACCGGCCAGGTGGTAACCCTAGAGAGGTGGCATGAACTGTTAGCAAGTTATGTGCATTCTAAGAAGAAGGGATTGGTGGCAGAGTTTTTCAATTTATCAAAGCTAAGATATTTGACTAATCTCTGCTTACATCCTGTCTTTGGCAAGTAGTGCAAGGCTGGCCTTTACTACATTGTATCTAAACATAAGATTTCATTTTATTTCATTTTGTAGGTGTGGAGTAAGTAAATATGTGAATATTAGAATAACTAACTCCAAATCAGTCTATGTATGGCTTCTTTGTACATTTTCATTTCATACAGAATAAACAAAAACCTATTTAACACTGTTGCTTTGCCATTTTTTTTTTTTCTGTTTCAAAAGCATCAGCAGCCCGGAGCTCCCGCCATCTTTCTGCACTACAAATATCCGCATCTGGCAGAGGTTGCTTTGTCTTAACATTTAGCAGCAGGGGTGGTGCCAAAGAATCCATGATTTATAGGGCAGCATGTTTGTTTGTTTTTTTTTTTTTAATTTAGCTGGTGTGTTCAGCCTAACAGATGGACCTGAATTAAAATCCAAGTTAATAATCATGCAGTATAACTGTACATCACATCTGACCATGTGTTAGTGTAGTAGTATGTGAGACTCGCCTATAATATCTCAGGGTTTTTTTTTTTTTTTGGTGTGGCTGTTAAAAGGACCAGCCACAACCGCAAACATTTAAATTAAATTCCCCTTAATGTCAAGGGAAACCAAAAGCTCCCCTTTGTAAAAGTGAAAATAAAAAAACATATTTTCCTACTTATTCGCAAAACGACAAATGTTTTCTGCTTTCTTAGATTAGCAGCAGGATGCGTTTAGTCACAAGCCTCTATGCTTAATAGAGAGAACTGGTCTGCTATCAAGTCCATCTGTTCACACCACCCCTGATTTAACCTGTGACTGTGCTTTCCTTTCTAGCTTATCATTAGCTTTAATGTTTACGAGAGCAGAACTTTCCCATCCTGATGTTGGCAAGATCTGTACCAATGTAACGTATCACAGAGCAATGTAAATGCCTGTTGGCGCTGGATATTTTCCCAGAAAAATATAGTTTTGCATCTGTGGTCCTTTCAAATGTGGCAGTAAATTATAAGCAGTGCTTGGGCTGACTGAATTGGTGCAATAACATTAGAATTGTTGCCTACCAGAGCAATACTTTTTTGGCTGCTGGGGTCAGTGACCCTTATCAGCCTGTTAGCATTTTATATTGCTACTGGAAGGACAGAAGAGAAGAACAAATAGTTAAAAAAAAAATCCCATTGAAAAAGTACTAAGAATAGGACAGTATATGTACAGGCATGGGATCCGTTATCCAGAAAGCTTCCGAATTTCGGAAAGGCTGTCTCCCATAGACTCCATTTTATCCAAATAAACCAAATTTTTTTTAAAGTATTCCCTTTTTCTCTGTAATAATAACAGTACCTTGTACATGTTACAAAATAAGATATAATTAATCCTTATTAGAAAGTTTATTTAATGCTTACATGATTTTTTAATAAACTTAAGTTATGAAGATCCAGAAAAGATCCATTCTCTGAAAAGCCCCAGGTCCCTGAGCATTCTGGACAACCATTTCATAGCTAAAATTTAAATTAAAGGTGAACTACCCTTTTAAGTGAGTAGTCTCACTATCCTTGGTGGTATTTTCTTATCTAAGGTCTTAAAGGGTTGTTCACCTTCCAAACACTTTTTTCAATTGAGTTGTTTTCACATTGTTCACCATAAACACAGACTTTTTTCAGTTGCTTTCCATCTTTTATTTTTTACCATTTCCCCAAAATTTAAGTATGTTCCTGTGTCTGGTGTCTCAATCTGGCAGCTCAGTGATCCAGGAGCATCTGAACCTTACAATTTGCTACAATTAGTTGGTATAATTAGTTGATACATTTCTCAGCAGTATCTGTGGAATATTAGCAACTATTGTATCTTTGTATGAATTCTAATAGCTGCCTGTAATGAAACTCAGGGATTCTGTTCAGCAGTGACAATGATAACAAATTTATCAACTAAATGTATCAATTTAGAACACTTAGAGTCGGCGACCCCCCTCCCAGAGCATCTTTAGAAGGTGAAAAATTAAACTTTTCACTTCAATATTGGAAAGTGATTGGAAAAAGCTGTTAATTCCTGATGAACTATCTGAAACCAAATGAACTGAAAGTGAAAAAAGTGTTTGAAGGTAAACAACCCCTTTAAAAAGGAAGTACACAACATTATATTTGGATAAAGCTGTTCTCTTATAAGTTTTATTCAATTCCTGTACTTATAGTGGTATGTTTATCTGTACATATACACCTAAAGTCGACTACAAACACCTCTCTGCTAAAGTTGTGTTTTAAAATGTAGGATCATACAATAACACATTGCTAATTTTCCATAGCACTTTCTACTAGAGGACAGCATGTGATCTATGGGTGCCATACTCCTTCCCCTAGGGGTGGTGTACAACTGCAGTGTGATAGGTTAAGAAAGGTTTTTTAAGTTTCATTTTCTATAGGGTCTGTCCTACTGCAGAATAAAGACTTTATTATGTAAATTAAATGTCCTGCTCATACTGGGGCAGAAGACAGGCATAGCAACCAATTGCTTTCTGATCCACCAAGTCTGATTGGTCAGTGTAAGGGTATATGGTGTACTTTCTGTGCACTTTCTGAGCATAGAGGAATGTGTGTGATAAGGGAATGACATGAAAGGATGCTATTCCAGATTGAGAGGCTTTATAGGGGATTCTGTTCTCCCTCTCCACACACTGAAGTACTTATGATCATTGGATGTATTTTTCATCACAAAACTGGAAGTGCAAGCATTAGGGCCCTTGCACATAGGCATTTGCTCCTTTGTCCCTATGCAGTTAATTCTTAATGTATTCTACCAATGGCAAATGCAGGAAGAAACACAGCCAGTGCTTCCTGATCAGTCTGTGTTCATTAAAGGAGAACCCCCCCCAACTAATAAAAACCCCTACCCTACTACATAGTCCCCCCCTCCCTGCTCCACCCCCCCCACACACAGGTAATTGCCCCATATCCTGTAATTACCCCTCGTTGCAGAGTCAGCAGAGCTCACAGGTGCCATCTTCAGCGACGCAGTAATCTTCGGAATGTACGCTCCATATTGACACATGCGCAGTTAGAGCCGCCTTCCTCTTTGTGTTAACTGCGCATGCGACGAAAGTGACGGAAATTGGCAAAAGGAAGGAAGAAAACCCAAAGATTGCTGAAGCGCCGAAGATGGCGTCCGTGAGCTCCGCTGTGCTGACTCTGCAACGAGGGGTAATTGTAGGATTAGGGGAATTTACAGGTGTTAACGCCTGCGCGGGGTGGGGGAGGGGGGACTATGTAGGGTAGGGGTTTCTATCAGCTGTGGGGTTGAATTATCCTTTAAGGTGTGTGCAATTGCCAAAATCAGGTGGAACACAACTTTTCATAAACTGTCCTCATTTGCAACAGGAATCGTATTTACAGACAACTATGCTCTTTATCCTACAAATAAAGTGTGCTCTCGCTTTTATATACAGAGGAGGGAATTTATGACCCAGGGTATCAGGGTTTATATAAGATGATCCCTTCAACATCTTTTAGAGCAGGGATCCCCAACCTTTTGAACCTGTGAGCAACATTCAGAAGAAAAAGGAGTTGGGGAGCAACACTAGCATGAAAAATGTTCTCGGGGTGCCAAATAAGGGCTGTGATTGGCCATTTAGTAGCCCCTATGTGGATTGACAACCTACATTGAGGCTCTGTTTGATAGTAAACATGGTTTTTATACAACTAAAATTTGCCTCCAAGCCTGGAATTCAAAAATAATCACCTGCTTTGAGGCCACTGGGAGCAACATTCAAGCGGTTGGAGAGCAACATGTTGCTCACAAGCTACTGGTTGGGGATCACTGTTTTAGAGCAAAAAACTACTCGGGTCATAGCAAGCACTTCAGATATACTTTATAAGGTGTGTAGACTTTGTCCTATATGTTGTTTTTTTATGGGTTTGTATTTTGACAGTATACTGTAACTTCTTTATACTGACAAATCCACCTGGGAGGGGAGGCTGCTTTGCCACACACGTTTTACTTATGAACACTCCGTGATGACTGGGATTTCTGCCATGCATGTGTAGCTCCATTTGAAGTTCTTTTAAGCTTTACTGTATAAAACCTGGGAGCATATGTATTAAGGGCGTAAAATGGACCTTGCTACAATTTCAGAATTTTATCCACTGATAAATAAAAGCCTGTATAAGTGAATAGAAAGCTTTTTCACCACTTCTAATCCTGCCCAGATATTGTAAATAGGTAATTAATTATGGAAAGTGCCTTATACAGAAAGATCATACAATGTTATTAATAAACCAGAGGCAATAGGGCAAATTTACCTACCTCTGAAATTGGGCCAGCGACGGCTTCACTGACATCGCAACACTTCGACAGGCGTAGATTCGCCAGGAGAATGCTAATTCACGAAAATCCAGGTTGCGTCCAGGGGTCCGAACGCTTGTGAAAGTTGCGCTAGCGATAATACGATAAGCAGTTCGAAGTTAAGCTATCGATGCCTACTTTGCATACGGCGGGGAGTTAAAGTACAATGGACGTATATGTTGCAGCAAATACATTACACTACACAAGTCCAGGGAACCTTAATAAAATAAAATAGAGGTGTTATATTGTCCTACACATGTGCCCACTGTATAGTTTATGTCCCATATGAAAGGAAATGGGAAGAAGGAGGGAACCCAAAAAAAATTTACAATCACCCTCTAAAAAGTAAAAGACGCCATTGTTTTTTGAGGAACTCCTATCTACTCTATTGCACTTCGCCTGGTCTGAGGTGGCGAAAGCAAGTCTGGGGCAAGAGGTAACGTTCAGTAAAATCAGCAACTTAGTGAATTTGCCTAGTTACGTACATTCGCCAGAGCAAAAATTTGCTTGCCGTTAGAGTGTGAAGTAGTACTAGAGTCTATCTCCTTCACTACCGAATTTACGCCAGTGTCCGTGAGTAAATCGGCGAAGTTCCGAAATGACGTTGAATTTTCGCCAGCGTTAGTCATTTCACCCTTTAGTAAATTTACCCCAATGTTCCCTTTAAGCTGTGCACACGCACATGTTTTGACGCCAGCGCACACAACATATTGTCAGGCGCACAAATAATTTTGTGTGAAAACATAACATTTTGTATTAATCCTGACCTGAGCACATACTGTCGTTTTTAAAAACTGCGCACACAAGTATAAAATGTGCACACAAAAGAATTTTTTTGCACAAATGAGTAGTGCTAACAAGGAAATGCCCTCTAACATCCTGACAGAGCAGCGAGGAAGACACTGAAATAAATATGTTTCTAAAGGGGAGCTGAGTCATGCATCACATAGGCCAACATCTGACTGTGGGAAAAAATCTACGAGATAATATGTGGCATAAATGAACAAATTGTATGTGACATCTTACAGTGCGGCTGAATCATGCCTTGAAAGTCTGATAGTTATTCAGATGCTGGAAAAACATACCAAGATGTGGCAGGAGTCCACTGAGTCTGAACCAGCCCATTATTTCAAACAATGAAACTGTTGGACAACTACTGCTTACCAGTGACTTATTGCAGTATAGTGAATACCATGAAATGATTGCTTACTGCATATTGCACTGTGATAGTGGGCTGACATTATTGCAGAGCAGCAACCCTCGCTTGCTATTAAAGGGAACTTTACTAGTGTCTGAAGTGTCCCTATAAGGTGAGTTTTAATACTACACAATAACCATCAATTACAAGGTTTAAGTGTAAATGTAAAAACTGTAACTACACAGCAAGTGTTTCAGTTCCCCTCAGGTTGTCTGATCTACTGCATGTAGATTCTCACCTTACCACCTGCCCGCTTTATCCAATTCCCTCAAAACTTCTCCGCAATACCAATCCTTGTCTAATCAAAGCCTTAACTCACCTATTTAATCTGTCGCTCTCAACTGGACTGTTTCCTTCTCAACTAAAACATGCTCTTGTCACCCCCATTCTGAAAAAACCCTCTCATGATCCCTCCAATCTTGACAACCTCCGACCTATCTCTCTGCTACCTTTCATCTCTAAACTACTTGAGCGCCTAGTCTACAACCGACTAACCTCATTCCTCTCTAGACAATAACCTGCTGGACCCCCTACAATCTGGTTTTAAGCCACAACACTCCACGGAAACTGCCCTGACTCGACTAACTAATGACCTTTTAACCGCTAAAGCCAACAATCATTTCTCACTACTAATACTGCTTGATCTCTCAGCCGCATTTGACAATGTAGATCACCCTCTCCTCCTCCAGTCCCTCCAGTCGCTTGGCCTTCGTGACACAGTCCTGTCCTGGTTCTCTTCTTACATCACCAACATTCCTTCAGTGTCTACTACAATGGAGTATCATCCTCTCCCCTACCTTTCTGTTGGAGTTCCTCAAGGCTCTGTCCTGGGACCATTACTATTCTCCCTCTATACTTCCTCCCTCTGCAAATTAATATGGTTTCCACTACCACCTCTATGCTGATGATACTCAGATCTATCTCTCATCTCAACCCAGAACTCCTAACTCGCATCTCCTCCTGCCTGTCCACTATCTCTACCTGGATGTCACAACGCTACCTTAAATTAAACCTCTCTAAAACTGAAATGGTTCTCTTTCCTCCAACTAACACCAGTAACATCCCAGAAGTATCCATCATAGTTAACAATTCCACTATAACCCCCTCTCCCCAGGCCCGGTGCCTTGGGGTTATCCTAGATTCTGCCCTGTCATTCACTCCTCATATCCAGTCACTTATTAAATCATGTCACTTCCACCTAAGGAACATATCCAAAATACGATCATTTATCACCCAAGACGCTGCCAAAATTATTATTCACTCTCTCATCATATCGCGTCTAGACTACTGTAACTCTATTTTAATTGACCTCCCCCTCCAGAGACTGTCACCTCTCCAGTCCATAATGAACACTGCTGCGAGGCTCATACACCCCAGCAACCTCCTCCTCTGCCTCGCCATTCTGTCAATCCCTGCACTGGCTTCCGTTACATTTCAGAATCAAATTCAAATTAATGACACTGACTGACTCAAAGCACTTCATAACTCTGCCCCACCCTACATCTCTGAACTCATCTCTATATACTCACCCAATCGCTTACCACGCTCCTCTACTGACCTGCTACTCAACTCTTCTCTCATTACCTCCTCACATGCTCGCATTCAAGACTTTGCAAGGGCTGCACCCCTCCTCTGGAATTCTCTCCCACGGTCTCTCCAACTTTCTCCCAACCTTTCTGCTTTCAAGAAATCTCTGAAAACGCACTTCTTTCGAGAAGCCTACCCTCACTCTGCTTAACTACCAAACGCAACACCACATACAGTACCACATTTCTCACCCACTTAATTCGCCACTCCCACACCTTGTGCATTACTCCCTTCCCTTTAGACTGTATGCCTATGCATAGGGCCTTCCTCACCTTTTTGTACCTGTATTAATTGTGATGTTTATTACTCCATATGTTCTATGTATGTAATTCATGTGATTTAGTTGTATAATCACATTTACTTTACAGTGCTACGCAATATATAAATACATGTTATTAATAATAATAATAATAATAATAATAATAATAATAATGTTGTAGTCTCCCTAAGAAATCTCAGGATGGGTAGTAAGAACTGTTCTTTCAGACCTGTGATAAAACCATATGATCGGTGTAAAGCATACAAAGACATAGACTCCAAAATGAAATATGTCTTTAAACAGGAATGAGAGGAGATTGATATCAAAGAGCGGTGAAAGAAGCTGACTCTCTTATAGAATGGTACATAAACCTTGCTTTCTGTTCAGAGCAGTGAGACAGCAAATGTTGTATTATTTAAAAGGTTCTGCTATCAGTTCTCAAGAGGTAACATCATTTCACTATTAACAAAAGATGAGACCTCGCTGCAATTACAGAGCATTTTCACAATTCCAAACAGACACAGTCAGAAGTGTGTAAGTGCAGAACAAAAGGGCTTGCTGTGGCTACAGAGTAATAATTATTTATTATAGACAAATTCTAACAAATTGCTTGTATACTTGTATCCAGAATAATAGCAGCGCATACATATATAGAATATAATATGCTGTCAGTGGAATACTGTAGATGTCAATAGCATAGTAGCTACACAGCACTAATTTGCTATGTTTTTTTGTACAAACCTGAAGAGAGCCTTGCTATTGTTATAGTATGGTAACAGTCCCTCCCTCAGTAGAATGAAGAGTAACAAGCATGGCAGCATGCTATCAATATTAAGCTCTAATACCAAGATATTCAAAGCTGCAAAGGGATTTTGTTTGCTATCATTGGAAGACTATTGTAATTGCAGGTAAAGTTGCTGTAGAGTGTTAAAAAATGTTACAGGGCAACCCTTTTGAAATAAAAAAAAATAATAAAAGTGGTATAAAGGTGATACCTTTATTGGCTAACTAAAATAATCATAGCAAGCTTTCAGAACATTTTAGTTCCTTTTTCAAGCTGATTGCAATGAAGCTGTGGTGTTCTCTGGTATATATACAACATTCAGCTCATAGGTCAAATGACCAACAAAAAGGAATATCAATTTATGTGTAAGGTGTCAAAGTCATTTAAGAGGGGATCTGCAAGAGACAAGCAGATAAGGTACAAGATAATGTGGGTCAAAGAGGCTGAGTATAAATTATAATTATTGGAGTGTAGAATCAAGGGAATTCCATATGATTTCTTAGTCCATATCCACTCATGTTGGTATTTCTGACCTGGTGCAGTCCTTTCTTAGTCCACAGAATTAACCATAAATCCAAGGCCCAGGTTTAGTCCATTATTCAGAGATTTGAAAGTTTCCATTAATTTGTATTCCCACACTTTTCTTTCATTATCTGTTTTAAAATTGCCCTTAAGAACCAAAATTCTTAAATCCTTTATGGAGTGATAAGGACTATTGAAATGATTTCCTATTGGCGTGCCCAGTTTTTTATTGGTTATAGTGAATCTGTGGTGTGTATTTCTCTTTCTCAGACTTTGCCCAGTCCCCCGTTACGCATTTAGTGCATTGTATTAAGTGCACCGCATTGGAAGAAGAACAGTTGTAGTGACCGTGGATGCTGTATTCCTCTAATGTGTCCGGAATTGGTATTTTGTCTGAAGTCAGGATGTGTGGGCAGGTTTTCCATTGTTTTTGCCACAGGGATATGTTCCATTTTTGGTGGGGTTCAATAAGGCACTTCTTGTTATTAGTGACTTTAGGTTGGGAGGCTGTCTGAATGCTAGGAGTGGTGGGTCTGGGAATATGCTTTTGATCCTCTCATCCTTATGAAGTGTACCTTGTAGATCTCTGGCTATTTTTCTGAGGGTCCTTAGTTGTGGATTGTATGTGACCACAATTGGAACCCAATTCATTACAGGTTTTTGTTTATATTGTAGAAGGGGAATTCTGGGAATCCTGGTGGCTGCATGAATGTCTTGATCTACAATCATGGGGTTGTAGTCCCTGTTGATGAAGTCTGCTTTGAGTGCTTTGAGGTGGTGGTTCCTTTCAGCGGTGTCCGAACATATACAGTTGTATTGTAAAGCCTGGCTGTAGATTATTGAGTGTTTAGTGTGGTCAGGGTGAAAGCTGTTTGAATAGTTTTTTCCCTGATGTGGATGGTTGAGTACAGAAAGTGGATGTGAGTGGGAGAGTAGCTCATTTTCAAATTGATAGTTGGATGAAACTGTTTGTGAAACTGAATATGTTCTTGTTCAGTATCTGTCCAGATTAAGAATATGTAGTGATGGGCGAATTTATGCGCGATTCGCCGTCAGCGAATAAATTCGCAAAACGCCCGCAAAAATTTTTTTCTCAAAAACGGGCGCCGACGTCGAAAAAACGGGCGCCGGCGTCAAAAACGAGACGCCGGCGCAGTTTCACGAATTTTTCACCGTTTCGCGAATTTCGCGCAAATTCGCCCATCACTAAGAATATGTCATCTATAAAGCGGAGGTATGTCAAAGGCTTGGTCTTGCAGGTGGAGAGGAAGTCCTCTTCTAGTTTTGCCATGAAGAGGTTGGCATACTGGGGTGCAAATTGTGTACCCATACTGGTTCCCAACACTCTGCAAAGGAATTTTTTCATGACAGGCCATACAGTGATTCTGACACCTCCATACAACAGGAACATTATAAAAAAAAAGAAAGTCAAGTGGACACCTCCTGCAGGCATGAATCCCAAACTAGATCAATACATAGATTAATTTGGGGACAGAGTTAAATCAACCATCCTGGCCAAGCAGAAGAAACAAAATCACAATTTGATTGCCCAAGAAAGGAATGCTATTAAATGCCTTAAGAACAACAAAGACATCATCAGCAAACCAGCCGATAAAGGGGGTGCAGTGGTCATTATGAACACTGAAATACATCACAGAGGCCCACAGACAGCTATCAAACTCCAATCACTACCCAATTAGATACTGACCCCAAAACTTAATCAAGACACTACCAGCCACACAATCACATCTGATAGATTTGGTACCAGAGAATCCCAAAACAGGCACCTTCTATATGCTTCCTAAAATCCGCAAAGAAGGTAACTCTGGGCGACCTATAGTATCTGGGATTGGCAGAGGATCAGGATGGGTTGAGCAGATCTTAAAACCTGTTGAAAGAGGCACAACAAGCTATTTACAAGATACAACTGATCTGCTAAACAAACTTGCAGGCATAGGACCACTTCCATAGGGTACGATTTTGGCAACAATGGACGTGGAATCATTTTATACAAACATTCCACACAAGGATGGTATAGATGCCTGCAAAACATTTCTGGAAAAGCATGGTCTACCATCCCAAGCAGTTGTACAACTGATTGAGTTTACATTAACACACAACTTCTTCTTTTTTGGCAAGGAATTATTTCTGCAAAGGATGGGAACCAGTATGGGTACACGCTTTGCACCCCAGTATGCCAACCTCTTCATGGCAAAACAAGAGGACTTCCTCTCCACCTGCAAGACCAAGCCTTTGACATTCCTCCGCTTTATAGATGACATATTCTTAATCTGGACAGATACTGAACAAGAACATATTCAGTTT
The DNA here is from genome assembly GCA_038501925.1 of Xenopus petersii. Classification (NCBI taxonomy): domain Eukaryota; kingdom Metazoa; phylum Chordata; class Amphibia; order Anura; family Pipidae; genus Xenopus; species Xenopus petersii. Next base: position 82,301,598 of record CM076687.1, read on the forward strand.
CACAAACAGTTTCATCCAACTATCAATTTGAAAATGAGCTACTCTCCCACTCACATCCACTTTCTGGACACAACCATCCACATCAGGGAAAATACTATTCAAACCACCATATATCAAAAGCCAATGGACAAACCATGATATCTCATGTATGACAGCTTTCACCCTGACCACACTAAACACTCAATAATCTACAGCCAGGCTTTACGATACAATTGTATATGTTCGGACACCGCTGAAAGGAACCACCACCTCAAAGCACTCAAAGCAGACTTCATCAACAGGGACTACAACCCCATGATTGTAGATAAATACATTCATGCGGCCACCAGGATTCCCAGAATTCACCTTCTACAATATAAACAAAAACCTGAAATAAATTGGGTTCCCCTATTGGTCACATACAATCCACAACTAAGGACCCTCAGAAAAATAGCCAGAGATCTACAAGGTACACGTCATAAGGACGAGAGGCTCAAAAGCATATTCCCAGACCCACCACTCCTAGCATTCAGACAGCCTCCCAACCTAAAGTCACTAATAACAAGAAGTGCCTTATTGCACCCCACCAAAAATGGAACATATCCCTGTGGCAAAAACAATGGAGAACCCACACATCCTGACTTCAGACAAAATACCAATTCCGAATAGAGGAATACAAAATCCATGGTCACTACAACTGTTCTTCTTCCAATGCGGTGTAATTAATATAATGCACTAAATGCATAACAGGGGCACTGTATATAACCAATACAAAACTGGACACACCAATAGGAAATCATTTCAATAGTCCTTATGACTCCATAAAGGATTTAAGAATTTTGGTTCTTAAGGGCAATTTTAAAACAGATAATGAAAGAATAGTGTGGGAATACAAATTAATGGAAACTTTAAATTCTCTGAAGAATGGACTAAACCTAGGCCTTGGATTTATGGCTAATTATGTGGACTAAGAAAGGACAACACCAGGTCAGAAATACCAACATCAGTGGATATGGACGAAGAGATCATATGGAATGCATTTGATTCTACACTCCAATCATTCAGCCCTAATTGTACTCAGCCTCTTTGACCCACATTATCTTCTACCTTATCTGCTTGTCTCTTGCAGATCCCCTAGTAAATGACTTTGACACCTTACACATAGATTGATATTTCTTTTTGTTGGTCATTTGACCTATGAGCTGAATGTTGTATATATACCAGAGAAGACCCAAGCTTCATTGTAATCAGCTTGAAAAAGGAACTAAAATGTTCTGAAAGCTTGCTATGATTATATTAGTTAGCCAATAAAGGTATCACCTTTATACCAATTTTGTTATTTTTTTTATTTTAAAAGGGTTGCCCTGTAACATTGGAAGACTAGAAATATTTTTGATCTGTAGGTATTGCTGTATCAGTGGATTCAGTCATGAGCTAGTTCATTTGTTCTTTGGCTGTGGGACAAAGATCGCAAAGAGCCATCTCTTTCCAAATACTTTCTGGAGGTTCTCTTTGCCAGTGGTTATGCTGATCCCTGCTGTGTGAAGTTGTTGACCATTAGAGCCTCTGCAGATCAAAATGAGATGGTGACAGCAGAAAGCAGCACACGCTATACCCACTCCAAACCAGAGGTAGATCATGAGAACCACTAGCATTTCTGAGCTGAGAAGGGTTCCTGTTGAAGGAAAGAAGAGTAGGAGTGAAGTAAGAGTGACGTAGTAAGAAGAGATTGTCAGTTTATCAGAAGAAGTATGGAATTTGTTGGAGCAGGTAACACAAGTAAATAAGCAGGAGAATAATAAAGTAACTCATTTGAAATTTAAAGAATTATTCAGAGATACAAGATATCCAGAAAAAATTACTACATATAAGGACAGAAAAGAATGCTGAGATCGTGTATCAAAAAAATGAAAAGAATGATGATGGTCAAGGAAAAATATTATAAACTTTAGGGTTCTGCTGTGTGAGACATTATTAAAGTATACAAAAAGTACAGGGAGCCAATAAAAAAACAAAGTCTGTGGGAAAATGGGGCATACATAGAATTGAGAAAAGGCGGGGGAATAATATGGGACAGTTATTTATCAGCAGTGATTTTAACTCCACCTCCTACCCCTATAAATAGATGCAAGCCTGGCTTGGTCTCCATGTGTCATTGTCACTGGGAGATAAAATTTGGGGCAGCGTTTATCAATGTCACTGCAGCTGAAGATGGTTTAACTATTTCTAGCATGTATAGCATTAAGCATGGGCTATTTCTGGTATTTACAGTAATTTAGAGTGTCAAAAAGAAGTATGCTGTGGCGTTGAAATGATTTAATCACCCTTATTAATGCTCTCTACACCCCCCTGAGTTCCCTGGGAACTGCAGTATGAGTAAATGAGAACCAGATAATATAATTATCATTTGCCGCAACTGTCTTCCATCATCATCATCATCATTCATCAATCCAAAAGCTGTAAAGTACACACCAACTGACTATATAACTTTTGTTCCTGTATAACCCAACAAACTGTTCTTATAGTAATCTTTTTTTTTTAACTTTTAAATATGTTAGTATTAAAAATGTCATATATCTCGGGGGACTTTTGTCTGTTTTGTAATAATGCTGGGATAAGTCTGCATGACTGGCTATGGATAACAGTTTCAGCTAGCAGTAACGAGTGATGGACAGTTAGAACATTGCTGATAAATGTGCTACATCCAGTTTTTTTAGAACAACAAGGATTTCAGCAGTTGTTTTTGGAATTGTGGGATTATCTAAAGGTTGGGGCAAATAACATGATTTAAAGGAACTTTGGAACAGGTATTTAGAGGGATTCTGCCATGATTTCTACGGTGTAGTTTTTGTTTCTAAATTACTCTGCAAATAATTCACTCTACCCTGTAAAATTTTATTCCTGAACCAGCAAGTGTATATTTTTTAATTTATAATATTGGCGTGTAGGCAGCCATCTCAGGTCATTTTGCCCGGTCATGTGGTTTCAGAAGAGCCAGCTTTTTAGAATGGAACTGCTTTCTGGCAGGCTGTTGTTTCTCCTACTCAATGTAACGGAATGTTTTGCAGTGGGACTTGGCTTTTTACTATTGAGTGTTGTTCTTATATCTACCAGGCAGCTGTTATCCCGTATCAGGGAGCTGTTATCTGGTTACCTTCCCATTGTTCTGTTGTCAGGCTGCTGGGGGGCGGGAGGGGGTGCTATCACTCCAATTTGCAGTACAGCAGTAAAGAGTGACTGAAGTTAAGTCACATAACTGGGGGGCAGCTGGGAAACTGACAATATGTCTAGCCCCATGTTAGATTTTAAAATTAAATATAAAAAATCTGTTTGCTCTTTTGAGAAACAGATTTCAGTGCAGAATTCTGCTGGAGCGGCACTATTAACTGATGTGTTTTGAAAAAAAAACCATGTTTTCCCATGACAGTATCCCTTTAAGTGGTAGTATGATTATTCTGGTACTGTTGTGATAACCAATATAGCTGAAATACAGTATTCTGTTAAAGGGATCCTGTCATCAGAAAACATGTTTTCCAAACGCATCAGTTAATAGTGCTACTCCAGGAGAATTCTGCACTGAAATCTATTTCTCAAAAGAGCAAACAGATTTTTTTATATTCAATTTTGAAATCTGACATGGGGCTAGACATTTTGTCAATTTCCCAGCTGCCCCCAGTCATGTGACTTATGCCTGCACTTTAGGAGAGAAATGCTTTCTGGCAGGCTGCTGTTTTTCCTTCTCAATGTAACTGAATGTGTCTCATGGATTTTAACTATTGCGTGTTGTTCTTATATCTACCAGGCAGCTGTTATCTTGTGTTAGGGAGCTGCTATCTGGTTACCTTCCCATTGTTCTTTTGTTTGGCTGCTGGGGGAAAAAAAGGAGGGGGTGATACCACTCTAACTTGCAGTACAGCAGTAAAGAGTGATTGAAGTTTATCAGACAACAAGTCACATGGGAAATTGACAATATGTCTAGCCCCATGTCAGATTTCAAAATTGAATATAAAAAAATCTGTTTGCTGTTTTGAGAAATGGATTTCAATGTAGAATTCTGCTGGAGCAGCACTATTAACGGGTTCATTTTGAAAAAATGTTTTTTCCCATGACAGTATCCCTTTAAATTATAACATATATATACTATATATACTATATAACATAGTTGTTATCACTTGGCAAACATGACCTTTGCAATTCATGGCTACTTCTAGTAAAAATGTCAAAGCCCAAATATTTTTTTTACATTCACTACATATCAATAAACAACTAACCTGAGAAAAAACGAGTGATAGAGAGAGGCAGCAGCCTTAGGAAGGTCATAGGATCATATAAGGAGAGGGAGATGCTTTCTGAAATGTATCCCACTCCAACTATCATAGCATGGAAACAACTGCAGGAGGCATGCAGGCAAAACAGAATAAAACTACGAAGATTACTGCGTCCTATACACGTCCCCGTGAAAAAGCAGTGATGTTCCTGGTCACCCATCACACGGGCACAGAGATGGCAAAATGGCTTTCCCGATAGCTCAACTTCTGCATACATTTCACTGCCATGAGGACTCTTCCAGATTGTCAGTATATAATTTCCCATCACATTGACAAGGAAGACAATAAAGAGGGAATTGTGAATAAAACTAGAGAAAGACAAGGCAGATGAACTCTCCCCACTTATGCCTGGAAGTAGTAAGAAGAACTGAATGGATAAAGTCACTGATAGCAGGCAGAGGAAATAGAGTGGAGCCAGAAGATTCAGCAGTTTAAGGAGAACCATCCTGATGATATTCGGTATCTAAGCATTGTAGGTAATCTGCACAGTAGAAACGGTTGGTGATTGTTGAACATTAGTCTTGTGGCTATTGCAGGGTAGAGTACTTCATCGATGTTGAAGGAGAAGGTACAGGTAAGGATTTCATACTATGCTTGCTGCACCACATTCCTGTAATCAGATTAGTCATGAAAGCAACTGATAAGCACTAATAATGAGACATTTGGTATCAAAAAAGTATACGCAATTTAGTTCCACAAGCCATATATTATTATATAACATCTAGAAAGGTTTTCACGATTAGTTAGAAAGGAGAGCATACATTTTAGTGATAATTCACTATATAATATACCCTTTATTACGTATGGGTACATGGTTTCTTTTAATGTATGTATTTTAATGATTTACCTTACAAGGTACAATTCAAATACAGTTCAATGCAAATGTATATTTTATCGTAATTATGTCTGATTTCGATTTGCAAATGACGTTATGGTACAATTGTGCAAAGTGGAAGATAAGGATTTTGAGCAATGCAGGAGCAGTAACTGTTAGCCAGAAGCGCACAAAGTTATGTAGAACTTCTTTCTTCAGCTTTCACTCTTTACAACCGAACCCTTGTAATTCCATATAGTATACCCTCTACACTTGTTGATCATTCCTGCTCAACCTTGTACTCACCTCTCTGCACCTCACTGTTTCTACATGATCTTATCTCCTCCACTAGTGAAACTCATCACCTCTGCCATAAAACATCGTCCCTCATTACCAGCTAATCTCTTTGCATATTGTTCATATTTCCCTATATAACAGCTGTTCTCTCCTTCTCACCTCTGCTCTGTACACCAGCTGATCTTTGCTTTAGCTCATTGCTTATACACCAGATGATCTTTTACTTCATTACCCTTTGAACAACTGGTCCTTTTCACCTGCCACACCTCATTCAGTCCGTGCCAGATGATCCCTTCCCCTACTTCATCTCTTTATAAGTACTTTAATTGATACCTTACAGCACTTTATTTTCTTTTTTTAAGCAGCTAATTTTCTCCTTTCCTGCTCCTCATCCTCTCTACATAAGTTATTTTCCTGCAGTACTTAATTCTTTCTACTCCATCTGCATAGTGTCCATCTGTCATTTTGCCTCATCTCAGTCCCATTACACTACATACCTAATTTCTTTTATACCTTGTCCTGTGCTTAATTTTTACTTCAATCACCCCATATCATATTATATAAGCTTCCTAATTCACTTTACTGTATGTGCAGCCTTTTTTCACCATTGTACATTTGTTTTTGTCCAGTGCTTACTAACCGTATTCACAACCCTCTTTGTTAATTTAAATATGAGAAAAGACATTGCATCAGCACATTGCCTTCCCTTGGCTTGCCACCTAATAGATATACTCACCCTTGTCAGACAGAACCTGACGATCCTGAGGATACAGAGCTCAGATCAACAGCCAGTGGCTGTGATGGGTTCAGTGTGCACCTCTCTCTCTCTCTTTCTCACACACACTCTCTTTCTCACACACACACACTCTCTTTATGCTTCTGTTTTTCTAGAGATGCTGCGGATTAACCTTCACATCCCCTTCATGCCTCTGTCATAGCCACACAGCTCTTTACTTCTATTAATGCTGTGTGCTTTGCTGATATCTTTATGAATGACTTTTCTCGCTGGGTGATGATAATCACTGATGCAGTGGTTGCTTCCTATGGTTGTTAAATGTTAGCTAAGCTATTTCCCTCCCCTTCCCTCTTCCTCTCTCTCTCTCTGTCTTTATCTATCTATATGTCTACCGATCATCTATATGTCTGTCTGTCTGTCTGTCTGTCTATGTATTGAATCTGTATTTTATGAATTTGATGTTGGAGACTTTGGGAACTGGATTCATGCGTGATATCTTAACGTGCACTTTATTACATGTTTCTGTTTAATGTTTCCTGTGCATGCTGTAATGGGTTTTTTGATACTGTATTTTTGTGTTTGAAATGAGTTATTTATAATTATACATAAATGTATGCTATATGGATTTCCACACAAGGGTTTGTGTAGTTGAAAGTATCTCTTGAGAAATAAATGCAATGAATATGAGTTGAACTACACAAGGGGCTTTGGTCAGATAGACCTATGTGTCCCATCAAATCTTTCCATGCAACTGAAAGCGTTCAGCATGATATTTAGTAGGATGCAACAAAATCTGATTCTCCATTCTGTTATGTAAGATCAAATCAGATAAACTGGTAGTATCTTGTTTTCATGCAACAGAAAGAACATCTACGTGAGAATCAATAGTGTATCTGTCCATGTTATCTCTAGATATGCACAACTACATCCAGCTTGAAGAAGAAAAGCATGAAAGCAGGCCTACCACTACAACAAATTCTCCTGTTTAGTTAAGCTTTTAAAGTGAAAGAATCAGACTCCTCCTAAACTGAATGATGAGTAATTTTATTGAATCACAATTTTTTGTACAAGGTTAAATAATGAATCTGATATTTTTTTTGAAAGATTATTTTTATTGAATTTATAAACACAAAGCAAGTAAGAAGGAAGAAAGTAAAGAAAAGAGAGAGAGAGAGATATAGAAGGGTGAGCATTCCCATTATATTATAGGGCGTAACATGTAATGAAGAACCAGGTTAGGAGCAGTTCGCTTCCAGTAAATCAAATGGCAGCAGTATCTGCTTGCGTTGCCACAAGCCACCTATCCCAGATTTTGTTGAACTTGTCTGGGCATCCACACATTATATAAGTCAATTTGTGACTGGGGAGAATGTTGTTGATAATTTTTATCCAGAAAGCCAAGGTAGGAGGTGCCAGGGCCTTCCATGTAAGTAAAATTGCTTTCTTTGCATAATGTAAAAGTTGCTGGAGGCACACTCTGGCACTGGATGAAAGAGTTAGATCCTTGAAATATCCCAAAAGGCAAAATGCAGGCGTCCGTATAGCTGGGAGACCCAACGAGGCATTGATAAATGCAACAATTGCTGTCCAATACCTTTGAATTTTAGGGCACTCCCAAAACACATGCATATAAGTGCCACTATCAGCGTTACATTTGAAACACAAGTCAGGGTACCCTTGATATATTTGTGCCAGCCTGTGTGGGGTCAGGTATACTCTATTGAGAAATTTGGTGTGTATGAATCGGTCCCTAACAGAAATGCTGGTTTCCGGTATCTGCTCAAGAATATCCTTCCAGGTTTCTACCTCCAAAAGAAGGAAAGTCCTGAGCCCATTTTCTGCAGATACACTTAATGGGATCAAAGCTATCCTGTAACAGAATGGTATATAACCAAGTTAGGGGTTTGGAAAGGTCTGATTTCCATAAGTAGCCTTCTAGGGTTGATTGGGTAATCAATAATGTGCCCTCCGGGAATTGGGCAGAAAATGCATGTCGCAATAGGAGGAATCTAAAAAGCATATGATTTTGTAGCCCAAACTGCTCTTTGAACTGTGCAAACTGTTTAAGCTCCTCTGCACCTACCAGGTCACCCAAATATTTTATCCCGGCAGTAGCCCATATACTGGCATTTGGAAGGGATTGAAATTGTGACAGAAATTTGTTGCCCCAAAGTGGGGCCCATTTGGATCGGTTTCCTGACGCCTTATAGGCGGAGATTACCGTTTGGTGGAAAATTAGGAATACAGTTTTCATGGGAGGTGGCAGAACATACATAGAAGGGAGACCTCTATGCAACTGATTAGCTAGGGCCTCAAAGGATGTAGCCAGTGCCGCTTCCAGGACTGTAGCTTGATTGTTAGGATCAGGATTTAGCCACCACCAGGCATATACCAATTGACTAGCATAATAATAAAGTGTAAAGTTGGGAAGGGCCAGTCCCCCTTTCTTAACTGGTGCTTGCAGCATTTGCATATTAATTCTTGGGCGCTCACCCGCCCAAATAAACCCCCGGACACAGGCATCCAGCTGCTTGAACCACACCTTAGGGAGTATACATGGTGCATTATGAAAGGCGTATAAGAATTTAGGTAGGAAGATCATTTTCCGGATATTAATTCGACCCAGAAGGGTGAGTGGCAGACTCGACCAGTGTTGCATTTTCATTTTTAGGGAACGTAGTATTGGGGTCAGGTTCAACTCAGAATATTGCCTAGAATCTCTATGAATCTCAATTCCAAGGTAGGTAAAAGATGACACCCATTGCAGTTGGGGTCCGTGCAATGGGTCCCTGTCATTACCAGGGTCGATGGGAAAAACTACAGATTTGGCCCAATTGACCCGGAGACCTGAAAAGTCCCCAAATGTCGTGACCTCAGCAAGGAGCTCAGAGAGAGATAGCCTGGTGTTTGCAAGATAGACCAACATGTCATCAGCATAAAGCGATATTTTTTCCTCTAGTCTCTGTAGTCTAAGACCCTCTATTTGTGGGTATGAATCTGATATTTAAATGCGTTTTATTGAATCTTCCTCATGCTGCAAGCAGAAGAACCTTGACAATTTATAGCAATTTGTGTGTTTTTCAATGATTATAATGTAGTTACTATAGTACAAAAAAGGTAAAAGTAACTTTTAGAATGATGTAGATAAGGATATTCTCAGGCAGTTTGCAGCTAGTCTTTACTTATTTATATTGGTTATATTTGCTTATCTTCCAACAGGAGCATGCACAGTTGAAGTCAATACAGGCCTGGATTCAACTTCACGTTTGTTGGTGATCAAAGAGAAGAGAACCTGAAGGGTGCAAGATGACTGCTGCCAACCCCATTTGTTTTTCAGAACAAGGTATAGTAAATAGCCATGCTATGGTTTAGAGGAAAGAAAGGGCTATGGAAGAGGCCAACTCAAAGTTGTTTAGTTTCAACAATAAACCTGCAGGCCACATGCATCATCTCAGTGCTCATCTGCTGCCCTGTTCTTTGTTTTCCCATTGCTTATCTTGTATTATATAAGGTACCCCACTCTATTCCTTTTCTGTGGGAGGTGAGGTGAGATTCTGCATGCCCAATGCTTTAATCCATTGGTTATGTGTGTCATAGTTAAATAGTTATTTTGGGTTGAAAAAAAGACCATCAAGTTCAACCCCTCCAAATGATAAAAAAAAATATATATATATATATTTCTAGTATAGGTAAATCTAAAAATAACTGGACTTGCTGAGTATCCAAATATTGGCCTAAATTTTAGTTTCAGAAGTATTCCACTATCTTGCTGGAGCTGGATTATTTCTTTCTGGTCAAATTGAGTGCTACATTTTTTATGTAAAGTCTCTCTGTAGTGTTTAAAGGGATTCTGTCATGATTTTTATGGTATATTTTTTATTACTAAATTACACTGTGTACATGGCAAGTAATCATTCTACCATTTAAAATGTTATTCTTGAACCCATTAATGTATTTTTTTAGTCGTAATGTTGGCGTGTAATCAGCCATCTCAGGTCATTGTGCCTAGTCACTGGTCAGAAAGAGCCAGCACTTCACAATGAAACTGCTTTCAGATAAGCTTTTGTTTCTTCTACTCAATGTAACTGAAGGAGGCGCGACTTGGGTTAGCGGACGGATTTTTACTTTTGAGTGCTATTTTCATATTTACCACCTGTATTGCATTTTTAGCAAAGCAGGTATTAGGGAGCTGTTATGTTGTTACCTTCCCATTGTTCTGTTGAAGGGCTGCTGGAGGGGAAGGGAGGGGGGAGTGATATCACTCCAACTTACAGTGCAGCTGTAAAGAGCGACTGAAACTCACCAGAGCACAATTCACATGACTGTGGACACCTAGGAAAGTAACATGTCTAGCCCCATGTCATATTTCAAATTAAATATATATATACATATATAACTAGAATTAGATAAAATTTCCTCTTTAGAAAAAAAGATTTCAATGCAGGATTCTGCTGGAGGACCGCTAGTAACTGATGCATTTTTTTTTTTTTAGAAAAAAAATATTTTACCATGACAAAATCCCTTTAAAGCAACCAATAGTAATGGCTCATCTCACAGATTTAATGAATTTGTCAGAAAGAATATTTTTGGAAGGTACTCCAAAATAAATAAAGTAACTAGCAAATATTCTGCAAAATATACAGCCAATAGACCAGGCAGATATGCAATGGAACTCTATCTTAGAAATCACTATTCTCTTCAGAGCCTCAGAACTGACAGGTCTAGCCCTTGTGCTGGTGGCATTTATTATGACATTTCCCTGATGCATAAGATATAGGTGTCTGTGAAAGGTTAAAGCTGTGGAATGAGGAAAGTACATTTATTTTCTTTCCCTTTGTCCTCATTTTATTAGACCAAACAAGAAACTATAGTCAAACACCTCTCTGCTTCAAAGTAAGTACAAAAAATATGCGCAGTTTCTCTGAGCAGTTGATTTCTAATATTGCGCTGATGCTTTAGGGTGATGGCACGTGGGCAACAAATCACTTAAATTCCCCGTGAAATCACTATGACCACAGGATATGCTTGCTCTATGTCAGGACCTCACGGGCCAAATTAGCGGAGAGGTCCGAACCAAGGAGGAAGCACTGGGTACAAAGTCCGAAACATGGTAGTGAGAGGATTAAGGGACGATCGTGGTCAAAGTTCAGGCTGAAGACTCAGGGGCAGGCAGCAATGGGGGGGACCAGGGGGACCAGGAACGCGTGTCTTACCAACAAACGCCAGGCAAATTGTAACATCTTAAAGTGGACCGCAGGACCTGAGAACCCCAATGCGAACTGTTTTTCGTGCTTATTTTAAGCACACACATGAGTGCAATCTGTATTTTTACCTTTTATTCTATTAAAAAAGTTTTTACACGATTTTAGCATATGTTTTTAGAAACCTGGAGCTTATCAAGAGTGGGATAAAGGATCTTTTATTACATGCTGGTGATAAATATAAACGTTTGTAAGTATCCATTACCTCACATAGGAGGTGGCCACATTATCTGTAAAAGGCACGGAAGAAGGGCTTTTTTAACCCCTCGGTGGAAGACCTTAAATCACACTGCATAGCAACTGCACAAAGGGTTACATATCTTATCCAATTTGAAACTACTACACTATATTGTGTTTGTATCTCTTTTGGTGTCTACCCCTAAGCTTTTAGCGCTGGTATATCTTCGTAAGAAGAAAAGGTTGTTTACATTTTGGTCGATCTGAGGGAGAACAGGTCTTTTACCGGCAAAGGGAGTGAACTGCAGAACCTGGGGATCTCGCTTTTTAACTACAGCAATGGATTATTGTCAGGTACAAGGTAGAATGGCAAGAGTCCAGTAAACAGTAAATATAGAATTGTAAAGCAGCCAGGAACACCAAGAAATGTGACCTATATTAGGGCATTGGGGGGGGGGTGCTGGTGCTGACTAGTTGTGACACTACAAAATAGCACCATTATACATCTCCTCTTTACTTACAAGGTACACCCCGAGAAGTAACCTTTTCTTATGAGGGGTCTACCAGACTCCTTAGATGTTAAATCTTCACACTTTCCTATCCAGGACTATTCACATACTGCATCCATCATCTGGCACTTCTTCACCTATCGATTAGTCAATCATAGTACCTAGAGGTTTTCAAATGGTTACTTATCTAAGATATAATCTAAGTTGTCATCAATATGTGCAAGATGTTTCCTTGAGTGTTTTCTTGAGTGTTCTTGCAAAGAAAATTCTCAGGAACCACTGAATTGTGGGTTAAAAGAAAAAAAGGCTTGCTATGGCCCATCATATTCCATTAGTAAAATCAAGAGGCATTTATCTTCAAGGTCTCAAAGGTCCAGACAAAGACGATCAGGACAAAAATCTTTTCTTTGAAGAAAGGGTAAGTTTGGAAAGTGGGTGAAGGTGGTAGAGATGGACTATTTGAGTTTATAGTAGGTAGGTTAATTCAGTTCAGGTGAAAACATCCAGGAAAGCGTATCCGCTTTAAGATTTTTTGGTCAATTTTTGAAAATTGAAGCATATATAACCAATGCCATCTGGATTTTCTAATTCTGAGTCTTCAGGAGAGAATTTGAGGAGGTATCTCCATTGCAAGGGCAAATAATCCTGCACTCCCTTCCTTAACACAAATGTCAGATAAATCTTGATAGGCTTTTTAAAGTAAATTATCCTTGTATGCGAAGAAAAAGAGTCTTATTTGGTATGTCTTTGAGAGGAGGTGTTTCTGGAGTCACAGCACTGCAACACATAGGGAAGCCATTGGCCTCCCCATCATAATTAATGTGGAATAAGAATGTATGTTGTCAAAAAATTGTTGTTGATAAAAACGAGAGAGAACGAGAGAACGAACAGGTAGGGCAGTTGCAAAAAATATGCTCAGCAAGGCCACAGTGATTTGGTTGAGTTTCTTTCAATGAAGGCATTCCTCAGGAGATAAAGCAGAATGCAAGGCACCAATCTGCATGGGCTTCAAATCAGGGGTAGTTTTGAACAGTGGAGCATTGTGGTGTTCATGCAAATGGCCTGTAGATGTCATTGTGCTCATACTTATACTGTGAATACTTCCTGGGAGCAGAGAGACAGTGTATATTCTATACATTACCATTACCTGATGATACTTTTGAAACTGCTCTTACTGCTATAAAGAACATTTTCGTGCCAAGAGTAAATGTGGTTGCTGAAAGGTATAAATTCCGCCAACGTGGACAACGTAAGGGTAAGGCCATACGAGGAGATTCGGGGAGATTTTGTCGCCTGGCTCAGCGTATTCAGTACATGACATTATTGTCATAGCTTATTGGGGCCTGTTGGATAAGGACCACATATAGTTACATACAGTTACATAGTGAAGTTGGGTTGGGGTTCAACCCCTCCCCCAGTACCATTCACTGGCCAATCAGAGGGCTCATAAAAAGAAGCCAGTGACTGAGGACATGACAGGAGTTCTTTCACTTAGACTAGATACATAGATAAATAGATATTAATAAAGGAGTTGTTTTTCTTGCAGTTGTGGTTGCTAGTGAGCAGTCATTCACGGTACTTCTTGCGACAGAAAGTGGTAGCCAGGTGGTGGGAGCATATTTATGTCCTGTTGCCAGAACCACATACATTGGAGCATGAATTGGCTTAATTTTATCTTCCCATTCTCAAAAGTCTGTGTAAGAATCTGGGAATCAAATTTACTGTTATAACTAAAGCATAGATGACAACTCTTATTGCCAAACACACAAAGCATACTCAGTTGATGGAGCAGGCAGGTCCTTCCAGATGACCAATGTAAGTGAAATAGATAGAGGTGTCACCACCATTACTGTATCTGAGACTGAATTGCCAATACAAGGGGGAGTGTGTGAGGTGGAAGATGACCCCACTTTGGTAAATGATCAGTCAATGCTTGCAGCTCTGGCATCTGACCTCACTAGTTCAGAAAGTCTTAAGGTACTTGAATTGACTATTCAGGAAGAACAGATTAAGAGTTTCCCTTTCCACTATGAGCACAAAACATCTGCAGTATTCCAATACTGAGCATTTCACACCCATGGTCAAGCTCACCCGTGCTGCCTTTCCCTTTAAAAACTGGGAAGTAATCAACAAATCTTTGAGATGATGTGCAAGCATTACACCGTGTCTAAGGCATAGTGGATGAAGATACTTCCTGGTAAATTGTGTAGAAAAGCGATATCCATAGAGAGATCCCATATCCCCAGTGCACTAAACATATTGGCAGTCATTTCTCATTCTAAATAAAATAGCCTATGATACTGGGATTTTGGAAACCAGACCAGATTCAAACAATACAGGATATTTGCCAATTGTGCCTACTAGAGCAGTTCATGGAAAAATGTTTTAAAACTTTGGAGGAAGCTGCTCAGCAGGTTGACCAGTGCTTGGAAGGACAGGTCTGGTCCGCACCACAACATCATGCATTGAACAGGAAATTTTTCTGCTGTGGTTGTATTACTCTGGGACGGTGTCTGAAACCACCCAGAACCTCCAATAACCCAGTAGAGCATCCCGTAACTGCTCTCAGGTGGAAAGTAACTGCAGCTAAAGGACAGGCCATTCAAGCAGTACAAGCAGCACACCCACGTGGCATCTTTACTCAAGCCAAAGTGGTTTGTCATTCTGGGAGTCCACTAGAATGACCAAATTTCTTGTCCCGAGGATACCATCGAGCATATCATTGCAGTGGTAAACTAGCTAAAGAATTTCTCGATTTGGGGTTTTTACATTTCCCTAGTAGAACCCCACATGCTCTCCAATGTCCTTATAGAAATGTCCATTCATATTCTTCTACCTGGAGGTACTAAGAAGGAGATTCTAGTGGCTTAGGACAGTTTAGATGTGGGTAATGGACCTATACAACATACAGTTGGGATCCTCCAGCATCTCCCCACTCCAGTACTGGTGGGCAATGGTGTTGGCACATTTGCTGCAGTCTCACCTGGGAATATTAAGTGCCACATCTTGTGTTTGCATATAGGGAAGTTCAACAAGACTCTAATGGGATCTCACTGCTGTATGGGCATTGAGTCCTTGGCCCTCTAGACCTAGACATGTGTTTAAATTCATAGAACACCTAGACTAGATGAACCACCTGGCTCATCAAAGCCTCTCCCCAGCTCAAAGTCAGAATTTAGAAGGTGATCAAGTTCTCCTTCTCCTACCATCTTGTAAGGATAAACTGCAAGCTGCATGAAATATAGTAATACATTGGTTTCATGACACAACTTATGTGGTTTTCACTCATAAACTGTCCAAACAATAATAAGAAACTTTGTCAGTACACAGTTCGTCTTTAAAAATAACCCTTATAATAATAACTTACCCTTAATTCAAGAGCTATAGTGAAAAAGCTGGGAACTTTTAAGCCCCAGCCAATTAACATACATCTATAAATAATTCCCTGTTTTAAAGGCTGAATGACGGCTTTAAAACAGGGACTGAGATTGCTCACAGAAAGTGCTCACATACAATGAGGGGCCTTGACGTGGCATGTGAGCTTACATAACTTGGCCAAAGTGTGGTACTAACACCTCATTTTTTGTAATAATTATTTTTAAAGGCAAACCATGTGCTGGCAATCTTCCTTCTTCTTTTTGTGAACATATATTGCCTTTTTATCATTTATAGCAGCTGGTCAACTCAATATTGTGGGTTAGACCAAGCGCTGGCACAAGGGTGTTTCTAGCAGCTGGTCACCACCACAGCTTGGGTTACACCAAGAGCTGGTAATTTTGTTCTGTGACAAAATTCATATCTAACTATAGCTCCATGGTGAAACCTCCAGATTTAACCAGAAGAGAGGGAAGGCTGTGCAATGGACTCCTTGATGTGAGAAAACAATGATCATCATTAAATCTGCCCTATTACCCCAGAGCTATGTCTGCTGCGTTTAACAGGGGAATTACAACTCTGGGCCTACTCCAAAGCATGCTACTTACAGCTGTTCTATGCAAAAATAACAATCTTAATGTCTTGGAAATCTCTGGATCCATCTTCTTTGCAGTTCTGGCTGAAATTGGTAAATGACTCCCTCCCAAGACAGAAACGTACTTACTTAGTGTGGGTTGCCCAGAGAAATTTGAAGCCATATGGGGAACCTGGTTGGATTTTATTTTATTATTTGAGTGCTACCCTGGTATGAAATGATGCTTGACAAAGGGGCGTGGCCCCGAAACGTTGCACCTGAACTGCATTAAAAAATTGCAAGGGCTTGCCCTGCAGCTAAAAATCCTGTGTGTCAGTGAAAATCTTTTCTATGAAATAACTGATACCCTTGTCTCCTCTTAGCACCTAATTTCTTTCCTTTCTCTTCTTCTCTGTCCCTTTTCTTCTTACTGTTAATTTTTATTTATGTTTTGAAAATTTAAAAATAAAAAACTAAAAAAAAATCTTCCCTATTGAATACCCCAGGGATAGGAGCTGTGTTATCTCAAGTGGACAACCATGGGGAGGAAAACCTACAGTCGAAAGTTATTACCGATTAAAATAGCCTCTGCTATGGTGGAGAAGGAATGCCTTGCTATGGTGTAGGCCCTAAAAAGATTACAGCCTTATCTGTATGGCAGAGACTTCACTGTGATGACCAACCTTAACCCCCTCATTTGGCTTCAGCGACTTTCAGGAGACTTTTCTGGAGTTTGATCCAACAGAAGTATTCCTTCTCCATCCAACACAGCAGTGGCAAACAACATCGCAATACTGATGCCTTGTCTTGATAGGAGGATTGAGGTTTACCCAATTCTGGTGTTCCAGGGTTTTACCCAACAATGTGCAAACCTGGTAATCTGGTCTGAGGTAGGAGGACGGGTATGATGTGTGCCCTGTGTCAGTAGCCAGGAATTATTCATGTATATAGTTTGTACTTTGTGTGTTCTGGTATTGTCTGGCAGTGCCTGTCATCACAGTGAGGGGGCAAGTCTGTTGGGATACACAAACCTTGTATCAGATTTCTTTTTTCCTTTTTCATTAACTAAGCTTTCTAACTAGTGTCCAACTGACCCAGAATTTTTAGCCATATTCGTTTATAGGGTTTAGTTCTCCTTTAAGGCTGTCCCTCAACAAGGATGAGTAACAAAGATAACTACTAAAGCAGGTACTTGAATCAGGCAGACAACAAACAAATACATCATCATCCAATCGGGAATGTAAGCACAGGATTCCTGTGAAATTGGCCATTTTTATTTCCTCCAAACTGGGACTGGGATTATGAATGTCAGGGACAAGGGGGTTAAATCATCACTCAGGTATCCTTCCTCATGATTCAGAGCAACTGTAACAAGTATGGAATATCAGTCAGGTTATTTTCTTTTATGAATTTTTATCAAGGACAATCAGAAATCTCAACATAGAAACAGCACAGGACCAGTTGCAATTAGAGTACTCATTTATTCACAATCAAAATCAAATATTTCAGGGTGAGAAAAAACATCCATTTAATGTCTGCACAGAAATACCCTCTAATTCCCTTGTGCCCTATGATATTAATTAAAAAATATTTGTAAATGCAATTGCGCTGGATATTCTGATTATTGAAACAATATATCAATACCAGCTAATTAAACAGACTATTTTTCAATATTTTTCAATATGAGCATGACTGAAAATGAGTGCTGAAAATTGTTGCAATAAATACGCAACATGCAATAGTTTCTTGCATTCAACAATGCAAATAAAATGAACCTGCTTTAAATTTCCAATGTCCTGTTTTTACTTGTCACTGTTTTAGGAGAGAAAGTTAGTAAAACAAATTACTAGTTCACAAACACTCTGTATAATATGCTCCTTATCTCAAAGCCTGTCAAAGGTTGTAGTTTAGGGAGGGGTGTGGTTTGTTTATGAAGAGCTCATTATCTTCTTTTAAAGAAAAAAGGAGAGAGTGGGTAGTGTAGGGAAAAGCAAAGAAAAGAAAAGCAAAACAATTTCCATTAATGCTTTATAATAGGAACACATTTTTACAGAGGCTTAATAAATCAATACCCAGCAGTGTTTTGTGTGAAATGTCTGAACTTTGTGTCAAAGCTTGCACTTTACATCATACACACATATTGCTTTGTACAAGGATAACACATCATAAATAGGAATGCTAGGGGCCTTCTGAACAGTTTTTTACCTATAGGTATACTCTTTAAGGGGAATTAGCACAGGGAGTGTCTTATTTCACAGTTCAGTACACCATTTATAATATACGGGGAAGCTTAAACTACAGTTTTTTATGGTACTGGAATGAAAGGCCACATTTGCCAGGTAGGAACAGTCACCAGAAAAAGAAACCCAAGGTATAGTTGTGACTCCAGGATCCCATAGAAGAGTCTTCTGGGTAATTTAGGAGGCAGCAATGACCTATAGTCAGGCCTTCAGAAAACTGGAGAAAACTAAGTAATACATATATTTTCCCACCTGAGGTTTACATTATTGCTGCTGAGCAAGCATTTTCTGGAGATTAGTATCTTACAGTAGAGCAGATTTATTGTGGCAACTAATCTCCACTTGTACCATCACTCTATGGATCTCTGTAGAATCCTTTTTGTCCAGCAGGCAATTCAAAAGAATGAGAATCTGTTTTGCTTTGGGGGCATATAAATCTTCTGGGAGGTCCCTTATCCAGTGTTTGCTGTGCCAGCTACAAATTTCAATGAGCCTCTGGGGTTCCAAAATTTGATTGTTGTGTTAATTAAGTTGGATTTCATGTTGCATGGCTTGCACAACTAGCGCTAGGTTGTGAGGGTATCGAGTATCGATTTCAGCTGTTGTTTAGAGCCCTGAGTGGCAAAGTAGCCACTTTAGCTAGTAGGACGACCCTTTAGCTGGCAGCGGATTAGCCATTTTAGGTTCATCCTGGTTACTATGGAGGCCTCCAGATTTAACAATCTTTAAAGGGCACCTATCACAACCAAAATCAAACACATATTAACAATCTGACCAGTACACGCTAAACACATTTAATCAAACTACATATATAGTTTTTTGAAAAAACTGCAGGTTTTAAAAAAAATCCCTTACTTTGTCAAATTGGTTCTTTCACTGAGGGAGGCCATACTGTGACTATAACAGAGACTCTAATATGCAAATTTCAGCAGCATGCTCAGATTGTAACACTGCTTTGAGTATTCTAGCCAGAATGCCTTGTTTAAGTAAACTCCTCCACTAGAAGTATTAGGAGATTTCCCTATCTTGTCCCCTGCTGGTAAAGTCATTATGCAAATGAAGGGCACACACTAACTTCCAGCAGGTGGCAGCACTACTAAACAGCAGCTAACACAGAGGTTTGGCTGATTTGAATATAGCTTAGAAGGGTTGATAAGCAAGCAAGGAATTTCAACTGAGCATGTGCGAGATTTCAGAGCTGCAGTTGGCTGGGAAGATATAGGTAGGAGGAGCCAGTGAAATCCAAGATGCCTGCCTCAGCTAGAACTGCAGTGGAGATAGGGGAGATCTTGCAGAAGGAATAGTGAGCTGATCATTTACATTATACAAACCATTCTAACTGTTTTAAAAATCAGATTTCTTGAACATTCACATAGTGTATTTACTTAGTAAATGATTTTGGTCATGAGTGGTGCCCTTTAATCACTCTTTAAATATGAAGTGTGCTGAACAACTATAGAGGGGTTGGATCAGTTTTGTTTCCCTATTTTGCACAGTAAAAGGCAACAAATATAACATAAAGCACAGTCTGGGGCAGAGCAATCACCACACGTCTGTTCACAGTGGCATCAGGGCACGCCCCTTTTATTAACAATTTGACCTTCAACAAACACAGGATTACCAAACTTTGTGACTTATAGAGACCCCCAAATGGAAAATTCTGCACATTACTTGTTTAATGATCAAAATCAAAGGATTAAGAACAATGGTAACCGCAATAAAATTACAATAAAATAGAGCTAAAAAAATATTTATTGCACAATGAGATCATTGGTCAAGTCCTTTCTCTACAAGTCTCACTGTGCAATTAACTTTTTATGGGCACAGTCAGATTATCAACAGCAATGGGGATTAAAAAATGTAAAGACATAAGGGGGGACCATTGCGTTTTTTGAAAGAAATTGAAAAATCTTGACCTCTCTGGCGTTGCCGCCTGAGGCGAGCGTCTCAGCTCGCCTCATTGGCGGCGCGCCCCTGCTCTCTAATACAATAATGTCCTGTTTGAGTGATGGAGACCAAAACTGTACGGCATATTCTAGATGGGGCCTTACAAGTGCTCTATACAGTGGAAGAATGACCCCCTCCTCCCGTGACGTATTTTCTCTTTTAATACAACTCAAGACCTTATTTGCCCTTGATGCTGCTGACTGGCATTGCTTGCTACAGCCAAGTTTATCATCTACAAGGTCTCCAAGGTACTTTTCCATAATGGATTTGCCTAGTGCAGTCCCATTAAGGGTATAAGTGGCTTGGATATTTTTACATCCCAGGTGCATGACTTTACATTTATCAACATTGAATCTCATTTGCCACTTAGCTGCCCAGATTGCCAGTTTGTCAAGATCCTGTTGCAAGGATGCCACATCCTGGATGGAATTAATTGGGCTGGATAGTTTTGTGTCATCTGCAAACACTGATACATTACTTACAACACCCTCACCTAAGTCATTAATGAACAAGTTAAATAAAATTGGACCTTATACCGAGCCCTGAGGGACCCCACTAAGAACCTAACTACAAGTAGAAAATGTACCATTAACAACCACCCTCTGTACCCGATCCTGTAGCCAGTTTCCTATCCATGTTCAAACGATTTTATTAAGCCCAACAGACCTTAGTTTAGAAAGCAGTCGTTTGTGGGGCACAGTATCAAACGCTTTGGCAAAATTCAAATAGATCACATCTACTGCCCCTCCACTGTCCAGAATCTTACTTACCACATCATAAAATGCAATCAAATTCGTCTGACATGACCCACCACAGATGTCAAGCTTACTGTCCTATAATTGCCAGGCTGAGATCGTAATCCCTTTTTAAATATTGGAATAACATCAGCTTTTCTCCAATCCATAGGCACCATACCAGATGAAAGTGAATCTGAGAAAATCAGAAATAGGGGCTGGTCTAAAACTGAACTAAGCTCTCTTAGAACCCAGGGGTGTATGCCATCAGGCCCTAGAGCCTTGTTTACATTAATTTTTATTAAAGCTTTATGAATCATATCCTGAGTCAGCCACTGACTAGATTGAGCTGAGCCATTAGTGCAGCTATAAAGTGA
This sequence comes from Xenopus petersii, assembly GCA_038501925.1. Classification (NCBI taxonomy): domain Eukaryota; kingdom Metazoa; phylum Chordata; class Amphibia; order Anura; family Pipidae; genus Xenopus; species Xenopus petersii. The sequence continues at coordinate 82,322,946 of CM076687.1, forward strand.
GCCTGGGAACTCAGACTCCTCTATCGTATATACTGTAGAAAAGAACTGATTTAACACATTTGCCTTTTCTGTATCTGTTACAACCATACTGGTACCATTATTTAATGGAGCAACACTCTCAACCTGCATCTTTTTACTATTAATATATTTAAAAAACTTTTTAGGATTAGTTTTCACCTCCATCGCAATTAACTCTTCATTTCCTTTCTTTGCCTTCCGGATTGCTGATTTACTACATTTATTACAGTACAGTGTTTATATTCATTAAATGCAGCTTCTGTCCCAACAGATTTGTCGTTTTTTAAATGCCTATCTCTTCTTTCATATTAACTTCTTTACTTCTGTATTAAGCCACATAGGATGATTCTTTACTATTTTGAATTTGTCAATGTGTACATTCCTTTGCAGTTTTTACAACACATTTTTGAATGAGGTTTGCTGAAAGGAACAGTAACATCAAAAAATGAAAGTGTTTTAAAGTAATACAGATAATGCAGTGTTGCCCTGCATTGGTAAAACTGCTGTTTTGCTTCAGAAACACTACTATTGTTTATTTAAATAAGCTGCTGTGTAGCATTGGGGGCAGCCATTCAAAGGAGAAAAGGCTCAGGTTACACAAAAAATAGCAGATAAGCTCTGTAGAGCATAATGGTATCTGTTATTCACTATTTATCCTGTGCTATATAGCCTTTTTTCAATTTCCGCCATTGCTACACAGCAGCTTGTTTATATGAACTATAGTAGTGTTTCTGAAGCAAACTGATCATTTTTACCAGTGCAGGGTAACAGTACATGATATTTTCATTACTTTAAAACACTTTATTCTTTTGATGTTACTGTTCCTTTAATGCTGTAGCATGAAGAAGTGTGCATGCTTTACACACATGGCTGGGAGGGGGCAGTACAGAGTAAGGTAACACATTTGAGGTGCACAGTAAAGTTATTTCAACCACTTTCAAGGAAAATTTTACAATAGTACTTATATAAATTTGGATTTTCCTGGTCATTATTTGCTTAAAAGGAACAGTTCAGTGTATGTAAAAAGAAGGTAGCAGTTAGGGAGGGCATGGCTATATAATATCTCTGTAATACCTATCTTTTTACCTTTTTTCTGACCTGAAAGGGTCGTTTACAATGTCTCCAGTCAGAAACTAAAGAGTACAAAGGGGCACAAAGCACACCTCTGTCTTTGGTCTATCTCTGCTCTGCAATTGTCAAAATCAAAAATGGTGGATGTCATAGAATAAATGACCCCTTGTTAGAGGAAAATGTAGGTAAGAGAGCTGCTCATCCAACTAGGATGCTGCCTAATTATGTCTTTTTAATCAAAATTACATGGTTTTTGAAGGGCAATTATACTACTGTCTCTTTCATGTGTTAATTTGAAATGGTAGAATAATTATTATTATTATTATTATTACAGTGTGCAATGTGTTGTGTACATTATGCACTGCTCTTCCCAAATGGATCACTGAAGGCTGACTCTTTCTCTTGGATTCCGGTAATTTATTAATATAGATAAAATATACAAATAAGAATCCCACACATAGAGTTTCATACAGATAACGAGGGCTAGGCATAGGTGCTTTGTAAATCATTCTACTCTCTTCCACTCTCTAGAGATAGCACATTCAGCTTTAGAATACACAGATTAGAGTTAAAATTAATGCATATTCAGGTATCATTTACTGCACATATTCTACACAAAGGGCACAAAGATAAATATACAGTTTTATATAGAATATTTAGACTACTTATATATATTTATATAGATAAAATGGAGGGAAAAACACAGTGCTCAGAATATTTGCAGAGCATAAAAACAACTCGACCTGCTCCAGTAAATGTCAAGATTCATACTTAAGTAGACGAATGGCGAGGATAGCATAAAATCCCAAACTCCATTCAGTCTTCAGATATTTGTCATGTTTTCTGCACAATTCTGCACAATTCGTGTCCCTGATTTTATTTCTCTGCAGTTGCATGTCTGCAAAGATGAGCGTCTGTGTGCAAAGCACTGTGGGTTATTTTTGAAGTGCTGCACAGTGTCTGTCCTGCCACTAAAGGTCTGAAGAATGACTTCTACACTGTCAGATTATATATTACTTGTCTGTTAGATGCCCTCTTGCTGCTCCTGGGAATCTCTGTGCCAACCACGACTCATGGATTGTACCACAGTCGCATACAGCAGGCTCCAGGCTTCTCAGAAGTAAAAGCATCTCCTAAACCGGACTCCAGAGCGAAGAGAAGGGATTCTCCCACCGTCTGAGAGAGAAAGCTTATCAATGAAAAACAACTTTGACCTGTCAAAGGCTAATCAGGTGTATAACAATTTCAATTTTAGGGTATTGGATTTGTCCAAATGTACATTTATTATGTACAGCAAACTGAATAAGCCTCCATTTCTGTGAATGTTTTCTTTACAATGTACTGAAGATCAAAATTACCTAAAAAGTAGGCTATAGATATTTGCTGCAGGAGCTGATTCAAGAGAACACTGACATATGGGGCAAACAAAACTGATATATGGAATGGATTATAGAGGAGGGATGCACCGAATCCACTATTTTGGATTTGGCCAAACCCCCGAATCCTTCCTGAAAGATTTGGCCGAATACTGAATCCTAATTTGGCTATGCAAATTAGTGGTGGGACGGGGAGAACATTTTTTACTTCCTTGTTTGTAACAAAAAGTCACACGATTTCACTCCACGATTTGGCTGGGCAGAAGGATTTGGCCGAATTCTATTGAAAAATGCAGAATCCCAAACCTAATCCTGGATTCAGTGCATCCCTAGTACCGTATATACTCGAGTATAAGCCGAGTTTTTCAGCCCCCAAAATATGCTGAAAAACTCTACCTCGGCTTATACTCAGGTAAAGCGCAGAAAACGGTCGCCAACGTCTAAGAATAGTCGCCGGCGTCCAAGAATAGTCTCCAAGAATATTCTCCAGCATCCAAGAATGGTTGCGGCATCCAAAAATGAGACGCCGGCACCTCCAATGGGAGCAGAAACCCTCAATTTTTTTATTGAAACTTACCAGAAGCTGCTGCATTTCTCATCCTAGGCGTCAATAAGCTTTCCCAGTTTTTGGAGGGAAAATTAGGTACCTCGGCTTATACTCGGGACGGCTTATACTCGAGTATATACGGTATATAGAAATGAGTGACCTCTAGCTTTCAACTGCTGGCAGAGCTAACATATGTTCATTTCTTTAAATAGATTTATAGAATTAAAGGAAGCGTAACACAAAAAAATTAATTGTTTTAAAGAAAAGACAATATAATGTACTGGTTCCCTACACTGGCAAAAGTGGCGTGTTTGCTTCAGAAAAACTATTTTAGTTAATATAAACAAGCTGCTGTGTAGCCATGGGTGCAGCCATTCAAGCACAGGATACACAGTAGATAACAGATACATTTTAAAGAATCCCATTGTATACTACAGAACTTATCTGTTATCTTTTGTGTATCCTGTGGCTTTTCTCCTATTTCAGCTTTGAATGGCTGCCCCCATGGCTACACAGCAGCTTGTTTATATAAACCATAGTACCGTTTCTGAAGCAAACACACAAATTTTACCAGTGCAGCCAAGAGTTAATTTAAAATTTCATTACTTTAAGACACTTTCATTGTTTGGTGTTATTGTTCCTTTAAGCGTAATATATTGGGGGGTCAGCTAGGTAGCCTTTACTCCAACCCAGTGATGTTGGAACCCACAGATATCTGTTAAATGGCTGCCCCCATGGCTACACAGCAGCTTGTTTATATAAACCATAGTACCGTTTCTGAAGCAAACACACAAATTTTACCAGTGCAGCCAAGAGATAATTTAAAATTTCATTACTTTAAGACACTTTCATTGTTTGGTGTTATTGTTCCTTTAAGCGTAATATATTGGGGGGTCAGCTAGGTAGCCTTTACTCCAACCCAGTGATGTTGGAACCCACAGATATCTGTTAAAGTCTTAAGGACCACTGGATCTTTGTTATTTCTACCCTGATGTGTTAAAATACATTGGATCATGTTACTTTTTGTTTGCTCATTTATATATTGGAGTTTAGTTCTGAATAGTTTTAGTTTGTGGCTGTGTTTGTGTACTTTTGTATATGTGTGGGATTAGGCTGTAGAAACAAATGGGTGAGAATGGATGGATTTGTATGGAGGATTTGTATGGAAAGTGTAAGATTTAAAACTCCTTACCTTAAAGGATTCCGGTTTGACTCCTACAGCTTTGTGCTTTCTCCCGAGGCTGGTCAGGTATTCATCTAGGGAAGACAGGCAGTCTAGACTGCTCACAGCAGCATCAATCACTGTCATAACCTGTCACATCAAACACAACAGGTCAGGCATCCTCGGAATAAAACATTTTTCAAAAGCCCCGGCCGACTGATGATTTGCTTAATGCTACATCTTACTATTTTGTGATGGCCTCGCTATAGCCAACTAAAGATTTTCCTTTCAAACCAATTAATGCCATCAAAAAAACCCAATGTTAGCTCCATTAATATTTTACTTACATCATCTCATCATTTCCGTTATCATCCACCCTATTTGCTGGCCACTATACCCTGGCCCCAGAAAATGGGGAAAGACAGGGAGGGCAGCAGAGGCAGAGAGTATCATTCAATAATTTTAATTATGCCCCACAATTTGCTTAAAATGTATAAGTCTCTGCAACACTAATTTAGTATAAAACCATTACACTTTGTAACTACTTTTATTTACTAAGTCATATGGCAGACTTGACAGACTGGCATTTGCTTCTACACCTATTTGCATTTGTGCCGTTTACTAGTATTGATTCAGAACAACAAGTGACAGTATATTTTGAATAGATAGATAGATAGATAGATAGATAGATAGATAGATAGATAGATAGATAGATAGATAGATAGATAGATAGATAGATAGATAGATAGATAGATAGATATAAAGTCATATGAAGAAGTTTCTCAGCCTGAATAATAATTTACTCCACTTTCAACAAAAAAGATAACAGTGGTATGTCTTTCATTTCCCAGAAACATCTGAGTACTGAACAAAGATTTTTAGTGAAGCAGTATTCAGTTGAATGGGATTAAATCAAATGTGAAAAATTGGCTGTGCAAAAATCTGTGCACCCTTCTAATTTTTCTAATGTGAATGCCTGTAACTGCTCAATACTGATAACTGGCAACGCCAAATTGGTTGGATTAGCTCGTTAAGCCTTGAACTTCATAGGCAGGTGTGTCCAATCATGAGAAAAGGTATTTAAGGTGGCCAATTGCAAGTTGTGCTTCTGTTTGACTCTCCTCTGAAGAGTGTGAGCATGGGATCCTCAAAGCAACTCTCAAAAGATCTGAAAACAAAGATTGTTCAGTATCATGGTTAGGAGAAGGCTACAAAAAGCTATCTCAGAGGTTTAAACTGTCAGTTTCAATTGTAAGGAATGTTATCAGGAAATGGAAGGCCACAGGCACAGTTGCTGTAAAACCCAGGTCTGGCAGGCCATGAAAAATATAGGAGCGGCATATGCAGAGGACTGTGAGAATAGTTACAGACAACCCAATGATCACCTCCAAAGACCTTCAAGAACATCTTGCTGCGGATGGTGTATCTGTACATTGTTCTACAATTCAGTGCAGTTTGCACAAAGAACATCTGTATGGCAGGGTGATGAGAAAGAAGCCCTTTCTGCACTCACGTCACAAAGAGCCTATTGGTTGCAAGTAGTAAAAGTAAGTCTCTGAAAGCATGTGCTGTTTGCAACATACTGTAGATAGATATACATATATTTGTAATAATTTATTCTACAGCCCCCCCCCCATTTCACCCCCCAAAAAAAGCTGGCAAACCCTTCCTCTGTATATTACTCACTTTACGTATATGCTCTGTGAATTCGGATGAGCTCAAGCAATCCTGCACTTCAGAAAAATGAGAGGAGTTGTACTGAAAAAGGAAGATGAGCTCTGGTTCCAATTCAAATAGCCTGTGAAGAAGGCAGAGTATTAAATCATGTCAATAGCTTCATGTTGAGAATGCATATATAATGACTTGAAGACACTACATGGGACAGCTTTCCTGCAAGACTTTGTATCCAAGTTCCTAATGTCAGGACTGCTTAAGAGTTTAGAGGTATTAGAAATAAACTGCACCCAAAACTTAGCAGTGTGGCCTATGTAATGAGCATTCTGATGATGTCACAAGTGATGTAATGACCACACACTGACCTCTCTATGCACAGACTAGGTAGCTTCCCACTGGATCTAGCTACATAAGTCACACACCATGTGCATGAGTCAACATGTGGCCCTGGTCTTGTGATTACTCACACAGGCGCATGTAGGCGCCGAACGCAGGTTGAGACGCAACATGCTGCATTTTTTCTGCGTTTGGCGCCTACAAGCGCCTGTGTGAGTACAGCCCCATTGAAAAAGCTAATTCTATTCCTGCGCTCCCCGGGCGGCTTCAACCGCTCGTCAGTAAGAGCCCTTAGACTGAAACAAATGAGCATTTGTTGCATAAAGAATCAAATCTGCACATCTATGGCCAACTTTATAGAGTCAAAATACTTACCTGGTATTGTGTCTTAATCTTTTCCAGAATGCCCTGGTAAAAGAGATTTTTTTGCTGGAGACTTTAGAAAGAGACTAAAGCAAAAATATACCCACAAACAACATAGGTCTCTATAAAAATATATTGCATAAAACAGCGCAACTGTCATATGTATAAACTCTGCTAAATAAACCATTTTCATTATAATATACTTTTTTAGTAGTCTGTGCCATTGGGTAATCCTAAATAGAAAATTGCCATTTTAAGAATTAAGGACTGCCATCTGGTATCCTATGATTCACAATGCACACAAACCATACATGTTAGATCACTTGAGCCAATTACCAGACAATGTTCTGTCTTTTGCTTCCACACTTCTTCCTTTTACAGTTAGAGCTGCAGTATTTCTGGTCAGGTGATCTCTGAGGCAGCACACAGACCATCATTAAATGGAGGTTCAAGGCAAGAGATCAGTGATGTCATTGTTGTCACCTGACTCACTAAAATTTGTGTGCTTTTATACAGTCATGAAACTCCTCTGTGACTTAGAATATCCTTATATTTTACAATAGGTGGTACATTATTTGCTAGTAATATTCTAAGACAATTTTCAGTTGTTCTTCATTTCTCGTCATATGTGTTTTTTTATTTTGAATTTACGTTTTTGTTCTGCAGCCTTAGGCTGGGAATTGATACTGCTATCTGGATTCTAGGGCTTAATTAACCTACAAACCATGCCTTAAATTTCAGAATGGAAGTGTAAGTATACTCACACAAAGGAATACTATTATTAGTAGTACATTATGGGAAGAGTGATACAATTATGAAACATTCATTTTTACTTTAAAAATCTGTCAGGCCCAATAAATCTATACAAGAAAAATTTGCAGGCTAGGAAGAAAAATGTTCCAAAAAAGATGACATCCTTAACATGTCAACAGAAAACATCAACAAAAAGGGAAAAAAGGGCTATTCAATTTCCCAGAATTCTCATGAAATGGGGTCATTCTGAGATTCAGCTCAGATAGTTTAATGGCAGCACAAGGTAAAAACTGAGATTTCTTAATATTTTAAAAGTCATCTTTTCATGAAAAGATATGAAAATATGCCATGGCCATCAGTTTGATGTTGTGATGCTCATGCCATGGTTTTTCTCAGGCTTTTCTCAATGTTGTCTTTCTCAATGTTGATGTAATATACATATTTATATGGTCACTATATTAAATCTTGGGCCTTTTTTAAGTTCTTATGTTGCAGATCACACAATGTAAATGAGCCTATTAAATGTGCACACAGCAAGAGGCTAGCTTGCCTTTAATGTGCTGGCTGTCATGTTACATCAGTGGATTTTAGTATAATTGCAATAAAAGACTTGAGTCTGAAGGCATCCACCTCTTCCTTTTTATTAATGAATTTATTTGAATGCCTTCCATCAGTATTTAATCACTGATGCCATAAATTATGTGTATTATAAAGTAGGGATGCACCGAATCCACTTTTTTGGATTCGGACGAACCCCCGAATCCTTCATGAAGGATTCGGCCGAATACCGAACCGAATCTGAACCCTAATTTGCATATGTAAATTAGGGGTGGGAAGGGGAAAACATTTTTTACTTCGTTGTTTTCTGACAAAAAGTCACGCAATTTCCCTCCCCACCCCTAATTTGCATATGCAAATTAGGATTCGGATTCGGTTCGGCCGGGCAGAAGGATTCGGCCGAATCCGAATCCTGCAGAAAAAGGCCGAATCCTGGCCAAATCCCGAACCGAATCCTGGATTCGGTGCATCCCTATTATAAAGACTTACAAGTTCAACATTTCTCTTTACCCTATTCTCTCAAAACAAGGATCCCACCCTGCCAGCATTAACTACATGCCAAAAATCAACCCATATTTCAGCAACAGCCCAATCATCATCAGGATTTTGTTAAATAATAAACAGCAAAATATAGGATACCTTTGAGTACTAATGTGTACAGTTCTGAATGTAGGGACAGTAAATATATTTAGGGATTTATGTGAGCCAGAGGAGAACTAGAAGCAGTGCCAGTGCAATGTGTTTCAGTATAAGAAAACTGATCTGATGGAGCTTGCAGTGAGTTGTTATCAGAAGTGAGAAGGTTATCAGAGAGGAGGAGAGCTGCAGTTCCCATCAAGAAAGCTGTGTGCTTATAGATCATGATTTTATTGCATTAGGGTGAGAAATAGGCAGTTTAAGGAACGTATTAATCAAACATTAACTAAAATTGGGCAGAAGTCAAAGGATCCAGCATCATCAAAGAGAAGCATCTGGCAAATGCTGAAATTAAGATGTAAAAACACATTTTGTGGTCTAATATTAAGCAATCCCACCAGACTTCCACATCAATGCCCTTTAAAAAAAATCTGATAACCCTGATGCAAGAGAATAAGCCTAACAATCCATAATTCTGGGTTACAATGTCATGTTTGTTTGCATCTCATGCCAGATAGCAGTACAATATATAACTATATGGCTGACAATCATTATTTTTAGTTTGTTGCAGCCATAGAATAATCTCAGAACATGCCAGTTTCTTACTTAGTATCATACATGCCATAAGGTTCTGAGAACAAAGGAAAATGCATGGGAACCTTTAATAAAGGCATATTAGCAGGGTTACATTGATTGCATTTAAATTGAATTGCAGCCCTTCTAGCTGGATTTTCTAGACGTGTCCATGAATTTTCATGTGATCTGCTAACCCTAACCTGCAATTAGATTAGCACATTGCAAGGCTCTCCTGTGTGTGCCATTTGTACTACATTTCTAATTTCTGTAAATATATCTCTGATGCAAAGGAAGAAAATGAACAAAAAAGTCTAACAATCCCCCATAACCATGTCACCTATTATCTGTATGCCATTATAGATTGCCGCTACAATACAGCAACACAGTAATACCTAAAAACAAACAATGTGCCTGTTTCTCGCATAGGAAAACACGTGCCATCAATGTAAGTCCTATACCAGCAAAGTGAACTCACCTGGCAGATGCCGTAGTGCCAGTATTTCACTTGGTAAACTGTCGCATGCAGTTTCAGCACAGTCTCGTTTATGGTAACCAGTTTAAACCTGTGCCTTACCTTTGAAATGGCACGGTGCCTTTTGCTTACCTGGAAAATAGTACTGTGCCATGATGCAGCTGGTCCTGGCTCACTGTTTGCCAGCTCTCACGAATCAGTTCTTTTTGGGGACCCGACAACTGATCTTTCTCCATGGTACTGAGGCCTGAGCTCCTTCTAACTTTTTCCCTTTTGCTATATTTAAGTATGTTAGATTATAGCCTGTGTAGGTACTTCCCACAGAGCAGTCAGAGCCCAGAGTTGCCCAGAGAAACTAAAAGCTTAAGAATAGAACATCTGCAATGAGCATTGCAGTCTCAAAACAGCAGACTAGGATAACTGGGTTCCTTTATCTCTCTGTCCTTGTCTTTTGCTTTCCACTGCTTCCTCATTTATACCATCCCTCACTTTATCTCCTGTCACTACAGCCTTCTCTCTGTGCATCCTCTGCCTGTTTTTTTTCGCCTGCCCCCTCCTCTCGCCTCCCTGTCACAGCATCCTTCTCTGCATTTAAAGGAACAGTTCATTGTAAAAATAAAAACTGGGTAAATAGATTGTATGTGCAATATAAAAAATATAGCTAGTTAGCCAAAAATGTAATGTATAAAGGTGGGAGTGACTGGATGTCTAATATAATAGCCAGAACACTACTTCCTGCTTTTCAGCTCTCTAACTCTGCGTTAATCAGTGACTTAAAGGGGGCCACATGGGACATAACTGTTCAGTGAGTTTGCTTTTTTTTTTGCTTTTGATCCGCAGCATTCAGCTCAGATTTAAAAGCAACAGTTACGACCCATGTGGCCCCCGCTCAAGTCACTGATTGGTTACTGCCTGGTAACCAATCAGTGGAAACCAAGAGAGTTGCAAAGCAGGAAGTAGTGTTCTGGCTATTATGTTAAACATCCAGTCACTCTAGTCTTTATACATTACATTTTTCTCTAACTAACTATATTAGATACATTTTTATTTTGCACAGCTGAGCTATCAAAGCCTTTTTTATTTTTATACTGAACAATTCCTTTAAAGTCACAGTGTTCCTAACATGACTCTTCAAGTTTGTTAACAACCCACAGATGTTATTTGCAAATGCATTCAATCCAATACAATCAGTGTATCCCCTGTAGTTGCATTTTTTTTAGCAACATGCTTGGGTTTGAAATCTGGTAACCCAACAAGTATTAAAATAATGTGGTCCAAGAAAAACAATACTACAATGATGTTCAGCAAATGTTTCATATTATCGGTGCAACAGGCCTGTGAAAGGAATCATTAAGATCTCTTACTTGTAGAATTTAAACAGATAGATATGTGGTCCAGGAGAACCAGACTGAAGTTCAGTTAGAATACAGTTGCAGACAGTTGCATATAATGAGATGGTTGGTACATTTTGATGAAACAAAATGCCACAATGAGTATCAAATTAAAAAAAAAAACAGACATCTATGATCAGAAGCAAGTTCATTAAAGGCTTCTGTGCAGTCTTATGTTTTCATCTTCGGTAATCCCAATTCTATGACATAGTGTAAATTACTTTATAATAAATAAGACAAGCTTAGCCAACAGTAGCCATCGTAATACACAGCCTAAAACCTTTGGTTAAAAAAAAAAAGTTAAACTAGAGGCTTTGCCAAGCAGCTGTATCATCTTTCCTGTATAAAGTTAATGATTACAGACATTTTTGCATTCCAGGCAGCCACTGACTAGAGAGACAGGTGTGTAACTCTACAGCAAGCTGACCCCACAACTGCTGGTAGTGTTACACATTTTATAGGGGTTTATCATATTATACAAAATTATTCTCATCATCATCATCATCATTTATTTATATAGCGCTGTCAAGATACGCAGTGCTTTACTGCAGTTATAGCAAACAGGGAATAAATGGTGGATAGCAGACAAGGATTACAGAGTACAATAGGCTTTACAAACTAAAAGGTTAGGGTACAATTGAGACATTAGGATTGTATAAACAATTTGTCATTTTTGATACAGCAATGATTAATTAAGGTACATCGAATAGGCCTCTTTAAACAGATGGGTCTTTAAGGAGCGCTTGAAAGTTTGGAAGGAAGGGGAAAGTCTGACAGCTTGTGGCAGAGAGTTCCAGAGAAAAGCAGAAGCCCGAGAGAAGTCTTGTAGACGAGAATGGGCAGAAGTCACCAGAGGAGAAGTGAGGCGAAGATCAGAAGCAGAGCGTAGGTTTCGTGAAGGAGTGTATTTGGAGATTAGAGATGAAATATAGGGAGGGGTTTCTTTATTAAGGGCCTTGAATGTGAGTGTAAGTAATTTGAATTTGATTCTAGATGAGATTGGGAGCCAGTGAAGGGACATGCATATGGGAGCAGCTGATGTTGAGCGGCGAGCTAGATGAATGAGTCTAGCTCATCAGAAAACATTGTAAGAAGTGGTGTAAAATATAAATTGAATTGATAAAAACTGTATTTTCTATTACACCATCTGACCGCTACATTTTAAGCTATAATATGTACAGCTTAACCCATTTAAGTCAATGAGAAAATTGTAGATAAAAAGTACATTTTTGCTGTAAATGCATCAACTAATGTAGCAAATTATAACAGCTACGACTCCTGGATTACAGAGTGGTCTGACTAAAACACCATTAACAGCAACATTAAAGTTTAAACTTAGAAAACGGTCAAAATCTGCTTATAGATAATATAGTCCTAGACCTAGACCTGGCAGCAAAATATTTTTTGCTTCCTTACGCTCCTTCATTTTGTGCAGCAAATTATTTTTGCTTACTTCCTGAAGTGTATGCTTTTACTCAAATATTAAGTTGATGCCCAACATTTACCCCTCTGCCTGCTCTTACCTGCTCCCCTGCTGCTACAGGGTCTGCTCCACTGAAAGTATGGATTTCAGTCTGGAACTTTGCAGTAAGGCCATTTTTCGAAGATACTCTGTAGAATCAATATCATAATATTTACTAGGTTATGGGTTGGGTTAAATATATAGATGAATAGCATGATAAAAAATACCCAGTGAACAATTGATATTGACAGCATGTAGAATTAAACAGATACATTTCATCAAATTAAAAGAAAAAAAATATCCTGAAGACATTGTGCATTACTGCACAATGGTAATGTTTTCAAACAGCTGACCATTAAATACTCCCTTTAGATGGATTGCTATGGGCTTTTTAGACCAGTTTTTAGTAGTATTTCTATTGCTTTGGTTCTCTTATGGACAACTATGTGGTTATAGGAGCGGAGCATGATAGTCAAAATGCTATGTGAGTCATAAACCTAAGGTTGATGGTATATGGCATGTTTTCTCTGCTGGCAAATTTCAGCTGGTAGTAAAGCACTCAAAGCTCTCCGTTCCCTCCCACTCATTTGGATGATCCAGTATAGACACTTTTCAGCATGCAGATATTGGATAGTGAGCAGCAGTACAGGAACTCTGAGGTGATTGGATGCGTTTTAGGAGCTTCGCCTGCTGTGGAATTAAGCCAGCAGAGAAACCACTTGTGTGCCAATCCCTAAGAGTAACCGCTATTTTATTACAACAAGATTTGTATTCACAAGAAATGTGAGGGAGGGCATGACAGAATCCTATGATTTATCTTCCCAGGGTTTAAAGCTATAATTGGGGCTTTCGATAAAGGCCACTGACCACAGCTAATTGGCTGCTACACAACTTATTAGAATTCTGTAACTGGGAGGAGGGAGAATGAAATATATTCCTTAATGAAACTAGAAACAAAAAATCACTATGATTTAAAACTATATTTCAGCACTAATCTAAATAACACATTGTTTTCTGGAAGCAGCACAGGGGCTGTATTATCAAATATCAAACTGGAAATTCTGAAGGATTCCCAGCAGTTTGATATTTTACCTATTTATCAAAACTTTCCAGATTGATAAATATGTAATTTTTTTAAACAATCGGGAAAGTTTTGATAAACAGGTAAAATATCAAATATTTAAACCAGTAACGTAACTAGGTGGGGGAGGGCCCTGGTGCGGGCCATGCAGCCGGGCCCCCCTACCCCCCTTCACGTTGATTTTCTTTGCGGCTACAGTTGGGTGCGATCTGCGGGCCCTGGTCCAATTGCACCCCCTGCTCGCCTGGTAGTTACGCCACTGATTTAAACAAAGTAGATACCTGTCTCAATTTGGCAGAATGTGTTCAGCACCATTGAGCAGTTTAATCCCAATCATTATTACATGCGGGGGAGGATTGGGATAATTATTTGTTAAATCTGAAATGTTCTACAATATGTTACCATGTGGTAATCATTGTTCATGCTCAGTAACATTTACCAACCCTTGAGAGTCTCTGTTGCTTATAAGAGTATCTTGCATATAGCTTACCATCAAAGCTACCTCTAAGATGTGCATTTGCACGCAAAAAAATTTGAGACCAGTGCACACAACAAATTTGTGTAAAACACATTAATTTTATACTTATTCAGACCAATGACAACACAAAATATAATTAATAATTTAACTGGACCACACATAAAAAGAAAAAGAAGAACCCCCAGTATATACAGTATATAAGGAGCTAATCAAGACAAAGTACTACAAATGCCTGTATTAAAGGAAAACTATACCTCCCCAACAATGTAGGTCTCTATAAAAAGATATTGCATAAAACACAGATTGCATAAAACAGCTCATTTTAAAATTTCTGAGGCAGCAGACAGACCGACAAGAAATGGTGGTTCAAGGCAAGAGATGTAAAAGAGCAATATTTCATTAAATAGAGATACCAGTTTGGTAAGTAATATGTCACTTAATATGATATATACTATCTGTTGCTTAAATATTCATTTTGCGGGTATAGTTTCCCTTTAGATAGAAAATACAAAAAGGAAAATGCTGTGGCAGCACTCCATGGCTAAATACTAAACTACAATGGAAGTGCTACTGATCTGGCCAAATTAACTACAGACATAGAGAAAAAGAAGAGAGAGATTGACAGGAGTTTTTTGTAACTAAAATCCCCTGTCTTTGTAAATACATGCATCTGCATAGATTACTTATGTGACAGGGGACCAGGGAATGTGCAATGATCAATCTCTCTTCTATTTCCCTTTGAATAGAACATTTTTAAATTTTAAAATCATCCGCACATTAAAATAAACCACATAATGGCCAAATAATGGAGTACAAATGTTTAGAACGTGGATATAGTAATTCTGTCATCAAGAAGGCCAAATGGAGGGCCGACCATTCTGATAGATTAGACCTCTTGGTCCCTGTAAATGGATATGACGGCAGGGGACAGGATAAAAGGTGTGTTTAGTGGTGATTTACAATGACCAGTGGCCGTCGGTACATAGAGTCCAGTTGGCCAATACTTAATAATTATAGGGCTTCTTTTGAAGCTCCTTACCCATAGATGACCACCACCATTGTGGGTTGGCTTTGTCAATTCTCATACATCTTGTTTAAGTAGGATAAGACTGGGTTATGTGACTATTGTGTATTTTTTTCCTTTTTGACCACCTGAATATGAACTATAGGTTTGTGAATTTGGATGTGTCCTCCAATGTACTTTTTTTTTTATAGAACAGATACCTGGGTACTAACACGTATTTGTAGATATGTGTAGGTGTTATTACAGTTATGTGATTAGTTCATATCTGATCTGCCATTGAGTTCATTATTTGCCCAGTACGTGGTTTATTTTAATGTGTTAGTGTTTTTAAAATCTAGAAATGTTCTATTTAATAAAGGAATTTGATATTCTGGTACTTTCTCTTGGTGTACATATATATATATGGGGTTTCTTCTTTTGCTTTTTTTGTGGTCTAGTAGCAATGTTTGCTTTTATGTGGTCCAGGAGGAATTTATTGCCCCTTGGATACTCCCACCCTTTTGCGTTATATATATAGGGACAAGTAATGTACCCTTTGTTTTTTTAGTGCATCTTTTGGACTTTGGGTGGCCTTCTTTAGTTTTTAGTAATTTACAATATACCCTCCCGGGAAATGTCAACTGGTGACTTAAAGGTTCACCTTCCAAACACTTTTTTCAGTTACCGGTTTCCCAAAATTTGATTTTAAAGTTAAATGTTCCTTTCTCTGGTGTTTCAGTGTGGCAGCTCAGTGATCCAGGAGCAGATTCTGAACTTTTACAGTTTGCTACAGTTAACTGATACATTTATCTGATAGATTTATTGGCAGTATCTGTGGAATATTAGCATGGATACAATAGTTGCTATAAGCTGCCTTTAATGAAACTCATGGATTCTACTCAGCAGGGCCAACGATAACTAAGGGAAAGATTTATCAAGGGTCGAATTTCGAAGTGGAAAATACTTCGAAATTCGACCATCAAATATAGAATCCTCCGAAATTTGAATTCTAAGTCGGATGATTTTTTTTCGTGTGCTATTTAAACGATCAAAAAAAAGTCTGTACAGCGAAAGGCTGAAGGGTTAATAAAAGTCTCTGATAGAAGAGAGAATGGCATTAGAAAAATCAGGAAAATCAGTCTTTGCTGAAACAAAGTCTAGCCATGCTTCAGACAGTCTGCCATGGCCCGGTGACTTTCCATTTTCAATTACAGAACATTTCTGTCACCAAAATGCCAGTCTATGAGATTTCCTTGCCATCCAAGTAAATTGGGTCAGATGCATGAGACGTTTGACAAAGGGCAAATATTCGTGGATCCTCAATACATTTTAATCAGAAGGCTGTCACATAATATTTAGAGTTTTCCACAGAGGCAGCTGAGCAGTTTTGGAAGGGCCCCATTTATATTAATTCAAGAACAGCTGTGCTCATTAATTGGCACCGACAATCACAAACAATCTTTCAATCGCTGAATCCATTATGTTTACAGGGTATATAACATACATCAGTGTGCTGTTAATTCTGTACTCTCTCAAAATGTACAGGACAGAGGATTTTCCCAAATGAGTTACCGCAGGAAGCACCAAACATTGTCCGTCCCACTTACATAGTTTGTGCACCTCTTAGAACCATGATAAATAATTCACATCACCTCAACACTTGCTTGGCGTTGCTATTAGCTTGACCTCCTTGGAGAAGCCAAGTAAAAGGATTCATTGCTTACTGACAGCAAAAGTATTCAAACAGATCCGCACACACACACAAAATTGTTTGAAGTCGGGGAGCTTACCCCTTTTATTTTGCTACCAACAGTACCAACGTTTTGGGGGGAAAACTTGCTACGCCAACATAGTCTCTCTTTTGAATTTCGAGACGTTATTGGTGAAGCATGTTTTGAAGCTTAAGATAACATTTCGCAAATCATATGGAAAATCTTGGAGGTAATACATAGAGATATGGGTAATGTAGACAAAGGGTCTTTAATAAGACGTGAGGCTTTTTGGATTTGGCGACTTAAAAACCTTTTCCATTTAGTTCTACATGTTTTCTATAAAAAGCTGATTTTGATTGTTCCCCCCCTTTATTTCCTACACAGATAAAAAATAACGGTGTGATGTCATATGATGTTAAGGTAAAAACAGCCCCATCGGCAGTGATTTTTGTGTTTTTGATACTAATGTTTATGGACTGTTGTTTGATATTTGAATACACAAGAACATCCTAAATTGGACAATTGACATTCTGGATTGGACTTTATGATAATAATCACTGAACTGATTGTTTCATCAATTGGCTTGTACTATAGGTGAAGAAGGCGGGGTTTTTTGGGTTTAAAGGTGAACTTGCACTTGATTCTGTATCCTGATGGAGGGAGGGAAACGTTGATGGAAGTTTCCCCCCCCGAAACGTTGATACTATTGGTAGCAAAATAAAAGGGGTAGGAACCCTGACTGCAAACAATTGTTTGTGTGCAGATCCAGTGTCGTAATGGCCCACTGGGATACCAGGAAAACTCCAGATGGGCCCAGAAGTCAGTGGGCCTCTTGCGTCTAAACATTTGGCCTATTTCAAGTCACCTATTTCTTTATGGGAACTTAATAATGGAAGAATAGAGTATAGTATGTAGAGATAAGAGACTAGGAGAATAAAGAGGTTGAGTGAGGAGAGGAGGTATAATAGTTTGGAAAGTGGGCCCTCAGTCTAAGGTTTTCTGTTGGGCCCATGGCATCCCAGTCCGACACTGAGCGGATCTGTTTGAATACGTTTGCTGTTGCTAAGGAACCTGGCCGGGTCAACGGAGGACCAGCACCACCAGTGCAGTGGAAGTGAGCTACAGGTGTGTGGTTGAATTATTACAAGAATCTATTGTCTTAATGGCAACTTTCATGCAAGAACTGATCATTTGATTTGCTGCACCTCAACATAAGCAATGACATATAACAATGCTAATTTACTGATAGCAGAACCATGTTGGATTAAATTACAAATGAGGTAGATGGTGTAGCCACAATATCAGGTAGTGGCCATGCTTTATTGGTGGAAATTCTAGTTGTCCATAGTGATAAGTGTCTCAAGACCATTCCGTCCAAAGTGTCCACTGCTGCTAAAAAAGACAACTGTTGTGTTTTTGTTTTTTCAGGACAACCTAAAAGTTCCACAAAAGCACATTTCAGTTTCCTTTTTCATTTTGCAGCTAATTGATGCCTTATTTATTTATATGTTGGCCATTCCCGCAATGAATCCTTAGTTTATGCTGTTCACCTACATGGTCCTTATTGCTTGCGAGAGTAGGTTTTTACAGAAGTCCCCATTTTACAATCATGTACGTTTACATCCTGGAGTAATGATTTGCGGCAGCCTATGATTATACCATAACCATATACGGATATACAGCACAAAAGGATGATTATGGGAATACACTTAGATTAATATATACATGTGTTTTTGTTTTACACATATTCACCTGGTAATGTATGGATTCATGTTGTGCAGTCGGTTGACAAGAACATAGGTAAGATATACCTGCATATGTGGGATATGTTTTCTATTCAGTGGATCATGGGTTAAGGCTGTTAGATACAATTACCGGCACAGCATCCTCCAGCTGTAATTGTCCCCCTTGCCCAGCGGAAGGCAGAGTGTTCTGGTCCTTCTTAATCTGCTTCTTTCTTCCAGTCTTGGGCTCATTCCCATGGCAACTCCATCAAGTGACCTTAAGGCAGCTGTAAGATGGGGGTGGGGGCATACAAACCCATTCACTGCCAGGTCACTGAAAAAATGGAAAAACAACAGTAGAACAAAACTGAAATCTGAAGAAACCAGTTTGAAAAGGACACAACCAGATGTGCAACCTACAAAGGTTGTGAGTGATTTGGCGCGACAGAGATAAAGACAGAAGAAGACAGAGTGAGATCAGAAGAAGTCAGAATTAGGCACAGAGGCAAACTATAGCAAACAGTCAAAGCGAAGAAGAGTTTTATTATTTGCCCTGATCATGTGTATTGGTTTCTGCAATATATGGATTCCAACTACATAATAAGCATTGCTAATAACCTTCCCAGCATCTCAATAATGTACATTTCTGATAACTCTACAACAATTCCACTTCAGATCACACAAGTGCAGGTCCAGACTGAGAATTAAAATAGGCCATGGCATTTCAGGTACACAGTGGCCCAATCAGCCCCCCACCAGCCCACTAAATACTGACTTTCTATGGGACCTTAGAGCAGCCCCTCTGGCATTTGCCAGAATCCGCAGATTGCCAGTCCAGGCCTGCACAAGTGTGCCAAGAGCTTAGCTAAGTAGTACAGCATTGGGCCAATAGACAAGACTGAGGATTAGGCCAATAGACAAATGTAAGCCAGGAAAGGCCATAAGACCAGCAGTCAGGGATAGCCTGAAAGACAGAGCATTAAACCATAAAGCAGAGCTAGGAAGATGTACACACAGCGTGTGAGACAGCTGAGAGACAGGTCATTACATCAAATGTCAGAGGCAGGCCCAGAGGGAAATAGAGAGCAGAACAGGAGAGGCTCTTGCAAACAGCACAGAATCTGATTTATACACAGTGCAAAATAAAATGGTGGAAGAAGTGTTAGTAAGAGAATAACAGAGATGCAGAGAAACAGGCAGCCCTCGGTATACTGCAAACAAGCAGAAAGGTGTGAACACGATTAAAGAGACATGTTAGAATATAGGGAGTACATATAAACAAGTAACAAGAAGAGTGAGGAGAGCTGAATGGTAAAAGGGAAAGAAGTACCTCACCACTCTAAGCACAAAAATGCAACATAGCAATGCAAAGAAAAGGCAGCATTCAGATAGTGAGCAGTGCAAACAAATAACGACAATGAATGTGACAGAGCAGTTAAACATCACAATCCATTAGTCACTGTAAAGGGCAAATCCCAGAATCCTTAAGGCTATGGGCAGACAGGCTGTGTGTGTATTTTTGCCGGCTGAGAGAAGCAGATTTTCTCAGTGCCATTGATTTGAATTTGATCAGCCTGCGTGCAGTCACACAAAGCAGAGCTGAAGCGGAGGTCAGTGTGTGGCCGCACAAAGGCTGATCAGATTCAAATCAATGGAGTATAGGCACTGAGTAGATCTGCTTCTCTCAGCCTGCAAAATTACTCAGGCTGACAACAGCCTATGTGTCCATAGCCTAACTGCACGGCTGCAAGTAGTACATTGTTTACACTGAGCAAAAGACCAGAGCAAGATGATAACAGTAAGAAAAGCTGTTGAGAAGATAAAGGCCCCCATACATTGGCCGATAAAAGCTGCCGACAGACCAAGTTGGCAGCTTATTGGCCTGTGAGTGGGGCCGCCCGACGGGCTTCCCTGATCGATATCTGGCCGAATTAAAAAATCCAGTCGGATCTCGGCCGCATCTGTGCGTTGATGCAGTCTCGTGATCCGACCGCCCGTATTGTCTCCATTCTGATCCAATGGTTGGGCCCTAGGGCCCACGATCGGAACAGCCCAAAACAGCAAAACGTGACAGGATTGATTTCTGTGTTTTCTGTCTGCTTGTTTTTAAAGCCTATGATAAGAATGGCATGCACATCTGTTTATTTTATGCAGCACAATGGAAACAACACTTGACTAACATGACTTACCTGAGGCAGGAATATTTATTATCAGAGGTGTAACTACAGAGGCAGCAGACCATGCGGCTGCAGGGGGGCCCAGGAGGTAAAGGGGCTAAAACATGTCAACCTCTAGAAATTTTGAGGGCCTAAAAAAGTAATTTGCTGTGCGGCCCATTAATATCTAGTTACGCCACTGTTTATTATATAAAAGCTCTAGAAAGAAAGAATCAAAGTAAAGAGGAACAAGAGAGAGAAATGAAAACACATTCTATGTGTTTGGCACATAACATGGAAAGAGAGTATGGGATAGTGTTGATCATTAGTCTTGAAAATTTACTGGGTTTTTTTTTGTTAAGGATTTTTTCTTCATTTTCCTTGCCTCATTTTTCCTCTTCATTTTCCTCTTTAGCCTCTCTTGGATGGATACTTTCACAGTTCTTGCATGGAGAGTGCGGATAGGTAAATTAATGTAATTTTTTTTGTCACATGCATATTTAACAGGACACATAGGGGTAAGAGTCAGTATGTTCTAAATACAGGTATGGGACCTGATTTCCAGAATGCTCAGGATCTGGGGTTTTCCAGATAAGGGTTCTTTCTGTAATATGGATCTTCATACCTTATGTCTACTAAAAAATAATTTAAACATGAAATAATAATCCAGTAAGGATTAATTATATTTTTGCTGGGATCAAGTACAAGGTACTCTTTTATTATTACAGAGAAAAAGGAAATCATGTTAAAAATATGAATTATTTGATTAAAATGGAGTCTATGGGAGACTTCCCGTAATTCTGAGCTTTCTGGATAACGGGTCTCGGGATAACGGATCCCATACCTGTACTAAAGACATCTAAATTGTCTGACGTGCTTTGGAGCATCAGACAATATTTTCTTTTCCTTCAGTATATAATCCTTTATATTAAATACATCTCATTACTTTCTGGTTTGTATGTGTTACAAAATTTTATCACAAATATGCTTTTTTTCTTGATTGGGGTGAAGCTTGTTTGAAGGCTTTTATGTTAAAATTGTTTGAATAAAGTCTGAGATGTCAGGTTTGTAATATAACAATAAATCCAGCAGCACTCCAATAGATGAATCAAATATTTATTTGCGCCACTAGCAAAGCGACGTTTCGGGCTATTCCAGCCCTTTATCAAGGCTTCATCACGATTCTGTAGCCAGTTTCCTATCCATGTACAAACTACTTTGTTAAGCCCAACAGACTTTCGTTTAGAAAGCAGTCGTTTGTTTACTAAAGTTTTATGAATCATATCCTGAGTCAGCCACTGACTAGACTGAGTTGAGCCAAATACATAAGTGATGGGGGTCTATTAACTCAAGTGTATTATGTCTAGTCACGGTCACCAAAGCACTCTTAAAAGAAAATGGACTTCTCCTTATGATTGCATTGCCTGGAATGATGAGACTCTTACTTTGTTAAAGGGATACTGTTGGAATTTTTTTTATTTAAAAACGCATTAGTTAATAGTGCTGCTCCAGTTAAATTCCTGAAATGCGTTTTTTTTAAAATATGAATATTTTTTTTTTATATTTAATATTACAATTTGGCATGGGGCTAGACATGATGTCCACTTCCCAGGTGCCCCCAAACCATGTGGCTTGTGCTCTGATAACCTTAAAGGAGAAGGAAACCCCCTGGGCGCAAACCCCCCTCCCCTGTGTTGCCCCCCTCCCTCCTCCCCCCGGCCTACCTGTCCCCCTGGGCAAATGCCCCTAACTTGTTACTCACCCCTCTGCGCAGGTCCTGTCCACGGAGTTCACAGTCGCCATCTTCTCCTACGCGCGTCTTCTTCCTGCTCTGACCGGCGTTTTCTGGCGCATGCGCAGTAGGAACAGTTACCGGTACGGCTCTACTGCGCATGCGCCGAATGTCACGAAGTGAAATCGGAAAACTTCGTGACATTCGGCGCATGCGCAGTAGAGCCGTACCGGTAACTGTTCCTACTGCGCATGCGCCAGAAAACACCGGTCAGAGCAGGAAGAAGACGCGCGTAGGAGAAGATGGCGACTGTGAACTCTGTGGACAGGACCTGCGCAGAGGGGTGAGTAACAAGTTAGGGGCATTTGCCCAGGGGGACAGGTAGGCCAGGGGGGAGGAGGGAGGGGGGCAACACAGGGGAGGGGTTTTGCGCCCTGGGGGTTTCCTTCGCCTTTAAGTCACTCTTTACTGCTACACTGCAAGTTGGAGTGATGTCACCCCTCCCTTCCCCTACCACCTTTCAACAGAATAATGGACAGCTAACCAGATAGCAGCTCCCTCACAGCTCTGCTAAAGGATTTGTTTGCAACTTTGCATTGCTAAATGTGCTCCCTAGCCCCACCTTGTAGTAGACACCTGCTTTTTCCTGCTTGGGTGCTATTCTCATGTCTACCACTACTGGAACTGCTGGCTCCTTCTCAAAACTCAGAATCAGGCATAAAGCACTGAGACGGCTGCCTCCACACCAATATTACAGCTTAAAAAAAAATATTTGTTGGTTCATGAATGACATTTTAAATGGTAGAGTGAATTATTTGTTTGTTTATTTGTAGAAATAAAACAAACCATAAAAATCATGACAGCATCCCTTTAAGGCAGGCATATCCGAACTCCGGCCCGTGGGCCAATTGCGGGCCGTTTTCAATTTCAG
The DNA here is from genome assembly GCA_038501925.1 of Xenopus petersii. NCBI lineage: Eukaryota > Metazoa > Chordata > Amphibia > Anura > Pipidae > Xenopus > Xenopus petersii. The sequence goes on from CM076687.1 coordinate 82,346,158, forward strand.
GCTGGTGGCCCGCAGCCTTTAACAAGGATTCGCCCATTCAAGGGCAGGCCCGGATAAAAATTGGCACCCGACTGGCCAGCCTGAGCAGAGATAAGCAGAGCCTCCAACAGATTCATGTTTCTCATAGTTTGGAAATATGACTCCTTATAAGCACAGAATTAATAAGAACTTTTCACTGTCTATTTGAATGTGTGATCTGTATGTGATAATGCTAAGGTGCATAAAGCATTGGAATACTAACTAAATAATGCTGTTAATTACATGATGTGATGTACTTTTGGAAGCACACTGTTTCTGGTAAAAATTTGGAGGTTATTTACTAAAATCCAAAATATACTTATTAATTTAATAAAACAACTTCGACCAAACTTCCCTGCACAATGTTACCTTTAACCTATAAACGCTCAATAAAATCTTGAAATTTTTTTTGAATTAAGCAATATTTTTCTGGATTTGACACCCAAAAAACTCAGATATCTTCCAATCGTAAAAGGGACATCTGCCACTGACTTCTACATGACCTCGGCAGGTTTGAGATGGAGTACTTTTTTATTCTGACTTTTAGCAGCCTCTGGGTTTAATAAATCTCAAAAAGTTTTTTTTTCCCCACAAAAAAAATTATGTTTTCCCCTTTAAAACTCTGACCAGAAAAAAAAATAAACCCCTTTTTGAAAATAAACCCCTTTGTGTGGTCTGGGAAAGTGGGAATAATAACTACTCCGCAGGTTTCCATTTTATATTAGGAGCACTCTGATGACTAGACATATTCAGTTTGTCTGAATACTGAATAGAGCACTGTGTTCACTCTGTTTCGGAATGACTGCTATTGATTTTTGGGTTCTAATACTTGAGTTCAAATATTTTGTATTTTTCAGATTTCACTACTGCTAATTTAAAGCTTAAACCCAGTGTTTCACTAGAAGTTTGGTGTAAACTATGCCCCGGCAAAAAAAGTTAATACACAAGTTTTTTTCACTATATTAGGCAGCGTTAAATAAATGCAAAAGTCAAAAGGACAGTGAAAGATTTAAGTTTGAATACTCTATAGTGAGTAGAAAACTGCTTTTCTCTTCAATATTAGTTATTTTTCACCTATCACTTTTTTTCCTGTTATTTCTTCCTATATTTCCAGCTTGCAATCATTGAGTATCTTGAGGAAACTCACCCTAACCCACCTCTTCTTTCACGTGATCAGTGACCAAATCGCATCAGGGATTCAGCCTTTGCAGGTACCAAATGTCCAGTGTCGGACTGGCCCCCCGGGATACCAGGAAAACTCCAAGTGGGCCCAGGGGTCAGTGGGCCTTTTGCTTCTAACCATTTGGCCTATTTCATGGACATTCCCTATTTCTTTATGAGAACAAAGAGGCTTAATAATGTTGCTTCATTTTAGCCTGGTCTGAGGTGGCGAAGTCAACTCTGGCGAAAGACGTAACGTTCAGTAAAATTCACACTACTGAATTTGCAGAGTAACAACCATTCGCAAGAGTGCAAAGTCGCCTGGCGATAGAGTGCGAATGAACGCTAACGACGGTCCTGTTGCCTAGCCAATTGTCGCCTATACCTGTTAGTAAATTGGCGATGTCCTTGCGGATGGGATTTCTGGCGAAATGTCGCTAGAGTTAGCCACTTTGCCCTTTAGTCAATCTGCAAGCGAGTTAGAACAACTACACTCTGGCTACATGCAGTCTGTATAATGCTATAAACATCCATGAAATGACACAAGGACCAACCAGATTGGCCAACATATTGGCATATCCCTTCTGATATATGGCCCTGAACTAGAGGCTCTCTTGCTTACCTGAGTCAGCATCATTCATGCTCCTGAAAGAAGAACCTTATGTACAGCCCTAATCCAATAAAAAACAAGGCAATACCAAGTATAGAACACAACCTGTTAAAGGGGTAGTTCACCTTCAAGTCAACGTTTAGTAGGTTATGGAATGGCCAATCCTAAGCAACTTTTCAATAATTTATTTATTATAGTTTTTACATTATTTGCCACCTTCTGAATCTTTGCAGTTTCCTCAACTGCAGTGATCTGCAGTTTGGTCATCCATAGGTTTGTCCAAAATGCACACAATTACTTGTTTAGCCTGCAGACAATCTCAGATTAATTGGATTGTGTGTGGATGCCTTACAAGAGTATTTCATCTTCTGATAAACTTTGCGCACGATAGTATTATTCTCTGTAATATTTATTTTGTGATTTCAAGATAAAAAACATATATATTTTAATTTCTCTTCAGAAATGCCCAGTGAGCAGAAGCATTCTGAGGCTTCTGACCTTCTCTTATTGATCTCTTGGATTCAAACTGCTGCATGCTTGCTAGATAGAAAAGGGTTTAAATCTGTCCCTTATAGAATGCCATTCTTTATTCTTCCCAGTTTATATTAGTGCTGGTTGGTTCAGCAGCATGCAACAGAAGAAGGTCCAATCCTTGGTGACACAGGGACTGAAGGGTGATCAGTATTCACTAGCATGTTCAAAGTTCCCATCTACTCAACCCTCACCCTAACCGCTGGGAGTTAAAACAAGCTAGGCAAAAGCACTTACCATTAGATAGGTTATCTCTCTACTATGTCCTAGAATTATGCAGAAACTATTACATAGCTTGGTTTTGGAAGAAGTCTGTCTTGCCTCTGTGGCTAAGTAGAACACAGCTTGTTCTTATATACCAAGTCAGGAGTTTCTATCCACAACTGTAATGTTATTGGAAGAATATCAGGATGTGAAGCTGTGTTTGTACAACATTAGAATTAGTTTATAAAGAAGGGAATAGCACTGTAACGTATGGAATCCTAAACCCAGAATTAACTCCAAGGTTCTGGTGTAAGCCTGCTCTTCTGCCTGTAGCAGCCGATTTGGCTTCGGGTGGAGCCCTTCACTACTCAGATGCCGCCAAGCCTTAATGCGAGAAAACAAGGAAGAGAGTTCTGGGTGAACCGTAGTTGCACACAGCAACAGAGAATAGAAGTGTAGTCAAGACCGGGTCGATACCAATACAGGAAGCGCAGTACAGAATCAAAGGCAGATATCGTAGTCAAAGTCACAGACTAGGTCGGTACACGAAATGGCAGATAAAGCAGGATCCGAATGGTCGAGATACAGGCAGGAGTCGGGACAGGCAGTAGACAAGAGTTGGTCAGGCAAGGTCAAAAACAGAATACACAAGAATCGCACCTATAAGAACTATAAGAATAGACCTTTACATTGGACAATGATTTCCACACAAGGAGCCCTTTACATTTTCAAATTTCCCGCAGATAGCGAGATGACGTCCTGACGCCGCTGCACGTCAAACCCAGAAGTGTGCACACAAAAGTACAGCGAGCATCAGCTGAAATCAACAGTTGCAGGCATCCCTGAGATCGGTGCGGCGGGCGTTGACCCACTAGACCACCAGGGACAGGTATATTTATTAAAAGCACTGGCATTCACCATATTTTGGAGCCCTGTGCTTTACATTTCTTTGAGAAACTTTAAAAAGCTTTAAAATCAACTTAGTGCTGTAAATGATGGCAAATAATCAGGTACAGATAAAGGTAAAAATATTAAGGCTACTATACATATAACACGGTGCTGAAAATAAATGCATCCAACTTGCAACTACATTTTCCATGTAACATTTTATTCTCTACAACAGTGACAATAATACAGACAAAAAAATCTTATACAATAGCAATGTATCACATTTTGCAAGATTTTTAAATAATTGCACTTTGGTGTATTTTAATGGGGAATATACCCAATTTAGTTACCCTTGTAGGATTTATACATGTAAATAAGCTGCCATATTTCTTCAGTACTAGTAAGAAGCAGCCTAGTGGTTACTGCAAATGTGCTTCAAAGAGAATCCTGTGCCCAACTAAGGCAAAGAACTTGGAAACTCATATACTTAATATTATTTTATTACTTTTTTAAACTGTAAATATGCAGCTTCAAGCAATATTGAACATCTTCAAACTCTGTTCAAGGGAAAATAAAAAAGTAATGATCCTTACTTAGAAATGCTCTATTTTCTCTTAAAATATATCTTTTTTTTTTTACGATAAAGAAGCAATAGAAATATTATTATGTGAGCAATGCTGAACGTTTACCAAGGTGTTTCGAATTGTAACTTCAGTAACCTGAAAATAAAATTAAAGGTGTTTAAATATGTATATTTTGCAGTTTATACTAGTGCTTTAATATAAAGGATAATAAATTGCAGAATATTGCTTCACAAACCTAAGCCATGCAGACAAGGTATCTGAATATGCTACCTGAATAAGTTAAAGCTTTCGCTAAGAAAGCAAGTTCTCTCTTCTCCAGTGCCTGGTATTTATCAACTCGTACTTGGTTTAATGCTAAGCTTCAAATGATTGTTGAGGAACTGTCTCTTCAGATCAGAAATGACTTCTCTACCACCTGTCCTTTCTAGATCCGATACAGTGAACATGCCTACTAGGCACTCACAGCTTCCAATTTTTTTAAACATTCTACATGACTATTAAAGTCCTATATAGTGAAATGTAAATATATCTTCCGTTTTACTATTCGTGGTTAGCAGGTTCTATAGTCTCTCTTGATTCTTATTAGAATTTCAAATAAAAATGCTTACAGGTTGTATAATTTCTAGGGATGCACCGAAGCTACTATTTTGGATTTGGACGAACCCCCAGAATCCTTCGAGAAAGTTTCAGCCGAATACTGAACCAAATCCTAATATTACTTCCTTGTTTTATGAAAAAAGTCATGTGATTTCTCTCCCCGCCCCTAATTTTCTTATGCAAATTAGGATTTGGTTCAGCTGGGCAGAAGGATTCGGCCGTATCCTGCTGAAAAAGGCTAAATCCCGAACCGAATCCTGGATTCAGTGCATCCCTAATAATTTCACAGCATAAAAAATAAAACACAAACGTGAATGGGGAGGAACCTTTTTTTTTTTTTTTTATAAGAAAACATTGATTTATTGCATTCTGTGATATTAAAACTAAGCTAGCAAATTGTGAATTTTTAACGGGGGCTGAAATATTTCAATACATGTGCAGTTTAACAAAACTGTAGTTCTGTCTCACATTAAAGCTGTTTACTACAGTTACTGCAGCTATATACCTGCATGTGTCTTCAAAGAGATTCATAGAACGGGCAGACTTCAAGGTAATGCTGTATTTTGAAAACCCAAAAACCAGCATGTAGTAAATGCCCATGTTAATTAATTATTAGCAAAGGTTGGTTTGCAAGAGGAAATTATCAGCATTTTATCATTTAGGGGAGGAAAAGGCTTCCCAAAAAGGTTAGGAATTTTAGACTTGGAAGCGACTTTATTCATCTACTCTTTTTTTCTGTATTATTAAGTAGATATAGGCTCCAGTGCAGTTATAGGACATGTTATCCAGAATGCCCCTGGACCTGGGGTTTTGCTGATAATGGATTTTTCCATAATTTGCATCTTTATACTTTAAGTCTACAAGAAAATAATGTAATCTATTAAATAAACCCAAGAAGCTGGTTCTGTTCCCAAGAAGAATTAATGATATCTTAGTTTGGATCAAGTATAAGGTACTGTTTTATTATCACAGAGAAAAAGGTAATCATTTTAAAAAAATCAGGATTATTTGATTAGAATGGAGTCTAAAGCTTTTCCGTAATTCGGAGCTCTCTCTCGATAACAGATCCCACACCTGTACTATATGTAATTGTTTAAACTGGCTCCTGATGCAGAGACTACAGAGCACCAAAGTGATCAAGAAGACTAAAAATGGGGCTGTCAGATTATGCTGAAGGCACTGGAGTCTTTATTTATTTTAGACTTAGGTATGTCACATTAGGTTCCTGGCCAGTCCACATGCTACGGCTTGCTATTTACTGCTGTAGAACCTTCTATCAGATGTAAAACAGCCAAATATGACAACTGCAAATCCCTCTGCTCTACATTTATAATTTCTACATGCTGCAAGGCCTTATTTACACAAGTGATTGTGTTGAATAAATAAAGATGTTTTTTCTATTGCTTTCCATTTTTTATTTTTTACCATTTTTCCGAAATCTAAGTTTAAAGTTGAATGTTCCTGACTGGCGTTTCAGTCTGGCAGCTCAGTAATTCAGGTGCCGATTCTGAACGGTTACAATTTGGCAACCTTTAGTTGATACATTCAGCGGCGGACTGGAAGGCCCGGGGCCCACCGGGACTCCCGTACAGGGCCCCCGCTAGCTACTTTTATGCGAAGCGCCGCTCGGCATCACTAGGCGCCACCAAAGACTGTTTGGGAGAGGGGGTCTGGCCCGTCCGGGCACTGCATACATTTCTCAGCAGCATCTCTGGAGTATTAGCAACTATTGTATCAACTGCAACAGCTGCCTTTAGGGCAGAGACGCACGCTGCTATTTCGGGAGATTAGTCGCCCAGCAACAAATCGCTTCTTCTTCGGGCGACTAATCTCCCTGAAAAAACTTCCCACCAGCTAGGATCTAAATCGCCGGCGGGATGGCACTAAGATTGCTTCGGCTTTCAGAATTCTCCCGAAGTTTCCTCGTGAAGCAACTTTGGAAAACTAAGCATTCCGAGTGCCATCCCGCTGTCAATTTTCATTCTAGACGTCAATTTTCATTCTAGGTGGCGGGAGGACAGTTCGGGATGATTAGTTGCCCAAAGAAGAAGCGATTTGTCACTGGGCGACTTCCCAGAGCTGCTTTAGGGTAAGGGCACACCTGGCGATTTGGAGAGATTTAGTCATCTGGCGACTATTCGCCTCTTCTTTGGGGCGACTAATCTCCCCTAATGGCTTCCCCCTGTCTTGTGCCGGCTATAATGAAAAAGTCGCATTCCGAAATCGCCCGAAGTTTCCTCGTGAGGCAACTTTGCAAAACAAAGCGCCACATGCGTCATGCCGCAGACGATTTTTCATTATAGCCGACGGAAGCCGTTCAGGGAGATTAGTCGCCCCAAAGAAGAGGCGATTAGTCGCCAGGCGACTAAATCTCCCCGAATCGCCAGGTGTGCCCTTACCCTTACATTTCAATATCAGAAGAACGGTCACTCATAGAAAATAGAAAGTAATTGGAAAAAGTCTTTATTTCTTGTGAATCTGAAAGCAACTGAACTGAAAAAAGTGAACAACCCCTTTAAGGCAGAATCGGCAGAATCGGACTAATCTTTAAAAGATGCAGCTTCAAGCATGAAGAGAGAATATATATATTGCAGAATTCATCTTTTAACCCTGTTATGATTCCTTTGCAGATTTCTTTTTTCTACATTACTTACAGTATAACTGTGACATCATATTCAGCACTGCACCTGTATTATCTACATTTACTACCCTGACTGTATGTTCCCTTAGCAAAGTTGAAGGGTCAGTAAAAACAACATTTAGTTCATCCAAACAGACATAAAAAAACTTTTTAATCTTTAAATGAAATCTTTAACAACTAAAGTCCCGAGATGGAAATGAAAAATGCACAATTTAAAAATGTATCTATGAATTATTTACAGGCATGGGACCTGTGATCAGATTATTTGTTTCCGGATACAAGATTTTTCCATAATTTAGATAAGGGATCTTTCCATAATTTGGATCACTACATGGCTACTAAAAGCAATAATTTAAACATTAAATAAACCAAATAATATTGTTTTGCCTTCTTCAATATATCGAAGCTGGGATTAAGTATAAGGTACTAATTTAATTATTTGATTATAATAGAGTGTATGGGAGATGGCTGTCCCTTAATTAAGAGCTTTCTGGATAACAGATTCTGTACCTGTACAATACAAAACAACCTAATTTAGCAGTTTCTCATATTACCTGAAACAAAACCTCTTTAGAGGTTTCTACATGTCACACTTGCTGCTCTAAGCATTATAACTTGGTTATATAAAAAAAAGTTATTCCAACAACAGAAAACAGTCACAGTGACCACGTTTGACCCACTTATAAAAGGTTTCATTTGTATCAAGAAATAAACAGTTTCTTACATGTATGAAGACGAGAAGTTTAATTGGCAGCCTGCTCAGGATACCCTCTTCCAGGCCCGGCATATAAGAAGCATAAGCAGAAACTCACCAAAATGAGCAGAAGGAAGAGGAATTTATATGGAATGGACATACCCAATGCACAAAGTAGGGGAATTGGGAAGACACATTCACACAAGTGAAACAATATACTTCTGCTGGTGGGAAATGCCCAGCTGTGTACACACAAACACACATTCCACCTAATGCAATTATGTTAAAGAATACACCTCACACCCCAGCATAGGATGTCTCAGCTACTGTAGTATACATGAAGGTACAGAGTCTTGTTGCGCATAAGGGAATAGGAATTGTCCAATTTGAGCATGTAAACTCCTTCTCCAGGGTACTCATGGCTACCTGCCTGTACCTCTCTATGACTGTCTCTACGGTAGACTTGCACAATTTCCCCATACCGGCTGCGCAGCCTGTAAACAGAACCCCGCTCCACATCCCCTTCCCGACCATGCCCTGGAAAAACAAAAACGACAAAGAAAACTGTTAAATCATATGCTATACAAAATATTATGCTACAAATATGCCTCACTGCTTACTCAAGGAAAGGGTATTTGGTAATATTTAGACTCCATTTTTTTTTTTTTCGTTTTTACAAATGAGATCCCAGGCTAGGCAAGTAAGCAATACTTTTCACTGGGAGGTGAAAAACAAATTGGCATCACTTTGTGAATTATACTTTCCTTGTCCTTTAAACTCAAAATCAATGGTTTTCCAGAGTTGTAGGCTATGCTATAAACCTAACAGCAGAATTTAAATTTTGTTATAATTTCCACTATAAACTCTGACTTTATCCAGTATAAAGGAGAGAGTGTATAACTAACATAAGCTGAATGATTTTATGGATATTACTAAATGTATTACTGTTAATAGTTCACTTATCAACTCACAGGGGCTCTCAGTTTCTTCTCCCTCCTCTTCATCACTTGACTCACTGATCTGTAGAGTGACAGCTGTGCTGGTAACTGGGGTCCAGTCAAAATAAATCCCAAAACCAATATCATAATCATCAGTAGCAAATTCCCAGCAAAGACGTTTGCCATTTGGGTGTGTGGGAACTCGTACTGTTAGGACCTCCCCTCTTCGTACAGTCAGAACACCATGCTTCTCCTTTGCCATGTGGGTCTTGAATTCACGCAAGTTCGCACTTGTCCAGGTGGATGGTGGGGCCAGAGGAGGTGGGGGGGCTTCAAGACAAGTGGGGAAACAGTGAACACTTAAATTACAATATATAATTTTTTAAAGACATACCTGATTCCAGAGACTGGGAGGAAATCATGATGCTCATACAAACCTCTCCCAACCCAACCTTAGGTTCATAGAGTGATCCAACCCCTCCACCACCTTGTTCCACTATGAAGTGAAGAATTATGGGACTTGAAGTCCCTCTGCTTTGAATCTGTGCACTGCTCACTATACAAAGCAGAGGGACAGATTCCATCATATCACAATGGAACAAGGTTAGGGAAGGATTGCATTTCATTGTGAGCCTAAGTTGATGTGGCTTCCTTTCAGTCTGTGAAATCAGCTCTGTCTGTGTTAATAAAAATATACTATACTTATGTAATTTGTGTTTTCCCTTTAAACTAACCCTTCAATCAGTCCCCTAACAAATCTCTAACTCCTGTCTCTTAATTATTTCCCACACATTTTCCCTGCTTTTCACCTTTTTCACTTTTCTCGGTGTCACTCTGTATTGTCTCCACTTTCACAATATCCACTTTACCGCTGTCTTCTGATTGGATCATCAGTAAATCCTCAGTTTTGGAATCCACGGAGCATTGAGACAGCATACTTTCCAGCTCCTGCCAACCAAATGAATGTGTGTTCAGTAATAATGCCAAAAAGTACCAAGACAAATATAACAAGAACTCTTACAACATGTGCCTATTGCCTGGGTGAAGAATTTCCCCTGGTATACACTTCAGTTAATTATAAACATGCGAAGACAAGGCAAGATTGTAAGGAGAACACAACTACGTGAAGATAAGATTACCTGCTCTAAAGTGGACTTCTTGACATCCTGATTCGGAATCATGCTGGAACTTTGTATAGATCCATCAGGGGAAGCTTCCTCTGAGCTAGGTGAAAAACAAAAAAAAACACAGCATCATAATTCCCAAATCTTTTGGTGGAAAGAGAACACCAGACAAGTGTTCCTAGATCAAATTGCATAATACTGGATTGCCACTCAGAGCAGCAAGCTAAAAAACAAAACATAAACTTGGTTAATTAGGTTAGAGAATATTAGTAATCCCCACACTCATGCAAGGTGCATATTTTTAGCCAAACCATAATGATGGCAACTGATTTCCTTTTCAAAGTTCCGGAAACTCATTAAAATCCATTTATCTGAAAAATTATGAAAAAAAAAGTGTGTGTTCATTTACAGGATTCTAAAGCCGATGGATTAGTGCCTCTCAGTTTGTCATTCCATCATCTAACTAGTAGTTCTACTTTCAGGTTGGGAACACGTGTTAAAGGGGACCTGTCACCAAGAAATAAAAAGCTGCATATTAAAAGTCCTTTTTAAATGAAACATAAAATACAATTTTTTTTTAATTAAAGCATTCATAGTTGTTGTAAACTCATTTAAAGATCTCAGCTGTCAATCATATATTCTCTGCCCCTCCTCTATGCCTTAGGCAAATATATATGCCTGTTTAGTTCAAAAGCTACTCCTTGTTTGGTCCTTGAAAGTTAAAGTACCAATGAATAGATGATCACCCTGCTTAATTGACTCTTGCTAACAAAACCATGACAAAGAAGGACAGTAGGGGTTACATACTGGTAATCCAAATATCTACCTCACAAGGACCAAAGATGGAGTTGCTTCAATTTCCTTGTTTGCCCTGCTCAATTAAATAAAATCCATATATCACGTTTCCACAGATAATAAACAGCACATAATGTCAGCCAGTGTCTGCTGAAGTGAATAAGTTACTTTCATGTATACCAAGAGTCATTCATAAATACTATAAACACTCATAAACACTATGCTTTGGGGGCACTACCAGACGCAGTGCATGAGCATCGACCCATTAATTCTGAGAAACCTCATGGTAATAGTGTCTGAAATTGCTGTTTGAGCACTCAATCAAGGTAAGTGAATGGGCCCTTATAAGTTGTGGAAGAAAATCGGCAAGCACTCCAAACGCCACTCGTAAAGTAAAAGACAACATTATTTCAGCAGATTAAAAACACAGAATTCTAACCTACTGAAATAAAGTTGTCTTTTACCTTACGAGTGGCGTTCGGAGTGCTTGCCGATTTTCCTCCACAACTTGCACAGACACCTCTTGCTATAGGTTCGGGGTGACGCACCCGGGCGACTCGTTACGTTGGGTGAGTGCTTTTCCCTTTTAAGTGTCAGCTTATTAAGGAGTTGTTCTATACTAAAGTATCAGACCTGGGGTTTACACACCCAGGTCACAGCAATTACAGGGTGAGCGCTTTTAAATTTGAGGCTCAATAACTACAATTATTTGATTGCTTAAGTAGCACCCTATTTTGGTATTCGGGACGGGGCAGCTTTGATTCACAATTTATATCGAATGGGCCCTTATGTCTAAAAATTGTGAACCAGACCATATATATGTTTATATGTAAAATAAAAAAAAGCAATACAAGGTTGATTGGTAATTAATTCTGATTTTCATTATATGGCAGCTCAGAAACCAGCACAATCTGCATCAGAAATTAATAATCAGATTTGTAGCATCATCTTCTATGATAAATGAACCACATTTTCCGCTGATGATCTGGGATGAGCCCTAAGCTTAACCTCTCAACAGCTGTCCAGACAAGTGACCAATGTCACTGACACTCCTAACAAAATACAAGATGGTGGCCTGTGCACAACTGAATGTCCGAATCAATTGTTATAGAGATTCTGAAATATTTTCCTAGTGTGTATTTATTTCGGCCCCTTTGCTGTAGCTGATCGCTAGGTTTTTTTGTGAATGAATCCATATTTCTGTAGCGGTGCTTTCTTTTAATGGGGTGGTTCACCTTTGAGTTAACTTTAAGTATGTTATAGAATGGATAATTGTAAGCAACTTTTCAACTGGCTCTCATTTTTTGTATTGTATAATTTTTGAATTCTTCTTCTTCTTCTTCTTCTTCTTCTTCTTCAAAATTTATGAAAATGTAATTCTTCTTCTTCTTCTTCAAGATTTATGAAAATTTAATTCTTCGTCTTCTTCTTCTTCAAAATTTATGAAAATTTAATTCTTCTACTTCTTCTTCTTCTTCAAAATTTATGAAAATTTAATTCTTCTTCTTCTTCAAAATTTATGAAAATTCTTCTTCTTCTTCTTCTTCTTCAAAATTTATGAAAATTTAATTCTTCTTCTTCTTCAAAATTTATGAAAATTTAATTCTTCTTCTTCTTCTTCAAAATTTATGAAAATTTAATTCTTCTTCTTCTTCTTCTTCTTCTTCAAAATTTATGAAAATGTAATTCTTCTTCTTCTTCTTCTACTTCTAAATTTATGAAAATTTAATATATATCCAAAAATGTAATATACGCTTCCTCATACTGAAATAAGAAACTTTCTAAATACAATCAATTAAAAATTCTGAAATAATCAAGTTCATCTTCACTATTCCCCTCTCAGCATCTGTTTCTCTTCATTCTATCTTCATGCAGCAGTTGGGTGTCAGATGAATGATCCAATATATCTTATAGGGGGGCTTCCTTTTTTAGCAGATGAATTACAGCTCACTCAAATAACGGATTCCAGTACAAACAAATTAACAGCCTTTTGCACAAATTCTGCATCTAGAGAGACGGGATACGGGGTGATTTTAATAGAGCGAGCTCTACTACATCTGAAGGAGTATATATTGGATCGTTCAACTGCTGCATGAAGAGAGAATAAAGAGAAACAAATGCTGAGAGGGGGATAGTGAAGACAAACTTGATTATTTCAGAAACTTTACCGAATTTTTAATTGATAGGATTTAGATAGTTTCTTATTTCAGTATGCTGATCGAATATTATATTTTCATTTTCGCGATAGTTCCCCTTTAAAGCGGGGGGTCAGTGACAGTCTGAAAAACAAATGCTCTGTAAGGCTACATAGTGATTGTTATGCTACTTTATGTTACTCACCTTTATGTTCAGGCCTTTTCTTATTCATATTCCAGTCTCTTATTCAAATCAATGCATGGTTGCTAGGGTAATTTGGACCCTAGCAGCCAGATAGCTGGAATTGAAATCTGGAGAGCCACTGAATAGAAAGTTAGATAACTCAAAAACCACAAATAATGAAAAATTAAAAACAATTGCAAATTGTCTCAGAATATCATATTGCAATTTAATTTAAAGGGGTTGTTCACCTTTGGTTCTCATTTTTTATTATTTAAGGTTTTTGAGTAATTTAGCTTTTTATTTAGTGGTTCTTCAATTTGCATTTTAAGCAATCTGGTAGCTAGGGTCCAAGTTACCCTAGCAACCATGCACTGATTTGAATAAAAGACTGGAATATGATGAGGCCTGAATAGAAAGATGAGTAACATAAAGTAGCAATAATAATACATTTGTAGCAGAACAGTGCATTTGTTTTTTAGATGGGGTCAGCAACGCCCATTTGAAAACTGCAAATTGAAAACCAATTGAAAAGCTGCTTAGAACTGACCATTCAATAACATACATATCCTGTAACTGCTCCATTTTTCCTTTAAAGTTGTCATCAAGATGGCCGCTGCAACTGTTATGCACACACGCAGAAAAAAATCTTGTGCGCTCCTGCTTAGACAATTAAAAGTGCATTCACGAAGTTCCATAACAGATTATGGGCTGGAAATAGGAGATTATTATGTATTTTTATAGCACCAACATATTGTGCAGTGCTGTAAAATACCACAACAAAAAAAGACTAAGGTATGCCTTTCAATCAGCTAAAGTTACACTTAACTTAGCATAATGAACGTTCTTTGCAAATTAAACATGAAACACCGAGATTGTTTTTCTCATTACAACATCCATACCGGTTATAAAGGTATTTAAATATCTGAGCTGTCAATCAAATATTATCTGTCCCGCCTCTATGCCTAAGGCATAGAGGTGGGGCAGTCAATAACTTTCACTTTCGGTTCAGCACTTCCTACACATCACTGCACTTCTCACGCTGCTCCTTCCCTCCTCAGGCTCTATTATTATGTAGGGCACTGCGCATTTCGTTCCCCTTTCTGGTGCATGCACAAGATTTTGGGGTGATAAAAAATGTATCTTTTAATAACACACAAATTAGCTCCTGCCTGCTTGCTGTGATTGGTTTAATTCTAAGACTGAAGGAAACAAAATTTAAATAATACATATAGTGTAAGTAAAGTTAATTTTGCTCAGCTAACAAGAATTTGGAATTATTTCTTAGGGTGACAGGTCCCCTTTAACATTTGACACCACACGGTGGTTTAACCTTTTATTCTCCTTTAAGAAATTATTATTTTGTGGTTACCTCTTAGATTTTTGCTCCTGTACATTTCCTGTCTCTTCAACTGACAATGCTGCCACCTCCTCTTCAGTCTTGCACCCCTCATTTTGTTGTTCCGCATCTAGGAATAAAAATTGCCTGTTTTGAATATATATCAGGGAAGGCTTATAAAAAAAAACAAAAAACTGTCCATTACATGGGGACAAAATGTCATATAAATCAAAATAAATATGTACTCACTTTATTAGATTAGGGTGAATGTTCTAAATCTGACTTCTAATGTGCAAATACAATTTAGCCCGGGGGAGGGGCAGCAATGTGTGTAGTCACATGGTCTATAGTCACATGATTTTATGGGTTCAGATTACATTTGGAGAAGCACTTGAATTCAGCTGAATCTTGCTAAAAAAAATTCTGATTTAGCCGATTCCTGAACCAAAGCTGGGATTTGGTGTATCCCTAGAGCACACAGATACAGTTAATTAATTAGAAACAACATACAGTAGGTAATACTATACATGGTATCAATCATTCTACACAGTATACCTCTATACATGTGGCTTACTTACTCTGCTTATTATCAATGCCATTTATACAGGCTAGAAATGTCTCCAGCAAAGGTCCAATAAAGACTGACCAACTGTTTATTGGATAATAATGTTGCAGTTATCTTGGATTAGTAATATCGGAACAGTTTGGATACGCACACCTTAAATGATGAAACACTTGCAACAAATTCACATGTGCACATAAATAGGGTGTCGTATTCAGTTGGGATGCAACAACAGTCATATGGAAATACAATGTTTGCTATGGAACAACCCCAGCTCTAGGGAGGCAGCTGAAATAGAATTACCCTTGGGACTCTGACAAGTTTGTTTCACCAATGCAAGCAATTATAAATACACAGGTGAAAAGCGCAGGTGAGACTATGACGGGGAGGGGCAAGTAAGAAATAAAATGAAGAGGGATGATAAATGGATGGTGGAAAACAATATATATTGTCTAAAAATGTCTATAATATATATATTATATATAAAATATATTCTAATAGGGTAGATTGTAAAACATTATGCACACTATTCAAATATATGGCGAAAAAAAAGAAGACTTTTTTGGTGAGTGATATTGACAGAACAGATCTGAATAATCATACTTTATCCATCTTACTCGTCAGCAGTATCAAATTGATCTCTTTATCGGGAGAACGTTCTCAACATTGCATGGAATGGCTAAAAATTTTAAAGGAGGAAGAAAGGTATAATCATTGGGTGGTTACTAAAAGGTTAGGCATCCCTCAGTGATTATAATGCTTTATCTAAGACCCAGGGCTGGTGCTCTACTGTTCTCTGAAAACTGCACCGGCCAATGTAACCACATAGAAATCTTCCTGGATCCTCTGTAGCGCTTGGTCTGGGTGCGCATGGAGGGAAAAGCCAAACTTAGAAGCAAAAAAGCCGACTCTTCACTCTACTGCGCATGCGCATACAGCCTGGGGTCGTAAAGTAAAGCCAAGAACAGGAGCTTCTACAGTAGCACCCGAGATTTTGCAGTTACCAGCAGCAGGTCGTGGCCGTGGTCTGAGGTAAGGGACTATAATCACTGGTTGTGCCCAACACGACAGGGCCATTCATATAGAGGTAGCAACACCAGAATCACTTGCACTAGAGTCATGCATTGGGTCAGGTACCAAAGGAATACCCACAAAGTGGTTTTGGCAAAAAGTCCCAGATTTCTTGGACGTGCAGGCAGTCCATGGGTAACCCGGCTGGGTACCCAATATAGCTTGATCCCACCCTCTCTTGTGGTTTAGGGCCGGAACTAGAGGTAGTAGAGGTAGGCAGAAGAGGCACTTGCCTAGGGTGCAAAGGTAGAGGGGCGCCAGGCATGTACCTGTTCAGACACCTTCCCCTAGTTCGGATTGGTGTCCAGAAGCTGTGGAAGAGTGTGCTCTCTTGTGCACTGATGCTCTTTCGCGCATGTGTACTTGACGGGGGCAACGTAGACAGGCAGGTTGCCTAGGGCGCCCAGCCGACTTGGCCCGGCACGGCTTCCTAGTGTTTTAATTTGTTTGCAAACATTCGGCGCCGGAGTGACGTCACTTCTGGTCAAATATGCCGTCACTTCTGGTTTCACATGTACCCTGGGTCGGAAGGTTAGTTGGCCTATTGCGGATCGGGTAGCGGGAACATTTGCAAGTTAAAATTGTGGGTTGTGGGTCGGGTTTCAAAAAAATGGACCCGTGCAGGACTATATAAAGGTGGTCACTAGGGCTGGCCTGGCAGCAGTGGGATATACAGGGGCAGTAGTCAAGGTTGGCCTTTCAGCAGGGGACTATATAAAGGTGGGAATTATATAAAGTTGGTGACTATATAAAGGCTAGGGCTGGCCTGGCAGCAGTGGGATATATAGAGTCAGGTTGGCCTTTCAGCAGGGGACTGTACAGATGTGTGGTTCACTGGGACTGGGATATACAGAGGCAGGCAGCGTAGAATCTAGAGGTGGGGTATCAGCAGTGATCTTAATAGAAGGGGTGAATAGTCTCAGGCAGTACTGTGGAACAGGACACAAGTAAACACGAGCGGAAGAATAAATGAGTGGCACTTCCAGCAAAAAAGGAATAACAGACAAATCACATGAGCTGTAACTAAGCCCTGTTATAGAAAGAGGACCCGGAAGCGGGCTAAATGTACTAACTCCAACAAGAACTGGGCTTCCAAATTCCTCTACCACGGGAAGCTACTTACCGCCAGCGTTCTTTCCTGTATCTGGTTGGTACAGTTCCGCTTCCGGATCTTCCACGCCGACAGCCTGATTGCTCTCGGTATCACAAGTAACTGTGCCCTCGCCGGGCAAGGATGCTGCATCCTCAGTTGCAGACATGGAACCGCTTCCTCTGCCTCAGTAATGTTCGTCAATCTCCGAAAATGGGCGGGACACACGAACATGGAGAACGTGTCAGCCTATGATAAAAGAGTAGGTAACATATATGGGCGGGGAAAACACAGAGCGAAATAAAGCGATGGGCGCCGACAAAAACCGAACTTTTTCTACAGTGTTAGAAAGGGCTAGAGATGGTGCTGTGTCCCACACATACAGTTATAAAGACAGTTGTAGTGGTAGTTTAATCTTTCCATGTGTCTCCCCAGCATCACTTATATTAGATAGGAAAAAATGACTGAATACTACAACCTGTTTGTAAACAAACATACAAAACAGAATATATAGTGAATAAAGTACCCCCTCTTGTAATAAGGATTCTGCCTGGTGTTTTTATACAGGTCATGGAATTCCGAGGTATAACTTCTAATATCCTCATATTTTGCAACTGGGGGTACTTTATTTATTATAATACACAAGTTTCAGTGAGTCATGTGACAGAAATGACATCAGAACTCACCGTTTATAACTGATGACATCAGAACTCACCGTTTATAAGGATATAATTTACAGGATATTCATGGCTTTTGTGTATTATATACTGTAGCTCTAAATACAGCATTTTTCATTATATAGGGAAGCACATCAGAATTATTATGATTATTTTATGAAAGTAGATAAAACAAAGCATCCTGATTTGTATCAATGAAAATAAACCAAGTAATACACTGAATCATTTACAGTACTTAGGGCTGAACTGGGAGAAAAAAAAGCCTTGGCAAAAAAAAAAATCAAAGCAGCTAAGGGATCTGGAAACCCATTATCCAGAAAGCTCCAAATTACAGAGACCATCTCCCATAGACTCCATTATAATCCAGTGCTACACAATATGTTGGCACTATATAAATACGTGTTAATAATAATAATAATAATAATAATAATCCAAATGTTTAAAATTTATTTAATTTTCTCTGTAATAAAACAGAACCTTGGCCAAACTAAGTAGGGATGCACCGAATCAAGGATTCGGTTTGGAATTCGGCCAGGATTCGGCAGAATCCTTCTGCCCGGCCGAACCGAATCCAAATTTGTGTATGCAAATTAGGGGTTGAAGGGAAATTGCGTGACTTCTTGTCACAAAACAAGGAATTGTTTTCCCCTTCCCCACCCCTAATTTGCATATGCAAATTAGGACTCGGTTCGGTATTCTGCTGAATCTTTCACGACTGATTCGGGGGTTCGGCCGAATCCAAAAAAGTGGATTCGGTGCATCCCTAAAACTAAGCTATAATTAGTCTTTATTGGGAGAAAAATCAGATTATTGGGTTTGTTTAAGGTTTACATGATTTTCTAGTAGACAAAGTATGAAGATCCAAATTTTGAAGACATCCATAAAAAAAAAAAAAAAAAAAAAAAAAAAAAAAAAAAAAACAGGTCTCGAGCATTCTGGATAACAGGTCCCAAGGTTCCCCATTAAAATGTAAAAAAAAAATGTTTTTATAATAAACATTGGTGGTCAGGGTTTTCAAAAAAAAAAAAAAAAGATCATTTGTGTTCAGTGGAAACTATTGGCAGTTACAGGTTCCAGAAGCGCTGACACCTAGTGGTTACTTTGAAGAACTGCAGAGGAGCTGCAATCACTAGAGCATTAAGCGACATCTAGTGGCGTTTGTCAGCAACAGCAGCCTCATTACATCTACAATATCAGGACAGCAGACTGTGCAGAGAGGCCCGTTCGGCCCATTTACATTGCAGAGACAACGGCCAATGGGCATTTGCCCGAATTCCCATATGACCAGCCTGGGCCTGACAGCACTGCCCCAGAAATCAACTTTATATTATAAGGCAAACAGGGTCGGACTGGCCCGGCGGGACACTGGGAAAAACCATGTGGTCCCGAACCTCATGGGCCTCCACCGGGCCAGACCCCCTGTCCCGATATTTGGATTCTACCAAAAAAAAAAAATGATTTAAACGAGCGGATCTCCCCCAGATATGCCTACAGTGAGCAATATCGGGCTGTTCCAATCGTGGGCCCTAGGGCCCAATGATCTGCTCGTAGTGGTTCCGATATAGGTGGTCTGAGTGTGGGACGCATAGATGCGGGCGCTATCCAATGGGATTTTTTAACCTGCCCGATATCAATTGAATATCCATTCAAAGGAGAAAAGGCTCTGTTTACACAGCAGATAAGCTCTGTAGAGCATAATGGTATCTGTTATCCATTATTTAACCTGTGCCATATAGCCTTTTTCCAATTACCGCCATTGCTACACAGCAGCTAGTTAATATGAACTATAGTTGGGTTTCTGAAGCAAACAGATCAGGTTTGCCAGTGCAGGGCAACACTACATGATATTTTCATTACTTTAAAACACTAATTTTTTGGTGTTGCTGTTCCTTTAAAATGCACAGACCATTTTAGCAGATTGAAATTCAGGGATTTCCTCTAAATGCTGCCTTATACAGTTAGGTCCATAATTATTTGGACAGACAACTTTTTTTTCTGTACATTACCACAATGAATTTTAGTTCCTCACATTTTTATGCAATCTTTTTGTTCAACCCACTGAATTAAAGCTGAAAGTCTGCAGTTCAACTGCATCTGAGTTGTTTCATTTTAAATTCATTGTGGTAATGTACAGAAACAAAATTAGAAAAAAAAAAGTTTGTCAGTCCAAATATTTATGGACCTAACTGTATGTACCTAGGCAAGAGCCCACACTGGACAGCAAAAAAAGGTTCACCAAAATGTATTGGTGAACCTGTTTAAACACCACAGTTCTCCCTGACAGAACTTTGTAAAAAAAAACATAAAATGACTTGTTATGTATTATTTTAAACATACATCTTTATAAAAATCCACAAAAGCAACATTTTGATAACTTAATGATTTAATTGGTTTGACAAGAATATACACAGCTCCGGGCTCCAGTCTGACAATGTACACACTTTTCTTGTAGGAACGATACTGTACAAAGCCACCATCAGACATAGATAAACGTTTCCCAGAAATCAAACGCTCAGAGTCTCTTACCGCATGGAGATAAAACCCCCACAAATTAAATATTTTTCAGTCCACAAGACAATATTTATTGATAGACCAGTAAAAAAAAAAGAAAAAAAAAAACCCTCCCCAGTAGAATTTATAAGAGCAAAGCTCCATATCCAAATGTCTGTTTGATGCCATCAAAATAGTATCTTTTCCAGCCTTCTTTGGTACGCTCCTCTTCACCCTGTGGGACACCACGAGCTTCCATCCGCAGCTCCGTCTCCCCACCTTTGTCTGTGAAAGTCAGAGTGATGGAAGCATGATGACCTGAAAATGGGGCAGGAAAAAAAAAAATCAAGATCAAGGAATTCTATATAAAAAATTGTATTTAAAAAGGAAAAAATTGCCTTCTTTTACTTTCCTACTTTCTTTTCCAATAAAAGGGTTTAACCACATTGTACAGCTGGTGCTAAATTTGAATCTTTCTAAACCCCAATAGCATATACATGTGGAGGTTTATTTATTAAAGGTCAGATTTTAGTGGTTTTACAAAGTTACATACGTTAGTTGAGTTGGGTTGAAAAAAGACCAAAGTCCATCAAGTTCAACCCCTCCAAATGTAAGCCAGCGCACATACCTACACACACCCACTGTAACAATATATACTTTACCAATATCTATATTAATTGTAGATTAATTGTAGATTATAGTATCACTTTAGCCTTGGATCAAGATTCAGAAATCATCCAAGTCCTTCTTAAAGGAACAGTTCAGTGTAAAAATAAAAACTGGGTATCTGTGGAAGATAAAAAAAAACAAATTCCAATATAGTTAGCCAAAAATGTAATGTATAAAGGCTGGAGTGACTGGGTGTCTCAGATAACAGAACAGAACACCACTTCCTGCTTTTCAGCTCTCGAACTCTGAGTCAGTGACTTGAAGGGGGGCCACATGGGACATAACTGTTCAGTGAGTTTGTAATTGATCCTCAGCATTCAGCTCAGATTCAAAAGCAACAGTTATGACCTATGTGCCCCCCTCAAGTCACTGATTGGTTACTGCCTGGTAACCAATCAGTGGAAACCAAGAGAGCTGAAAAGCAGGATGTACTGTTCTGTTATGTTAGACATCCAGTCAATCCAGAATTTATACATTACAATTTTGACTAACTAACTATATTGGAGACATTTTTTATTTTGCACAGCCTATTTACCCAGTTTTTATTTGCAACAAAATCCAGCAGTGCATTCAACAGCCTGACTGTGAAGAACCCCCCTACGTTGCTTCAAATAAATGTTCTTTTCCTCTAGTCTAAAGGGGTGGCCTCTGGTCCGATGATACATTTTATGGAAGAATAGATCTCCAGCTAGCTGTCTATAATGCCCTTTCATGTAATTATAAAGAGTAATCATGTCCCCTCGCAATCGTCTTTTCTCCAGAGAGGGCAGAGGTTTTTGTAACCATGACTAAACTCACAAAACTCTAAAAACACTATTTTCATTTAATCCACTAAAAGCTTTGATTTTAAAAAGTCAGAACAAAACAAAGTGCTGAACGATTTGAGAAAAAAATCTGAATACCACGAAAAGCTCTAAAAATTTGAGTTTTTCAGACAATTTGTAGCAAAAAAATCCAAAAAACGTAACATTCAGATTTTAAAAATTGTTCCATAGGACCAGGGCTCCTCCCATTGACTTCTACAGCACCTTGACTTTTGCTCACTCACTTTTGCTTGGCGAAGTTTAGCAAGAGTTTCGTGTTTTACATAACACTTAATTCTCAAATTTTAAAATCTTTCAAGAAATATAGGAAAACCACACATTTTTCGTACTTCGTTGAGAAAATAAAAACCAATTTGATTGTTAGTAAATGGACACACCACAATCTGGTGGAAATTATTTCTCATATAGTGAATTCTAAGTAGACCTGGACATATCTGGTAGGCCCATTTATCAAAGTCCAAATTTATCTTAATATTTTCTGAAAAGAACTCCCAACAAAATCTGCACAGGTTTTTTCCTTCTTATTTATTAATACACTCTCCTGAAAATTTTGTTTGTGGGGGGAAAAAAAAAAAAAATCGTTACGAAATAGTGAAAAAAAAATGAATCATACGCGTTTTCCGCCTGAAAACTTAAAGGAAAACTATACCCCCCAAACAATGTAGGCCTCTATAAAAAGATATTGCATAAAACAGCTCATATGTAAAACCCTGCTTCATGTAAATAAACCATTTTCATAATAATATACTTTTTTAGTAGTATGTGCCATTGGGTAATCATAAATAGAAAATTGGCATTTTAAAAACAAAGGGCCGCCCCCTCGGATCATACGATTCACTATGCACACAAACATAACGAATAAACCATACATGTTAAGTCACATGAGCCAATTAACAGACAGAGTTTTGTCTGTTGCTTAAACACTTCTTCCTGTTACAGTTAGAGTTGTAGTATTTCTGGTCAGGTGATCTCTGAGGCAGCACACAGACCATCACAAAATAGTGGTTCAAGGCAAGAGATGTAAAAGGGCAAGATTTACTTAAATATAGTAGGGATGCACCAAATCCAAAAATCCGAACCTCCGAATCCTTTGCAAAAGATTTGGCCGAATACCGAACCCTAATTTGCATATGCAAATTAGGGGTGGGAAGGGGAAAAATGTTTTACTTCCTTGTTTTGAGACAAAAAGTAATGTGATTTCCCTCCCCGACCCTAATTTGCATATGCAAATTAGGATTCAGATTCGGTTCGGCCAGAAGGATTCGGTCGAATCCAAATCCTGCTGAAAAAGGCCAAATCCTGGATTCGGTGCATCCCTATTATATATGCCAGTTTGGTAAAATTCTTTAATATGCCACTTAATATGATATGAACTATCTTTTGCTTAAGTGTTCATTTTGGGGGTATAGTTTTCCTTTAAGTTTTTTTTCTGATTTTTTCGCCCGAAATCTTTGGATTATTAAACAAAACCCAGTGCAGATCAAAATATCTTTGGGACTTCTCCCATTGACTTATATGCAACTTCGGCAGGTCCGTAATGCTGAATTTTCAGATTCTGACTTTTTCCATCTTCAGGGTATAATAAATCCCAATATATTGGTAAAACAAAAAAAAAAAAAAAAAAATCAGAGTTATTTAGAGTAAATAACCCCCAAAAGTCTATTGTGGCCATTTTGCTTAAAATAAACTGGAGCTCATACACTTATATAGTGGCTACAGATGACATATTTAATTTGTACCAACAAACTGAAGCCCATGAAATTATTCATTGCCACACAGCAAGCAAACACAGTAGTTCTTAAGTATGTTCTACACGCAGCAATAGAGCAGCTAAATGGCCTTCTAATAATTTGGGAGTTGTGACTAGCCAGTGCTAGTGTAAATCTAGAAGGGGTGGATGATGGTCCCAGTATTTCCTCAAGAAATGTAGGACAGGTGATGGGTGCAAATAAATAACTATTTTCTTACCTTGTGGCCAAGATTTAAACCTCCAAGACATTACAATATGTTTCTCGGGTTCCTGCAAACAGAGCAGTCATTATGATAAGAGTCTGTGCACTTAAGCCTAACAAATAAACCGGTTCTTTCACTTAGAACATGGATGGAACATATACTTACATATACAGTAGACCTATTTATCATGCTTTGTACAACAATGGAGAAAAACATCACCGGTGATATTGCCCATAGCAATCGACCAGATCTTTGCTTTTGTTTCTAACTTGTAGGGGACTGCGGAAATCTAATTGCTATGGACAACATGTTTCTCTCTATTGTTTTACACCGCATGGAAAGGCCCCTAAATTTAAAAGTGTGAAATGTAAAGTATTATGTAATATCATAATGTGTGCATTAGCCTTCTGGATTATTTGGATGATGGCCAGCAGTAAATGTTATCTATGTGGTATAATCCTGTTGCATTATACAGGTCAATGCAATGCAATGATAATGCAAGTAATTACATTATAAGCTTTATTTCCAGATCTTTACAAATGTCTACCGTGAGGGGCTTGGCTGCTGGCTTTAGGGTAAAAAAGGGGGCGGGGATTCCGTTTTAATTTCTTTTTGTACACTCACCAATTCTTTAAATTCTCCGCTGACATTTCCTCCCAGAAGCTGGAACTTGCCACCTTTATCTGCTGTTAAGGACGCAGGGGCATGGGTAAATCCTTGCACTAGCTATAAAGTGACAGATAAGTCAGAGAAAGTTAAAGGAAAACTATAACCCCAAAATGAATACTTAATCAACAGTTTATATCATAATAAAGAGGACCTGTCACCTTGAGACATGAGTAATATATAGCTTTCCCTCCTTAGTTAAACCCTTTAGTCGGCTGTTTTTGTCTATATCCAAAACGGATTAGAAAATATCCTACATGTAAAAAGTGTTTCACAGGCGCTGCCATCTTGAAACAGGACCCCTTTGTTTTCTGTGTGTGGGCTGAGCCAAACTGCCAAATCTCATGCATGCTTAGTCATAGAGTATACTCGGTGACAGACATTCTCTGCACAACTCATGTCACACCAGGACTTGATATTCTATTAGGATTGTTTGAAACACCTTCTATATTAGCACATTGTGTGAGCTACTACTAAAAATCTCAAACTATGAAATTACCAAAAGGCTAAAACCTACTAAGAATGTGCAGTCCTTGGGGCTCATTTATAAACACTGGGCAAATCTGCACCTGGGTAATAACCAATTAAATGTTTGATTTCATCATTCAACCTGTAGCTGCCTGTAAAAAGCCAGTCACTAATTGGTTGCTATGGGTTACTGCCCAGGTGCAGAAAGAAAGGAATACCCTCGCACACCCTGGCCGTCCTGTCCTAAACGAATCCCAGGTGCTCAGTGAAGGAGGTGCTGGCAGCCTCGAGTTCAATGTGAAAGGGAGAAGAATCACCGGCACAACGTGGGTATTTCTAGCAGGGAGAACCCTTGCTCGTTTATTGCGGATGCAACGTCTTTGCCCAGGTGCAAATATGCTCAGTGTTTATAAAAGAGCCCCCTTTACCATAAAGTCAACCCCAAAATAAAAATGTGCCTAGTAAAAGAATTAATTCTAAGCAACTTTCTAATATATATTTATTAAAGATGTTCATGCTTTACTCCTGGAAGTCTTATTTCCCCAGCAGCAAAGGCAGTTCTCTTAATCAGCTGCCTTGTCTTAGTTGTATCCACAGGGCAGAGAATAGAGACGGACATCCAGTACACATACAAATAATTTGAAAACCATAGAAAATTGTATATTGCAAAGCTAGAAGAACATTTTATTTTATAAGGCAAACATTTTTTTTTTGCGTTGACATCCCTTTTAAAGGGGTGTTCGCTTTTTTGTATTAAGTAGATATGGATATTCTGAGACAACCTGCAGTTGGTTTTCATTATTATTATTTGTATTTTTTGAGTTATTTAGCTTTTTATTCACCAGCTCTCCAGTTTGCAATTTTAGCAATCTGGTTGCTAGGGTCCAAACTATCATTGCAACCATGCGCTGATTTGATTAAGAGACTGGGATATGAAAAGGAGAGGCCTGAATAGAAAGAGGAGTAATAAAAAGTAGCAATAACAATAAATGTGTAGCCTTACAGAGCATTTGTTTTTTAGATGGGGTCAGTGACCCCATTTGAAAGCTGGAAAGAGTAAGAAGGTGGCAAATAATTCAAAAACTAAAAAAGAAATAACGAAGACCAATTGAAAAGTTCCTTAGAATTAGCCATTCTATAACATACTCAAAATTAACTTAAAGGTAAACCAACCCTTTAAGGCAAAAAGGAAAGAAATTGCAAGGGGACTAATCTCCTTTTTTGTCTGGGCCATTATATCGGGACATTGTGTATCACATAAAAGGATACGTGTTCCCTCAGCAGCGTTACAGCATTATGTTCTGCTCTAGAGTGTGTTCTGCCAGGGGTTAAAAGCATAGCCAAAAATGGAGAGGGGAGTACGACTTCAGTAAGAAATGCAGCAATGCAAAAGGCTAACAGTATGGAAAACAATGTTACAATGCCCCCCCCCTCCTGCAAAGTACAATTATTTATGTCCCACTCCTACTACGCAAAACACTGCTTTCCATGACCCCTCAATGCCCCTTTATCCTTATGTACTTCTATGCCCCTTCACCTTCCAAGTTTCTCGATCCACAGTGTCAATCTATCTCCAAGCACATTCTTTTCCACAATCTCCTTTCTCCGTGCTTGCCCCCCCACTGCCTTCCACATTATTTATTATAATATGCAGGGGGGTAACGGAGCTTTAAACTTTCCTCACTAATACTCCGTTAAGAAGGGACAGGATTGCGTAGGGATACATTGCAGCTCCGAGGATTCAAACGGGTGGGAGGTGAAATCTCGTATAGTTTTTCAGCAAAAAAGTGACAGGTTTCCTTTAAGTGGCATATTAAAGAATCTTACCAAACTGGAATATATATTTAAGTAAATATTGCCCTTTTACATCTAGTCTTGAGCCACTATTTCGTGATGGTCTGTGTGCTGCCTCAGAGATCACCTGACCAGAAATACAACTTTAACTGTAACAGGAAGAAGTGTTGAAGCAAAAGACAGAACTCTGTCTGTTAATTGGCTCATGTGACCTAACAAGTATGGTTTGTCTGCACAGTGAATCGTACGATCCCAGGGGGCGGCCCTTATTTTTTAAAATGGCAATTTTCTATTCATGATTACCCAATGGCACATACTACTAGAAAAGTATATTATGAAAATGGTTTATTTACATAAAGCAGGGTTTTACACATGAGCTGTTTTATGCAATATCTTTTTATAAAGACCTACATTGTTTGGGGGGTATAGTTTTCCTTTAAGGACATTGTTATGAGGCATAAGCAGGCCCGGACTGGCAATCTGCGAGTTCTGGCAAATGCCAGAGGGGCTGCTATAAATTGCCATAGAAAGTCAGTATTTAGTGGGCTGGTGGGGGTTGTTTGGGCCTCTGTGTGGGCTGATTGGGCCTCTGTGTACCTGAAATGCCAGGGCCTATTTTAATTCTCAGTCCGGACCTGGGCATAAGCACTTAAATGAACGTTTCACCTTTAAATTAACTTTGAGTATGCTATAAAAAGGAAAATTCCAAGCAACCTTTAAATTGGTCTTCGTTATTTATTTTGTATAGTTTCTCCATTATTTGCCATCTTATTATAACTCTTTCCAGCTTTCATATGGGGGTCACTGACCCCATCTGAAAACAAATGCTCTGTAAAGCTGCAAATGTATTATTGCCAGTTGTTATTAATGATCTTTCTGTTCAGGCCCTCTCCTATTCATATTCCAATCTCTTCTTCAAATCAGTGCATGGTTACTAGGGTAATTTGGACCCTAGCAACCGCAACTGCAAACTGAAGCGCTGCTGAAAAAAAAAAAACTAAACTCAAAAACCATAAAAAATACAAATTCTTTCAGTAAATCACACTCTACATCATACTAAAAGTTAACTCAAATGTGAACAGCCCCTTTAGGCACTTAATGAAGAACTAAATGTTTGCATATTATTTGTAAATGCTATAGAAAGACAGCCCTCATCCATGATCTACACCGGATTTATCTGCATATTGCTGTCAAGACTCAGAATCAGCAGTGACAAGAAAATGCAGCCAACTGCTTTCTCATGTGAACATCTGGAATCTCTCCAAGTGAACACTGTTGGGTGGTGGTTCACCTTTAAAATAACGTTTAGTATGATGTAGGTTTTCATTTTGTATTATTTGTGGTTTTCGAGCTATTTCTTTTTTTTCCTTTTCTCCAACAGCTTTCCAATTTGCAATTTCCGCAGTCTGATTGTTAGGAAATTACTCTAGCAACCATGCATTGATTTAATTAAGAGACTGGAATATAAATAGTAGTAATAAAAAGTAGCAATGACTGACAACATGAAGGGTGAAACTTTCCCAGTTATGAAGACCATACAATCTATTATGACCAAATTAAGGAAAAAAAAACCCAATGGTGTTTTATAATAGAAGTGTTTGTTACATTACCTCTTGCCGGGTGAGCACTCTGTACAATTCTTCGGGTGAAGTCAGGAAAGTGTCCTTTATGGTCACCTTGCAAGTTGGTATTTTAACCCCTGCATTTTGACAGGTTTGGGTTTTACTTGTCTGTGGCTAGATGAATAAATGGGAAAGAATTACACTTGACGAGTGAAATATACTTTGATTTCTGATCTACAAAAAAAACACTGATATGCAGAAATATAGTGCATTGAGTGATGTCAACAGGTCCCCAGTCTTGCACTGCATTGCTTTACTCTACATCTATGAATGAAACCGACAAGCCTGGAAAGATTTAAAATCCTTCTTACCATGTTTGTCTCAGTTTTCTGTTTTATTTCTGAAATGTTATGTGAAACACCATTTGCTGTGGGAAGGATCATTCCTTGAGTAAACTCTAAAAAAACCCCATAAAATTAGTTATTAGCAAGAGAATGAATACAATATATACAAAATACATAACAGAAAACCCTAATCATCATGCACATCTATGACTTCATCTTCCTAATTAGTACATTTATTCAGCAGAATACCATACAGATGAACTGTAGGCTTGTAACAATCCCCAAAAGTGTTACCCACATTTAAACTATATTACCAGGATTATGTTCCTTTAAATTCAGCAACTGATACTTTTTCTAAAAGTAAACATACATGGAAATAAAACTACATAATGCAGTATACAAATGCTTTTCAAGGAAAAGCTGTTTATTATTTTATTCCAGGTTCTTATAAAAAAAATTTTGACACTATAGATAATTAGGTGGTGTTAAGCTGGCCATAGCAGCAAAGATCCGATCGTACAAATCCTCGATTTGTATGATTTCTGGGCCGTGTGTGGAGAGTCCCGACATTTTTCGTCCCATGGAGATCAGTCGTTTGGTCAATTGGACAGGTCAAAAGATTTCTGTCGGCTGCCGATAATTTCTCTGCATGTATTGCTGATCGGACGTTTTCAGTGGGAGACTGTCACTAGCTTTGTCGGACATGAACTTTCGTACGATTGTGGTCAGGGGCAGAACTTTGGCTGATCTGTTCTTTTACTACTTTATTTTAACTGAAGGTTAGTGGCAGGTCCTCATTCGAGGATTCAAACGATCGGATCTTTGTGTCTACAGCCAGCTTTAGCCTATTTGTCTCATTAAATTGTATTGTTTTTGCCTAGAGTAATTACAGCAATTCATGGGTACCTGAACAAATAAGGTAGCAGATAGCACCCCTAGATGTAGTGTCTCAACAGCCTTTCTCTACAAGACACTCCATTGACATCCTCTCTCATCCACTGCATGTACAAGGTTTACCTTGATATCCTCACAGACAATTACTTCGACTGATTTTCAAACAAGCACACCCTTTTTGCTGGTATTCAGAAAGTCTGTATTCACAGGCGAAATGTAAAGAAATCCTGAGCCTCTGCATCTGTGAACTTGGAATGTACAAGCCAACTTGCATATGCTGTGCAGTTCACTCTACACTTACTACCTAATCCGTCCTTGTGCCTAAAAAATTGCAGTCTTTAATCTTAGGGAAGTTTTTTTATTAAATTAAATTAGTGTTTTCTTTGGGGGGGGCAGTAATGGGGCCACAAAAGTTTGCTTTTAAAATTCATTTCTGACTTTGTACAGCATTTTTATATATTTGCGCACAGAATTAAAGTCAACAGTACAATGAGCAGTGTGCATAGGAAGCTTGGTTCCCATTCAGCAGAAGTAGTTGCCAGTAGTTAATGACATTGAAATCCCAGACACACCCATAATAATCATCTGCGTGCCATTACAAAAGTGATTGCTAAGCAATTTTCACTGAGCTAATGTCTGACATTTTAAGGAAAATAGGCGTTTACGAGTTCTCCACAGTTCAGTAAACCTCCCAGATATCTTTCCACAGGTATAGGATTTTAGAGGCACACTTATCAAAAGGAAAAGGGGTAAGAATAGGGTTGCCACCCTGCCGGTGAAACACCTGCCAAGGCCAGGGATGGTATTACAAATTTACCGGCAATGTAGCTGGCGGTAAATTTGTAATACTCCTAACAATAGCCCTTGGCCCACTCCTATTCGTCAAAATGTAACTTTTGTTGCCTTCTGGCCAATCACGCAATCTGGCTCCGCCCCTTTTACAGCATGACCCGCCCCCTTTTACACCACTGCACGCCCCATTGTTCCCGCGGCCACCACGAGCCTGTGGAACTTTTATTAAAAGTTGGCAACCCTAAGCAAGAAAAAGTCTGTGCACGAATATGTAGGGATGCACCAAATCCTTTGCGAAAGATTCGGCCTAATACTGAACCAAATTTGCATATGTAAATTAGGGGTGGGAAGGGGAATACATTTTTTACCTCCTTGTTTTATGACAAAAAGTCACGTGATTTTCCTCCCCCCCGCCCCTAATTTGCACATGCAAATTAGGATTCGGTTTGGCCGGGCAGAAGGATTAGGCCGAACGAATCCCGATCCGAATCCTGGATTCGGTGCATCCCTACTAATATGTATAGGAATTTTAGGGGCATAGACACAGCAATTGACAAGACGGCTATAGCAATAAAATTTGTTGTAAGTGCTTCGATTTTTTTTTTTTAATTTGAAAGAACAATCATCACATTAGCTTTAGGATGTTTATTAGCTGAATGGCCTTAGGTTGAACACCATTGCTGAGCAGTGATATTTTTATATTTATAGCAACAAAACTCTGGATTTGCCCTACTGCAGTTGACATATAACAGGC
Organism: Xenopus petersii; assembly: GCA_038501925.1. Taxonomy (NCBI): domain Eukaryota; kingdom Metazoa; phylum Chordata; class Amphibia; order Anura; family Pipidae; genus Xenopus; species Xenopus petersii. The sequence goes on from CM076687.1 coordinate 82,377,208, forward strand.
AATAATAATTTGCTCAATGTGTGCTCTTACTCCTGATTATAGATACGTTCGTTAAGTACTTAAAATCCTCACACTCCATCTATGATTAGTACAGGGCCTAAGTTTGTATTGCTAGAATGTATTATAATGTCACTAAATGTCATTTCTGCCATTACCTGATTTTAGCATGGATATGTACTGAGCCACTGCTTCCCGTATTTGCTTGCTTCCCTGCTTTCTCATTACACCAATCAGGTTCGTTTCAGGCTCATCCTTAGCCATGGACACTCTGATCTGCAGAGCAATGGGTAGGATACAAAATTAAAGTGGTTTAATCATCTTGTTGAATACAAGAATTGTTAAAATCATGTGACTTTCATCACACAATTAATATTTTTTTAACCCTTCCTTGTCTTAATCTGCATAAACAAAGTCCATCAAGAAAGGATTCACCCTGGCACTATGGAGTCTAAGAGGCACATTTATCAAAGGTCGAATTTCGAGTTTTTAAAAACTCCCCTAAACTCCCATAAATTCTAAATTTATTTAAAAAAAAAAAAAAAAAAAAAAAAAATTTAACTTTTCAAATGCTGATGAATTAGATCTACCCGAAAACTGGAATCGAATTCAATTCGAATTAAAAATAACTCGAATGTCAGGAAGGCTGCTAACAAATTGAACCCCTGATGTCTCCCATTGACTTAAACAGCAATTCGGCAGGTTTGAGGTGGTGAACAGATTTGAGTTCTTTAAGGCCCAGAGTATGATAAGTCCCGAAAATCAAATTTGATGTTTTTTTAAAAACTTGAATTGAATTTGAATAACTACCTAGTCGATTTTGACAGATTTGACCATGAAAAAAAAACGAATTTAGAATGTTCAATTCGACCCTTGATAAATCTGCCCCAAGTGATAATTTTACCTAACAGAAGTTACCTACTAGAATGAAGTTAGCATTTCTTTGTTTTAAGGCTGTATCCAGTCACGCCATTACACACTGCTCAGACACTAGGATTTGAGGACTAAATAGTGTTGCAGTTACGCTTACCTCTACTTCACTGGGATCATTTTCATCTGAAAGGTTTGGAATTTCCACATATCCTTTGTATTTTACACCAGACTTTGAGACCCCTGCAAAATAAGACAAAATAATATATGCGTGGCCCACAAAAGTTAAGATAATAATTTTACACAAATGCCTGTTTGCCCATACATAAGATATATAGCATGACTGAAAACCCCTCTTATAAGGGTGGTCCACCTTCAAAACACTTTTTTCAGTTCAGTGGTTTTCAGATCATTCACCAAAAACCTTTCAGTTGATTTCCATCTTTTATCTTTTTACAATTTTCCCAAAATTTAAGTTGAAAGTTGAATTTTCCTGTCTCTAGTGTTTTAATCAGGAAGCTCAGTTTCAGTCTGACAGCTCAGTGATCCAGGGGCATTTGGAACTTATACAAGTTGATACGTTTAGTTGATACGTTTAGTTGATACGTTTAGTTGATACGTTTAGTTGATACGTTTAGTTGATACGTTTAGTTGATACGTTTAGTTGATACGTTTAGTTGATACGTTTAGTTGATACGTTTAGTTGATACGTTTAGTTGATACGTTTAGTTGATACGTGAAAACTCCTATTTATTAAATGCAGTGTGGAAAAGGAAAATCATAGTGACAAATTCAGACCCCTGTTGAAAGCCCACTTGACAAATCAAGCAATATTGCCGGTTGATTTAAATCCTCTCAACAACAATAAAAACATTCTTCTAGATAAGCCACAATAACGTTTTTTTAAACATTTAGGGGTAGATTTTTCAAAGATCGAGGTGAATTTTTTAAGTAAAAAAAATTTGAATTTCAAGCTATTTTTTTGTGTACTTCTATTAGGGAATAGTCCAAATTCAATCTGACTTTGAAAAAAATTTGAATATCGAAATTTATCATGTACAGTCTCTTTAAAAATTCGACTTCAACCAGTCGCCATCTAAACCCTGCTGAATTGCTGTTTTAGCCCATAGGGGACCACCTAGAACCTTTTTGGAGTCAATTGGTGGACTCTGAAAAGCTTTCGAATTCGATCTAATGCACTATTACTTTGATTCGTACGATTCTAATTTGACCGAATACAGACCAAATCGATCAAAAACTGATCTTTTTGAATTTCGAAGTTTTTCAAATTCGACCCTTGATAAATAGAAAATTTTAAAAAATTACTGAAAAGGGTTTTAGATCACAGGGTTTTTTTTTTTTTTGGCTGGGGCAAAGCATCATTCATAAAAACGCAAAAAATATTTTTTATTGTGTATGTTTTCTTGGAGAAAATCTTAATATATATTTATATATATTTCAATGTTTAAATGGCAACACTTAAGAGTGACAACACAAATAACCAAATTTAGAATAAAAACATTCATGTGGTGAATAATGAAAGCTATTTAACAGTTTCCAGAATGTTCTTGGTGTATAATAAACTGCTCACCTGTCCAGTTCAGCTTGATATCCCACTCATAGAAGAAAATTAGTTTTCCTTTTCGGTTGTTGATAGATGCTTCCCCTTCCAGCTTGCTTACTTCCGTTATATCACATGTCCCTTCCTCACTTTCCACTCTTATGCCCATCATTAGTTCTTTAATTTTGGCCAAGGACCAACTAGTGGCGTCTCTTTCAGTCCTGAGGAAAAATATAGAAATTTAGAAGAATTGTTATTAATCTTTGCAGCTAAACAAGTCACTGTCATTCAAGCTGCAACATTTTTTTCTTAAACATGTTCACCAAATGTAGTTTTTTCTGGATGTGCCGATATTAATACTGTCAATGTCAGAATGAGTAAGACATGATGTGAGCTCAATGGTGATAGGTACCCTAAAGGAAGTCTTTCGAATATTTATTTTCATATATGGTTTCTTGAGCTTTAAAAACAAAACAAACAGCAAACCTAAATAGATGGATCTCAATATCTCAATCTCTTTTAAAGGAACAATAACACCAAAAACTGATCATGTTTTAAAATAACAATACAGTAGAACCCCCATGTTATGTTTTTCAGGGGACCAGAAAAAAAATGATGTAAAATCCAGGAAAATGTAAAATCAGGGAAATTATGCATAATATATAGGTGGGACCACAAAACAACTGAGGGAAAACTTAAAAACTGTTCTGCTGTATAATGTACTGCTGCCCTGAACTGGTACAACTGGGGTGTTTGCGTCAGAAACATAATTATAGTTTATATAAATAGGCTGCTGGTTAGCCATGGGGGCAGCTATTCAAAGCTGAAAAAGGAAGAATGTCACAGGATACACAGCAGATAACAGATACTCTCTGTAGTATACAATGGGCTTTTTCTGCACTTATCTGTTATCTACTGTGTATCCTGTGCTTGAATGGCTGCCCCCATGGCTACACAGCAGCTTGTTTATATAAACTATAGTTGTGTTTCTGAAGCAAACACACAAGAGAAAGCGATGGTGAGAGAGGAATAGTGAAGATAAACTTGATTATTTCAGAAAAAATGCAGAATTTTTAATTGATTGTATTTAGAAAGTGTTTTGCAATATCAGGAAACCGTTTAATTTTCATTTCAGCAATAGTTGTCCTTTAAGGGTCAGGCCACACGGGCAGATTCGGGGAGATTAGTCGCCAGGCGACAAATGTCTTCTTCTTAGGGAGAGACAATCTCGCCTGAACTGACTTCCCCCTGCCCTCGGCTAAAATGAAAATCGCCTGCGGAAATGCACATATGGCGCTTCGTTTTCCGAAGTCGCCCAAAGTTGCCTCACGAGGAAACTTCAGACGACTTAGAAAAACAACATGTGAATTGCCGCAGGCGAATAATTGTTGCTGGGGCGACTAATCTCCCCGAATCTGCTTGTGTGGCCTGACCCTTCTATAACACAAAGAGCACATGTTTAACAGCAACATTTTTCACCCTCATTCCAAACATCGTGCCAATAAGCAAGTGTATTAATGGCAGTGCAAATGTTCTGCTCATTAAAATGTAGAATAAATAATGTACATACATATAAGGAGCGGTTAGCCTTTAGGATTGTTAGGTACTTTTGTTGCAAATGCATTGGAAGGTACCAATAAACGAATGAATGAATTGATTAACTTACCAGTGCCAATTGTTCACGTTGGTGGCATCGGCTCTCATCTCAACGATCCACCGAGGATCCCCCTCTCCCCACTTTGCCATGGCTAAACCAATGAAGAACTAACTGCAAGACACTATGCTGCTATTTGTGCCTGTCACAGCTCTTCTATATTGTTCCCAGCTCCGTTTTTCCTGCCACCCTCTGCCTATTGGTTTGATCTAAACATCCATGAAGCCTCTCGGAACCCGTTGTAGAATCTCTCCCGCTCCCCGGCGCGCTCACACGTTTCTCCTCCCTGGGTTCCTGTGACATATATGTACCAGCCTCTGTAGAAACTACTAGAAACGCCTGGAAAGCCGGCTCAATGTTTTTCCGGTGTCTCTACATAAAGTCCCCGCCTTTTCCGCTCTTGGCCGTAGCCACCAAATTTTGCTAGTTCGCCATCTTTCTTTAGGAGACCCCAAAGCGACAGAATAGTATTAGCTATAGACCGTATCTCAGTATTGCCCGCCATAAAAATGGCTGCCGTATCGTTCCATCTGCGCCATTTTGAGTAAAGGCGTGATCCCCAGGGTTGGCTGATTTCCAACCAAAACTGGGCTACTAATATGGGGTCCAGGCCGATTTTAAAAGTACAAACTAGCCAATGTACGGATTCTTGCTACTTTTTGGGCTTTTGGCCTGTTTTTTACTTTGGAAACTTTGCCCTAATGTGCCAAGCCTGCATCTCCCAATGCATGTTGGGTAATGTAGTTTTTGTTCAACAATTTGCAGAATGCCTTGTTTAATAAAAGACTACAATACCCATCATGCAGTGGGACTGACTTGGGTAGAATTTAGGAGTTACCATATATTGGGCTTAGTATTCTTGCATTTTTCCGGTGCCTTTCTTCAATTTTGGGGCAAAAATCTGCTGACCACCAAAATGTCTAGAGGATGAATTGTTTTACCAATATTTATTGAAATTGGATATGTATTTGGGCCTCATGGGGCTCGGGTTGCCACCTTTTCCAGAAAAAATACTGGCCTTCCTATATATTTATCTTTTTTCCCTATTAATAACATTGGGATCAACCATCATTTTTACCGGCCAGGTGGCAGTCCGCTGCCCTACATGGGGCCCCTATTAGGGTTGCCACCTTTTAAAAAAAAAATATACAGGCCAGTGGTGGGGGCGGTAACTAAATGGGAAGGCCGTGACGCAAAAAGGGGCTGGCCATGGGTCGTGATGCAAGAATGGGCGGGCCACTTTGCTAGAGGAGCAGAAGACGAAAAAAAAGGTAAGTTACCACCCAAGGGCTAAGGGCTTTTGTAAGGGTATTACAAATTACCGGCAGCTACATTGCCGGTAAATTTGCAATACCGGCCTGGCCCTGGCAGGTGTTTTACCCTAGCCCCTATACCTCCAGGGCCCCCCTCTGTAGTTATGGTGAAGGGGGTGAATCTTTCCCATTTTGCTTCACGGAAAAACGCACAAATCAGTGAAAATTGAAAAATGCGTATTTTCACATACATTCATTTATTTTTTAGACTTTTTTTCCACTGCACATGTTGTGTTATTTTGGGCTACTTTTGAAGTGCCTCTTGGCTATTAGTGGGCTGGTTTTGTAGCTGACTGTGACTGGTTTTGAAAAATTGGCAACCCTGGACATCCCACACTGCACTGGACCATACGGCATTCTAAATGGCTTGGCTAACATGAATCTGTCTGCACTTTCATATGAATTTTATTAAATGGTCCTCAAGCTGCAGTTGTAATAGAAGAACTTAGCCAGTAGGGTTGCCACCTTTTCTGGAAAAAAAAAACGGCCTTCCTATATATTTATCTTTTTTCCCTATTAATAACATTGGGATCAGCCCTCATTTTTACCGGCCAGGCCGGTAAAATACCGGCCAGGTGGCAACCCTATCAGCCAGCCTAAAGTGATTGTTCTAGTTCTCTATCAACCGGAGCTATTACTGTAATAAGTATTTTTTTGGCTACTTCAACCTTCGACTAAGACTTTGACTTAACAAACGTTTAGAACTAAAATTCGTTAGACTATTCGACCATTCGATAGTCGAAGTACTCTTTTAAAAAAAACTATGACCACCTACTTCGCCACCTAAAACCTACCGAGCATCAATGTTAGCCTATGGGGAAGATCCCAATAGGCTTTCTAGCCAATTTCTGATCGAAGGAAAATCGTTCGATCGATGGATTAAAATCCTTCGAATCGTTCGATCGAATGATTATTCCTTCGATCGTCTGATTGAACGATTATTCCTTTGATCATTTGATCGAACGAATAGCGCTAAATCCTTCGACTTTGATATTCGAAGGATTTAACTTCGACGGTCGAATATCGAGGGTTAATTAACCCTTGATATTCGACCCTAAGTAAATGTCCCCCTTAGTGTTTCATATTGCTTATGCTAATACATAGCTGGTGTTTATAGTTTTACTAACTTGCCCATCTCGGTGCTGAGCACAGGTGGCATCCATAGGCTGCTGTATGTAAGAAGAATAAAAAATATTCAGACCGCAAATTCTCTCTTTGTTTTATGTATTGAATCTACCCTTAACATCAGGCTTGAAGGACTTGTGTCTCTATTCTATTTTGAAGTTAGACAACGATCTTCCGTATGTGTATCATTTCATCACATAATTTGGATCTGTTATTATGGCAAGATGGTCATTCCTTGACTATTTTATACATTTTTCGGCGATTTCGGGGAACTATAGTAGTGTTTCTGAAGCAAACACATCAGTTTTACCAGTGCAGGGCAACATTACATGATATTTTCATTATTTTAAAACACTTTCAGTTTCTGGTGTTACTGTTCCTTTAAGCCTTGAACTTCATAGACAGGTGTGTCCAATCATGAGAAAGGTATTTAGGGCTCTTACTCATGAGCGTTTTTACCTGCGCTCCCCTGCGTTCCGTTTTTCGGCGTTCAGCCTCAGGGGAGCGCAGGAATAGACGCATTTCATTATTTCAAATGGGGCTGTACTCACACAGGCGCGTGTAGGACGCAGGAAAAATGCAGCATGTTGCGTCTCAACCTGCGTTCGGCGCCTACATGCGCCTGTGTGAGTACAGCCCCATTTGAAATAATGAAATGCGTCTATTCCTGGGCCCCCCTGCTGCTGAACGCCGCAAAACGGAACGCAGGGGAGCAGGGGAGCGCAGGTAAAAACGCTCATGAATAAGAGGCCTTAAGGTGGCCAATTGCAAGTTGTGCTTCTGTTTGACTCTTCAACAAATATTGTTCAGTATCATGGTTTAGGGGAAGGCTACAAAAAGCTATCTCAGAGGTTTAAACTGTCAGTTTCAACCAGGGCCAGGCCGAACCAGCCAGGCAACCCCGCTGGCCGCATCGTCCCCCCTCTGCCGCGCGCATGCGCACTCGAACCTGAGCACACGCATGCGCACTCACCGGATACGTCACCCCTCACGTAAGCGTGCATGCGCGCAAATGAGCACAACAAGAAAAACTGCAGACCGGACTGGGGTAGGCAGCAGTGAAAGGTACGTGTCTGGCGCCCTTCAAGCTTTGCGCCCTAGGCACATGCCTACTCTGCCTACCCCTAGTTCCGGCCCTGGTTTCAACTAAGGAATGTAATCAGGAAATGGATGGCCACAGGAAAGAACATCTGAATGGCAGGTTAATGAGAACGAAACCCTTTCTGCACTCACGCAAAAACAGAGTCATTTGTTATATGCAAAGGCTCATTTAGACAGGCCACAGTCATTTTGGAACAAAGTGCTTTGTACTGATGAGACAAACATTTAGTTATTTGGTCATAACAAAAATCGCGTTGCATGGCAGAAGAAGAACACCGCATTCCAAGAAAAACAACTGCTACCTACTGGCAGATTTGGTGGAGGTTCCAACATGCTGTGGGACTGTGTGGCTAGTTCAGGGACTGGGGCCCTTGTTAAAGTCGAAGGATGGATAAATTCAACCCAATATCAACAAATTCTTCAGGATAATGTTCAAGCATCAGTCACAAAGTTGAAGTTACACAGGGGTTGGATATTCCAACAAGACAATGACCCGAAACACTTCGAAATCTCAGAGGCATTTATGCAGAGGGAGCAGTACAATATTCTGGAACGGCCTTCACAGTCCCCTGACTTGAATATCATGGAAAATCTATGGGATGATTTGAAGCAGGCTGTCCATGCTCGGCAGCCATCAAATTTAACTCAACTGGAGAGATTTTGTATGGACGAATGGTCAAAAATACTGCCATCCAGAATCCAGACACTCATCAAAGGCTATAGGAGGTGTCTAGACGCTGTTAGATTTGCAAAAGGAGGCTCAACTAAGTATTGAGGTAATATCTCTGTTGGGGTGCCCACATTTATGCACCTGTCTAATTTTGTTATGATGCATATTGCATATTTTCTGTTAATCCGAAAAACTTAATGTCACTGCTAAAATACTACTGTTTCCAGTTTGTTATATATTAAAAGGAAGTTGCTGCTTTGAAAGCTCAGCCAATGATAAACAAAACTCCAAAGAATTAAGAGGGATTCCCAAACTTTTTCATATTTTAGTTGAACAGAAATGTCAAACAATCCTCCTGGTGTGCTATGGGTTCAACACAAGAACCAGGTCACAGTTGTAAGCAGATGAGTAAGAGGAAAAGTAGGTTGGCAGCATACATCTTCTATAGTTTCCCATTATTTCTATAAATGTGTGATGGCTGGCAATACCATTAACCCTTTCCCTGCCAGCCGTTTTGTCCTAGATGCGAACATCTACTGCCAAGCAGTTTTTAGATATTTTGCACTCTTTCACTTTAAGGGCCTTTCCTGGGGTGGTCTTTTAGTTAACCCAGGAAAACAATATATTGTTTTTTTCAGGACAACCTGAACTTTCACAATATGCAAGAATTTTGGTGTAATTCTACTTCTCTAAAAAAATATTGGATTCTAAGTGTCAAAAAAAATGAAAAAAATCATGTTGCACAAAGAACAATCACATATATCAGAAACATCATTCATTTTATGTACGAGAACACAGCCGATTTAGAAAGGTCTATGTCTCCTGAACACGACAATACCAAATATATATAGTTTTATGGAGATTTCTCACTTGTATAGCTCAAAATCTACAAGCAGTACACAACCAAATTTCCAAAGCAACACTCACCCAAACGGCATACTTTTGATTTCAAGGCCAAACATTCCGCTAACAGTAGGTTTACCCTAGAAAACTACCCATTACTAGAAAGAACAGATTCTGGTGAATCAAATATGGGTAGAAATATCTTTGTACTCCAAACCACCAAGTTGCAATTGTTTCCTAAAGTTATAATGTTTTATAAAAATTGGTGAATTTTTTGAAAAATGACCTCAAAGCTTCCACTCTACAGCAACATATCTCCCACACATCATTAGGTATCAATGTAAAACACCCCAAATATAAAATCCTGGGTCCACTGAACAGTTTGATGCCCAATATGAATAGATGTACCCAAGCACGTGGCATAGGAGGCCCCAAAAGGAAGACCACCCGTTTGTTCTGTCATTTCAGATACTGCAAAATCAACACATTTACATTGTTTTGGGGGGGGGGGGCAAAAGTAGAAAACAGTAAGTTCACCCCAGAAAACCATATATTTTCGGAAAGTACACATTCCCACAAATCCAAATTGGGTAGGCATGTCTTTCTACGCCAAAAGTACCAAGCCGCAAATCATTCCTAAATTTGGTGATTTAGGTGACATTTCCAAAAATCACCTCAAAATATCTACCCTGCAGCATCGTATTACCCACATACTTTTAGGTATCAAGACAAATCACCCCAAATATGAAAGCCTAGGGTCCTCTGAACAGTTTGATGCCCAATATGTATAGGTGTACCCAAGCATGTGGCATATAGGGGCCCTAAAATGAAGACCCCCCCTTGTATGTTCTGTCATTTCAGGTACTGCAAAATCAACACATTTACATCGTTTTGGGGGGGGCAAATGTAGAAAAAAGTAAGTTCACCCCAGAAAACCATATATTTTCGGAAAGTACACATTCCCACGAATCTAAATTGGGTATGCATGTCTTTCTACTTCAAAGTACCAAGCCGCAAACCATTCCTAAATTTGGTGATTTTGGGGACATTTCCAAAAATCACTTCAAAATTTCGACCCTGCAGCATCGTATTACCCACATATTTTTAGGTATCAAGACAAATCACCCCAAATATGAAAGCCTGGGGTCCTCTGAACAGTTTGATGCCCAATATGTATAGGTGTACCCAAGCACGTGGCGTATAGGGGCCCCAAAACGAAGACCCCCATATGGTCTGTCATTTCAGGTACTGCAAAATCAACACATTTACATTGTTTTGAGGGGGGCAAATGTAGAAAAAAGTAAGTTCACCCCAGAAAACCATATATTTTCGGAAAGTACACATTCCCACGGATCTAAATTGGGTATGCATGTCTTTGTACTCCAAAGTACCAAGCCGCAAACCATTCCTAAATTTGGTGACTTTGGGGACATTTCCAAAAATGACTTCAAAATTTCGACCCTGCAGCATTGTATTACCCACATACTTTTAGGTATCAAGACAAATCACCCCAAATATGAAAGCCTGGGGTCCTCTGAACAGTTTGATGCCCAATATGTATAGGTGTACCCAAGCACGTGGCGTATAGGGGCCCCAAAACGAAGACCCCCATATGGTCTGTCATTTCAGGTACTGCAAAATCAACACATTTACATTGTTTTGAGGGGGGCAAATGTAGAAAAAAGTAAGTTCACCCCAGACAACCATATATTTTCGGAAAGTACACATTCCCACGGATCTAAATTGGGTATGCATGTCTTTGTACTCCAAAGTACCAAGCCGCAAACCATTCCTAAATTTGGTGATTTTGGGGACATTTCCAAAAATGACTTCAAAATATCTTCCCTGCAGCATCGTATTACCCACATACTTTTAGGTATCAAGAGAAATCACCCCAAATATGAAAGCTTAGGGTCCTCTGAACAGTTTGATACCCAATATGTATAGGTGTACCCAAGCACGTGGCATACAGGGGCCCCAAAACGAAGAACCCCATATGGTCTGTCATTTCAGATACTGCAAAATCAACACATTTACAGTTTGATGCCCAATATGTATAGGTGTTCCCAAGCATGTGGCATATAGGGGCCCTAAAAGGAAGACCCCCATATAGTCTGACATTTCAGATACTGCAAAATCAACACATTTACATTGTTTTTGGGGGGCAAAAGTAGAAAACAGTAAGTTCACCCCAGAAAACCATATATTTTCGGAAAGTACACATTCCCACGAATTCAAATTGGGTATGCATGTCTTTCTACGCCAAAGTACCAAGCCGCAAATCATTCCTAAATTTGGTGATTTTGGTGACATTTCCAAAAATCACCTCAAAATATCTACCCTGCAGCATCATATTACCCACATACTTTTAGGTATCCAGAGAAATCACCCCAAATATGAAAGCCTAGGGTCCTCTGAACAGTTTGATGCCCGATATGTATAGGTGTACCCAAGCACGTGGCATACAGGGGCCCCAAAAGGAAGACCCCCATATAGTCTGTCATTTCAGGTACTGCAAAATCAACACATTTACATCGTTTTGGGGGGGCAAAAGTAGAAAACAGTAAGTTCACCCCAGAAAACCATATATTTTCGGAAAGTACACATTCCAACGAATCCAAATTGGGTATGCATGTCTTTCTACGCCAAAGTACCAAGCCGCAAATCATTCCTAAATTTGGTGATTTTGGTGACATTTCCAAAAATCACCTCAAAATATCTACCCTGCAGCATCGTATTACCCACATACTTTTAGGTATCCAGAGAAATCACCCCAAATATGAAAGCCTAGGGTCCTCTGAACAGTTTGATGCCCGATATGTATAGGTGTACCCAAGCACGTGGCATACAGGGGCCCCAAAAGGAAGACCCCCATATAGTCTGTCATTTCAGGTACTGCAAAATCAACACTTTTACATCGTTTGGGGGGGGGGCAAAAGTAGAAAACAGTAAGTTCACCCCAGAAAACCATATATTTTCAGAAAGTACACATTCCAACGAATCCAAATTGGATATGCATGTCTTTCTACGCCAAAGTACCAAGCCGCAAATCATTCCTAAATTTGGTGATTTTGGTGACATTTCCAAAAATCACCTCAAAATATCTACTCTGCAGCATCGTATTACCCACATACTTTTAGGTATCAAGAGAAATCACCCCAAATATGAAAGCATAGGGTCCTCTGAACAGTTTGATGCCCAATATGTATAGGTGTACCCAAGCACGTGGCATATAGGGGCCCTAAAATGAAGACCCCCCCTTGTATGTTCTGTCATTTCAGGTACTGCAAAATCAACACATTTACATTGTTTTGGGGGGGCAAATGTAGAAAAAAGTAAGTTCACCCCAGAAAACCATATATTTTCGGAAAGTACACATTCCCACTAATCTAAATTGGGTATGCATGTCTTTCTACTTCAAAGTACCAAGCCGCAAACCATTCCTAAATTTGGTGATTTTGGGGACATTTCCAAAAATCACTTCAAAATTTCGACCCTGCAGCATCGTATTACCCACATACCTTTAGGTATCAAGACAAATCACCCCAAATATGAAAGCCTGGGGTCCTCTGAACAGTTTGATGCCCAATATGTATAGGTGTACCAAAGCACGTGGCGTATAGGGGCCCCAAAACGAAGACCCCCATATGGTCTGTCATTTCAGGTACTGCAAAATCAACACATTTACATTGTTTTGAGGGGGGCAAATGTAGAAAAAAGTAAGTTCACCCCAGAAAACCATATATTTTCGGAAAGTACACATTCCCACGGATCTAAATTGGGTATGCATGTCTTTGTACTCCAAAGTACCAAGCCGCAAACCATTCCTAAATTTGGTGATTTTGGGGACATTTCCAAAAATGACTTCAAAATATCTTCCCTGCAGCATCGTATTACCCACATACTTTTAGGTATCAAGAGAAATCACCCCAAATATGAAAGCTTAGGGTCCTCTGAACAGTTTGATACCCAATATGTATAGGTGTACCCAAGCACGTGGCATACAGGGGCCCCAAAACTAAGAACCCCATATGGTCTGTCATTTCAGATACTGCAAAATCAACACATTTACAGTTTGATGCCCAATATGTATAGGTGTACCCAAGCATGTGGCATATAGGGGCCCTAAAAGGAAGACCCCCATATAGTCTGACATTTCAGATACTGCAAAATAAACACATTTACATTGTTTTTGGGGGGCAAAAGTAGAAAACAGTAAGTTCACCCCAGAAAACCATATATTTTTGGAAAGTACACATTCCAACGAATCCAAATTGGGTATGCATGTCTTTCTACGCCAAAGTACCAAGCCGCAAATCATTCCTAAATTTGGTGATTTTGGGGACATTTCCAAAAATCACCTCAAAATATCTACCCTGCAGCATCGTATTACCCACATACTTTTAGGTATCCAGAGAAATCACCCCAAATATGAAAGCCTAGGGTCCTCTGAACAGTTTGATGCCCGATATGTATAGGTGTACCCAAGCACGTGGCATACAGGGGCCCCAAAAGGAAGACCCCCATATAGTCTGTCATTTCAGGTACTGCAAAATCAACACTTTTACATCGTTTTGGGGGGGGGGCAAAAGTAGAAAACAGTAAGTTCACCCCAGAAAACCATATATTTTCAGAAAGTACACATTCCAACGAATCCAAATTGGATATGCATGTCTTTCTACGCCAAAGTACCAAGCCGCAAATCATTCCTAAATTTGGTGATTTTGGTGACATTTCCAAAAATCACCTCAAAATATCTACTCTGCAGCATCGTATTACCCACATACTTTTAGGTATCAAGAGAAATCACCCCAAATATGAAAGCCTAGGGTCCTCTGAACAGTTTGATGCCCAATATGTATAGGTGTACCCAAGCACGTGGCATATAGGGGCCCTAAAATGAAGACCCCCCCTTGTATGTTCTGTCATTTCAGGTACTGCAAAATCAACACATTTACATTGTTTTGGGGGGGGCAAATGTAGAAAAAAGTAAGTTCACCCCAGAAAACCATATATTTTCGGAAAGTACACATTCCCACGAATCTAAATTGGGTATGCATGTCTTTCTACTTCAAAGTACCAAGCCGCAAACCATTCCTAAATTTGGTGATTTTGGGGACATTTCCAAAAATCACTTCAAAATTTCGACCCTGCAGCATCGTATTACCCACATACTTTTAGGTATCAAGACAAATCACCCCAAATATGAAAGCCTGGGGTCCTCTGAACAGTTTGATGCCCAATATGTATAGGTGTACCCAAGCACATGGCGTATAGGGGCCCCAAAACGAAGACCCCCATATGGTCTGTCATTTCAGGTACTGCAAAATCAACACATTTACATTGTTTTGAGGGGGGCAAATGTAGAAAAAAGTAAGTTCACCCCAGAAAACCATATATTTTCGGAAAGTACACATTCCCACGGATCTAAATTGGGTATGCATGTCTTTGTACTCCAAAGTACCAAGCCGCAAACCATTCCTAAATTTGGTGATTTTGGGGACATTTCCAAAAATGACTTCAAAATATCTTCCCTGCAGCATCGTATTACCCACATACTTTTAGGTATCAAGACAAATCACCCCAAATATGAAAGCTTAGGGTCCTCTGAACAGTTTGATACCCAATATGTATAGGTGTACCCAAGCACGTGGCATACAGGGGCCCCAAAACGAAGAACCCCATATGGTCTGTCATTTCAGATACTGCAAAATCAACACATTTACAGTTTGATGCCCAATATGTATAGGTGTACCCAAGCATGTGGCATATAGGGGCCCTAAAAGGAAGACCCCCATATAGTCTGACATTTCAGATACTGCAAAATCAACACATTTACATTGTTTTTGGGGGGCAAAAGTAGAAAACAGTAAGTTCACCCCAGAAAACCATATATTTTCGGAAAGTACACATTCCAACGAATCCAAATTGGGTATGCATGTCTTTCTACACCAAAGTACCAAGCCGCAAATCATTCCTAAATTTGGTGATTTTGGGGACATTTCCAAAAATCACCTCAAAATATCTACCCTGCAGCATCGTATTACCCACATACTTTTAGGTATCCAGAGAAATCACCCCAAATATGAAAGCCTAGGGTCCTCTGAACAGTTTGATGCCCGATATGTATAGGTGTACCCAAGCACGTGGCATACAGGGGCCCCAAAAGGAAGACCCCCATATAGTCTGTCATTTCAGGTACTGCAAAATCAACACTTTTACATCGTTTTGGGGGGGGGCAAAAGTAGAAAACAGTAAGTTCACCCCAGAAAACCATATATTTTCAGAAAGTACACATTCCAACGAATCCAAATTGGATATGCATGTCTTTCTACGCCAAAGTACCAAGCCGCAAATCATTCCTAAATTTGGTGATTTTGGTGACATTTCCAAAAATCACCTCAAAATATCTACTCTGCAGCATCGTATTACCCACATACTTTTAGGTATCAAGAGAAATCACCCCAAATATGAAAGCCTAGGGTCCTCTGAACAGTTTGATGCCCAATATGTATAGGTGTACCCAAGCACGTGGCATATAGGGGCCCTAAAATGAAGACCCCCCCTTGTATGTTCTGTCATTTCAGGTACTGCAAAATCAACACATTTACATTGTTTTGGGGGGGGCAAATGTAGAAAAAAGTAAGTTCACCCCAGAAAACCATATATTTTCGGAAAGTACACATTCCCACGAATCTAAATTGGGTATGCATGTCTTTCTACTTCAAAGTACCAAGCCGCAAACCATTCCTAAATTTGGTGATTTTGGGGACATTTCCAAAAATCACTTCAAAATTTCGACCCTGCAGCATCGTATTACCCACATACTTTTAGGTATCAAGACAAATCACCCCAAATATGAAAGCCTGGGGTCCTCTGAACAGTTTGATGCCCAATATGTATAGGTGTACCCAAGCACGTGGCGTATAGGGGCCCCAAAACGAAGACCCCCATATGGTCTGTCATTTCAGGTACTGCAAAATCAACACATTTACATTGTTTTGAGGGGGGCAAATGTAGAAAAAAGTAAGTTCACCCCAGAAAACCATATATTTTCGGAAAGTACACATTCCCACGGATCTAAATTGGGTATGCATGTCTTTGTACTCCAAAGTACCAAGCCGCAAACCATTCCTAAATTTGGTGATTTTGGGGACATTTCCAAAAATGACTTCAAAATATCTTCCCTGCAGCATCGTATTACCCACATACTTTTAGGTATCAAGACAAATCACCCCAAATATGAAAGCTTAGGGTCCTCTGAACAGTTTGATACCCAATATGTATAGGTGTACCCAAGCACGTGGCATACAGGGGCCCCAAAACGAAGAACCCCATATGGTCTGTCATTTCAGATACTGCAAAATCAACACATTTACAGTTTGATGCCCAATATGTATAGGTGTACCCAAGCATGTGGCATATAGGGGCCCTAAAAGGAAGACCCCCATATAGTCTGACATTTCAGATACTGCAAAATCAACACATTTACATTGTTTTTGGGGGGCAAAAGTAGAAAACAGTAAGTTCACCCCAGAAAACCATATATTTTCGGAAAGTACACATTCCAACGAATCCAAATTGGGTATGCATGTCTTTCTACACCAAAGTACCAAGCCGCAAATCATTCCTAAATTTGGTGATTTTGGGGACATTTCCAAAAATCACCTCAAAATATCTACCCTGCAGCATCGTATTACCCACATACTTTTAGGTATCCAGAGAAATCACCCCAAATATGAAAGCCTAGGGTCCTCTGAACAGTTTGATGCCCGATATGTATAGGTGTACCCAAGCACGTGGCATACAGGGGCCCCAAAAGGAAGACCCCCATATAGTCTGTCATTTCAGGTACTGCAAAATCAACACTTTTACATCGTTTTGGGGGGGGGGCAAAAGTAGAAAACAGTAAGTTCACCCCAGAAAACCATATATTTTCAGAAAGTACACATTCCAACGAATCCAAATTGGATATGCATGTCTTTCTACGCCAAAGTACCAAGCCGCAAATCATTCCTAAATTTGGTGATTTTGGTGACATTTCCAAAAATCACCTCAAAATATCTACTCTGCAGCATCGTATTACCCACATACTTTTAGGTATCAAGAGAAATCACCCCAAATTTGAAAGCCTAGGGTCCTCTGAACAGTTTGATGCCCAATATGTATAGGTGTACCCAAGCACGTGGCATATAGGGGCCCTAAAATGAAGACCCCCCCTTGTATGTTCTGTCATTTCAGGTACTGCAAAATCAACACATTTACATTGTTTTGGGGGGGGCAAATGTAGAAAAAAGTAAGTTCACCCCAGAAAACCATATATTTTCGGAAAGTACACATTCCCACGAATCTAAATTGGGTATGCATGTCTTTCTACTTCAAAGTACCAAGCCGCAAACCATTCCTAAATTTGGTGATTTTGGGGACATTTCCAAAAATCACTTCAAAATTTCAGCATCTGCAGCATCGTATTACCCACATACTTTTAGGTATCAAGACAAATCACCCCAAATATGAAAGCCTGGGGTCCTCTGAACAGTTTGATGCCCAATATGTATAGGTGTACCCAAGCACGTGGCGTATAGGGGCCCCAAAACGAAGACCCCCATATGGTCTGTCATTTCAGGTACTGCAAAATCAACACATTTACATTGTTTTGAGGGGGGCAAATGTAGAAAAAAGTAAGTTCACCCCAGAAAACCATATATTTTCGGAAAGTACACATTCCCACGGATCTAAATTGGGTATGCATGTCTTTGTACTCCAAAGTACCAAGCCGCAAACCATTCCTAAATTTGGTGATTTTGGGGACATTTCCAAAAATGACTTCAAAATATCTTCCCTGCAGCATCGTATTACCCACATACTTTTAGGTATCAAGACAAATCACCCCAAATATGAAAGCTTAGGGTCCTCTGAACAGTTTGATACCCAATATGTATAGGTGTACCCAAGCACGTGGCATACAGGGGCCCCAAAACGAAGAACCCCATATGGTCTGTCATTTCAGATACTGCAAAATCAACACATTTACAGTTTGATGCCCAATATGTATAGGTGTACCCAAGCATGTGGCATATAGGGGCCCTAAAAGGAAGACCCCCATATAGTCTGACATTTCAGATACTGCAAAATCAACACATTTACATTGTTTTTGGGGGGCAAAAGTAGAAAACAGTAAGTTCACCCCAGAAAACCATATATTTTCGGAAAGTACACATTCCAACGAATCCAAATTGGGTATGCATGTCTTTCTACACCAAAGTACCAAGCCGCAAATCATTCCTAAATTTGGTGATTTTGGTGACATTTCCAAAAATCACCTCAAAATATCTACCCTGCAGCATCGTATTACCCACATACTTTTAGGTATCCAGAGAAATCACCCCAAATATGAAAGCCTAGGGTCCTCTGAACAGTTTGATGCCCGATATGTATAGGTGTACCCAAGCACGTGGCATACAGGGGCCCCAAAAGGAAGACCCCCATATAGTCTGTCATTTCAGGTACTGCAAAATCAACACTTTTACATCGTTTTGGGGGGGGGGCAAAAGTAGAAAACAGTAAGTTCACCCCAGAAAACCATATATTTTCAGAAAGTACACATTCCAACGAATCCAAATTGGATATGCATGTCTTTCTACGCCAAAGTACCAAGCCGCAAATCATTCCTAAATTTGGTGATTTTG
The DNA here is from genome assembly GCA_038501925.1 of Xenopus petersii. Classification (NCBI taxonomy): domain Eukaryota; kingdom Metazoa; phylum Chordata; class Amphibia; order Anura; family Pipidae; genus Xenopus; species Xenopus petersii. The sequence continues at coordinate 82,396,031 of CM076687.1, forward strand.
GTGACATTTCCAAAAATCACCTCAAAATATCTACTCTGCAGCATCGTATTACCCACATACTTTTAGGTATCAAGAGAAATCACCCCAAATATGAAAGCCTAGGGTCCTCTGAACAGTTTGATGCCCAATATGTATAGGTGTACCCAAGCACGTGGCATATAGGGGCCCTAAAATGAAGACCCCCCCTTGTATGTTCTGTCATTTCAGGTACTGCAAAATCAACACATTTACATTGTTTTGGGGGGGGCAAATGTAGAAAAAAGTAAGTTCACCCCAGAAAACCATATATTTTCGGAAAGTACACATTCCCACGAATCTAAATTGGGTATGCATGTCTTTCTACTTCAAAGTACCAAGCCGCAAACCATTCCTAAATTTGGTGATTTTGGGGACATTTCCAAAAATCACTTCAAAATTTCGACCCTGCAGCATCGTATTACCCACATACTTTTAGGTATCAAGACAAATCACCCCAAATATGAAAGCCTGGGGTCCTCTGAACAGTTTGATGCCCAATATGTATAGGTGTACCCAAGCACGTGGCGTATAGGGGCCCCAAAACGAAGACCCCCATATGGTCTGTCATTTCAGGTACTGCAAAATCAACACATTTACATTGTTTTGAGGGGGGCAAATGTAGAAAAAAGTAAGTTCACCCCAGAAAACCATAATTTTCGGAAAGTACACATTCCCACGGATCTAAATTGGGTATGCATGTCTTTGTACTCCAAAGTACCAAGCCGCAAACCATTCCTAAATTTGGTGATTTTGGGGACATTTCCAAAAATGACTTCAAAATTTCGACCCTGCAGCATTGTATTACCCACATACTTTTAGGTATCAAGACAAATCACCCCAAATATGAAAGCCTGGGGTCCTCTGAACAGTTTGATGCCCAATATGTATAGGTGTACCCAAGCACGTGGCGTATAGGGGCCCCAAAATGAAGACCCCCATATGGTCTGTCATTTCAGGTACTGCAAAATCAACACATTTACATTGTTTTGAGGGGGGCAAATGTAGAAAAAAGTAAGTTCACCCCAGAAAACCATATATTTTCGGAAAGTACACATTCCCACGGATCTAAATTGGGTATGCATGTCTTTGTACTCCAAAGTACCAAGCCGCAAACCATTCCTAAATTTGGTGATTTTGGGGACATTTCCAAAAATGACTTCAAAATATCTTCCCTGCAGCATTGTATTACCCACATACTTTTAGGTATCAAGAGAAATCACCCCAAATATGAAAGCTTAGGGTCCTCTGAACAGTTTGATACCCAATATGTATAGGTGTACCCAAGCACGTGGCATACAGGGGCCCCAAAACGAAGAACCCCATATGGTCTGTCATTTCAGATACTGCAAAATCAACACATTTATATTGTTTTGAGGGGGGCAAATGTAGAAAAAAGTAAGTTCACCCAAGAAAACCATATATTTTCGGAAAGTACACATTCCCACGAATCTAAATTGAGTATGCATGTCTTTGTATTCCAAAGTACCAAGTCACAAACCATTCCCAAATTTGGTGATTTTGGTGACATTTCCAAAAGTCACCTCAAAATTTCTAACCTGCAGCATCGTATTACCCACATACTATTAGGTATCAAGAGAAATCACCCCAAATATGAAAGCCTAGGGTCCTCTGAACAGTTTGATGCCCAATATGTATAGTGTACCCAAGCACGTGGCATATAGGACCCCCAAAAGGAAGACCCCCATATGGTCTGTCATTTTAGGTACTGCAAAATCAACACATAAACATAGTTTTGGGGGGGAGCAAAGGTAGAAAAATGCACATTCACCCCAGAAAACCATATATTTTCGGATAGTACACATTCCCGCGAATCCAAATTGGGTATGCATGTCTTTGTACTCCAAAGTACCAAGTCGCAAGCCTTTCCTAAATTTGGCGATAAAAGCAACAGTTTTTACATTTTTGAAATTGCCTAAAAATATTGCAATTGGCCGCATTTATTTCACCCTATTTTTTGCATACAATTGTAAAACACCATAAATATTGATGCCAAGGGTCTACTGAACAGTTTGATGCCCAATATGCATTGATATACCAAGGCAGCTGGCATATGCGGACCCCAAATGAAAATAGTGCATATGATTTACTCCGCTGCCGATTCGCCTTCTGTGAACATAGACCATTGACTTCATATTATGTGCCTCAAGACCCTCCTAACAACAAAAACCCCCGAAAACCATATGTTTTTGGAAAGTACACATTCTGACGAATCCACCAAAGATAAAGACGTCTTTCTACACCAAACTACCAAACTGCAAAGCTTTTCTAAACGTAGAGGTTTTTACAACATTTCTGAAAATCGCCTAAAATTGTTGCAGTTTGCCGCATTTATCACACACAATGTTTTACGTATAAAGAGAAATCACCCTAAATATGGACGTCAGAGGTCTACTGAATAGTTTGATGCCCAATATGCAAAGATTTACCAAAGTATGTGGCGTGTATGGACCCCAAATGAAAAACATGCATATGAATTTTCACGCTGGCCAACTAAGCTGCAGAAAAGAGAGCCCCAACTGTGCGTTATGTGCCGTATGACCCACAAAATGTAAAAAGACCCCCAGAAAAATATATATTTTTGGAAAGCATATATTCTGGCGAATCAAGTAAAATAAATCTTTCTATACCAAAGCACCAAACAGCAAAACAATACTAAAGATTCAAAAGGAACAATAATGCAGGGATAAAATTGCAATAAAACCACAAAAATCAATGTAAATCAATGAAATAACAAAATAATTGATCCGACAGTGTAATTAGTGGCCGAAATCGATTATCCAATAGTCACGCTGTAAAAATAACATGTTTTTAGGCAAAACAAACAGTACAATGAATAAGTAAAAAAACAAAAAAAAACCTGTTTGTGAGTTTTTGTGTATACATATTTCTGCACTAATAAAAGTTGTCTAAGTGTGCAAATACATGTAATTAAGTGTAAATAAGTGTACAAAATTGACCAAGTGTGCTAAAATAAAAAAATAAAAAATACAAATTTTTACTAAAATGTTTGTGTAAGTGTATAAATGTACTGTAGGTATGTGTAAATGCAGGTAAGTGGGTAAAAAAATGTGCACTTACCGTTTTTGTAGCAGGAGGATCGCTGGAACAGATGGAGGCAGCCAGAACAGCGTGTCTGCAGAGTTACTGCGCAGCAGGAAGTGTGTGGGCGGCTGTTCAGGAAGGAAGAGGTGAGTAACGCGCAGCAGCGCTATTTGCAGCGCATTTGCGTCTTTGAAGTCGGATCTGCGACAATCGTGTCGCAGATCCGACTCGACAGCCCCCCAGCCTTGTTGCCCAGGGGGCTGTCAACCCTTCTGACACTCTGCGGAGGCGGCAAAAGCCGCCGATGCAGAGTGTAGGGCTCAGCTGCAGGAGAACGTACATAGTACGTTCTTGGCAGCCTGAGCCCTGAACCGCCAGCACGTACGCCGTACGTGCTTGGCGGTTAAAGGGTTAAAATATATATTATATTAAAATATATTATTACAATGCTATCTCTTTGGCTGTAAGAGTAGTATTGTTATGAATGAATGAATAAATGAATGGTATATTACATTGCTATAACTCTTGCAAAAGGCAGAGTGCAATTCAGAGCAATGTTCTAAAGCTTACTTTATTAATGTGGGGTCTACTTTTTGTGATGTTGTCCCAATATGATCTCCATTCATAAAAGCATTGTTAGCATTCTGTTTCATAGAAAATATTGATTTATGAGAAAATGTATATTGTTATATTTAAACATGTATTTCTTATGCAACCTCAAAGGGATTTTTAAAAGTAATGGAACCTCTCCAGGGCAGGCATTTAAAGGAGAAGGAAAGGCTGGAGACACTTGGGGGTGCCAAACGTTAGGCACCCCCAAGTGATTGTAGCGACTTACCAAAAACCCAGGGCCGGTACTCCTATCGGGAGAACTGCACTGGCCCCGGGTTATAGGAGCGAGCACCATGGAGAGATCTACTTCCGTCTTCACGCAGCTGCACATGCGCATTAGAACTAAAAGCCGAACTTTAACTTTAAAGTCGGCTTTTTCGTTCAAATGCGCATGCGTCAGTCCGGGGAAATGCGCATCTGCGCGAAGACGGAAGTAGATCTCTCCGTGGTGCTCGCTCCTATAACCCGGGCCCGGTGCAGATTTCTCCTGATAGGAGCACCGGCCCTGGCTTTTTGGTAAGTCGCTACAATCACTTGGGGGTGCCTAATGTTTGGCACCCCAAGTGTCTCCAGCCTTTCCTTCTCCTTTAAAGGGATTCTGTCATGATTTTTATGATTTCGCTTTTATTTCTAAATTACGCTGTTTACACTGCAAATACATCACTCTACAATATTACATTTTATTCCTGAACCAGCAAGTGCATTTTTTTAGTTGTAATATTGGTTTGTAGGCAGCCATCTCAGGTCATTTTGCCTGGTCATGTGCTTTCAGAAAGAGCCAGCACTTTAGGATGGAACTGCTTTCTGGCAGGCTGTTGTTTCTCCTACTCAATGTAACTGAATGTAACGCAGTGGGACCTGGATTTTACAATTGAGTGCTGTTCTTAGATCTACCAGGCAGCTATCTTGTGTTAGGGAGCTGTTATCTGGTTACACTCCCATTGTTCTTTTGTTAGGCTGCTGGGGGGGGGAGGGAGGAGGTTATATGACTCCAACTTGCAGTACAGCGGTAAAGAGTGACTGAAGTTTATTAGAGCACAAGTCACATGACTGGGGGCAGCTGGGAAACTGACAGTATGTCTAGCCCCATGTCAGATATCAAAATTAAATATAATAAAAATCTGTTTGATCTTTTGAGAAATGGATTTCAATGCAGAATTCTGCTGGGGCAGCACTATTAACTGATGCATTATGGGGGAAAAAAAAGACAACATTTTTCCCATGACAGTAACCCTTTAACATAATAAATATCTGAATGAAAAGCATGGGAGGGTGATTTAGACAAGGTGTTTGTTGATCTACTGATCACCAGCTAAAGGTCTACTGGTAGATCCCAAACTACCATTTGGTCACCCCTATTCTAAGGCAATGGAAACTTCTGGGCGGAGAGTTGCTGCACTCCTGGCTCATCTTGCCTCTATACATCAGGGAGTTGCTTGAATAAACTGATATGAATAGTAATGCACATCTTTCTCTATGGTTTGCCATAAACAAACAATGTCCTTGCAGTCAGTAGTATTAGCAGTTAACGCTTGGGCTCAGCACAGACCCGGCACACAGTGTAGTACTTACCAGAGCCTGTCTGGAGTTCAGAGCAGGGGCTGCACTCATATGTTCCAGGGAGCAGCAGGTGAGCAAGAGCAGCACTGGGAGCAGCCACCGCATGTCTGAGACCAACACACCGTCCGTTTCACTAACACCTCATGTCTTGCCCCTGAACTCATGGCGTGTAACAACCCATCTCTGATGTCTCAACTAGGGTTGCCACCTTTGCTGATGGCTAAACCTGGAAGGTGGGGGCGGTCCAGATAGCATTGGGGGTGGGGCAGTGATGTAGGAACAGGCATGATGACATCAGAGGTGGGCACAATGATGTTGGTGGATTTATGACACCAGGGTGAGGCTATTGCATCACTAAGATGTCACTGTCAATGTTTTAAAGTGTTGATGCCCAGTTCAAAACCACACAGGTGGCAACCTATTTTGCTTGATAAATAAGCCCAATCCTTTAATTAAAGGGGACCTGTGACCCTAAGAAATAATAATAAATTATTTTCTATCATGTTAGTTGAGCAAATTAAACATAAACTTACACTATATTATTATTTAAATTTTGTTTCCTTCAGTCTTGGAATAACACAATCACAGCAAGCAGGCAGGAGCCATTTTGTGGACACTGTTATTAAGACAAATTGTGTATTGTCCCAAAATCTTTTGTATGCACCAGAATGGTGGACCTAATGCCCATACACAGTGCCCTACACAATTATAGAGCCCGAGGAGGGAAGGGTAATGTAAACAGAGCAGTGACATGTAGGAAGTGCTGAGTGGAAAGTGAAAGTAATTGAATGGTGTGCAGGGGCGGATTAATGCCTAGGCTATCCTAGGCTATAGCCTAGGGGCCCATTACTGGTAGGGGCCCATGGGCTTTTACTGCAATTTTTTTTAAAAAAAAATTATTTAAAAAATATTCGCCAGGTCCTGGGTGCGGGTCCTGGGTGCGGGCCCTCCCCAGGCTTACTGCCTGAGACGGGGAGACAATTTATGCAGCAAGGCATTGAAGGAGGGCACAGCGTAATTTCTCTGCATGTGTGCTAGTGCAACCAAGCTCTCGCCAGCCTGACTACCTTTGTTGGAAGGCGCACACCAGTGATGTCACTGGTGTGCGCTAAAGCAGACCCACAGCTTTGGTTAGGAGAGGCGCGCTCTCTCACAAACAAGGTCAGACGCAGGCATAGGCGTCGGGGCAGGGGGCCATGGAGGTTTTCTAAAATGCGGGCAGGAGGACAAGCTGTAATCGTTCCATTTCCTCCCCCACACAGAAAGTTAAAAAGCAGGAGACTCTGACTGGTGCGTTCGGTGCCAGAGCAACATCATCAATCACAGTGTGTGCTGTTAAAAAAAAAACTTTGTGCTATACAAAATGCTAATTCAAGTCAGACGCTGCTGCACAAAGTTTTTTTTTTAGGAGCAGCACACACAGTGATTGATGATGCTGGTCTGGCAAGGAAAGCACTAGTCAGAGTCTCCTGCTTTTTAACTTCTTGTGTCTAGTCTGCATCAGGTAGAGCAAGGGGAGGGACAGGAACAAGAGCAGCAGAAGAGTGAATCGGTGCATTGATTAAATGACAGACTCGCTGCCCCCTGACAGATTTGAATTTCCCGCCCACACTGGCTCTGTAAGGTGGCCTGGGCTATGGACTTGCTAAAAGCCTAATTGGTGGCTCAGTCACCCCCCCCCCCCCACCATCAGTCTCAGCACAGGAAGACTACTGGTAAGGACTTGTAGTGTTTTTTATTTATTTTTTTATTAGCTGGCACTTCCCTGACTCATGTTGCAGGGATCTGGCTTGTTCCCCTCTGTTCTCTCACGGTGACACTGTTAACTATTTCCTTGTTGTCATTAGCCCTTTTAATTATACTGAAATGTTATATTTTAATGTATGCTGAAGTTATTGTTATTATTTATCTATTGTTTTAGATAATTAAATAATTGTTATAGATAATTAGTTATCTATGAATCTGCCACTGTGCCATCTTACTATGAATTCTGAGGTATTTTATACTGTACATGGAATGCCCTCTGTGCCATTCAGCTATTACTCTGATGTATTTATACATGGAATTATTACTGTGCCGTTGAGGCAGTGCACGGGGAGGTGCTAGAACTTATTATAGGCTTGGAGTGCCTTTGCTCACTGATTCTTACTATATAATGCAATCTTGTACTTCTACCCACTTTGTTTTATTGTATATTGTGCTTGTTCTGTCAGTATTCTCTATCTTACTGCTCATGGTGCCATTGTCCATCGCTCTCTATGTATGTATTTGGTGTACCAGTGCCCTCTGCTACACATGGGAAACTGGGTGGGTGAGGGGGTCGGCCAGCAGCAGGGTGCAGCCGCTAGTGTCATGTGCCATTGCCTAAGCTTCGTATTGACAGCGCTATATAAATAAATGATGATGATGAAATAAATGATGATGATTTACACGCTGGTCGGCTTGTATTAATAAACCATGGCACGTACCGCGCCAAAATAAGCCCTACCCTAGAAGGGGGCCCCGTGGAACTTGTAGCCTAGGGGCCTCACATGTTCTTAATCCGCCACTGATGGTGTGCATGTCTGCCAGTGACACTGGGACACTAGTGTTTATCCATGATGTGACACAGGACAGAAGCAGCCGAATGAATTCTGAGGTGTTCAGAGACACTGTCTGTTCAAATCCAGCCAAATTGATTGGGAGGCGTTTCATAATACAGATGGACAATGACCCAAAACATACAGCCAAAGCAACCCAGGAGTTTATTAAAGCAAAGAGGTGGAATATTCTTGAATGGCCAAGTCAGTCACCTGATCTGAACCCAATTGAGCTGCATTTCACTTGTTGAAGACTAAACTTCAGACAGAAACTGCCACAAACAAAAAGCAACTGAAAGCCGCTGCAGTAAAGGCCTGGCAGAGCATTAAAAAGGAGGAAACCCAGAATCTTGTGATGTCCATGAGTTCAAGACTTCAGGCTGTCATTGGCAGCAAAGGATTTTCAACCAAGTATTAGAAATGAACATTTTACTTTCAGTTTTTAATTTGTCCAATTACTTTTGAGCCATTGAAATAAAGTGATTGTGTTAAAAAACACATTTTTATGCAAACTTTTTGTTCAACCCACTGAATTAAAGCTAAAAGTCTGCAGTTCAACTGCATCTGAGTTGTTTCATTGAAAATACATTGTGGTAATGTACAGAACCAAGATTAGAAAAAAGTTGTCTCTGTCCAAATTTGCTGCTGTTTCTGGGCAAGATAGTAATGATGGACTTCTTTTTAAAACAAAACAATAACAAGACATTCAAATCATCCAAATGAGGTTAAATGGGCCTGATGTTTGAAATATCCGTTGCTACCTGTATATTGGTGGGCTCTGGGAGGCAGCCAATTACATTGTCAGACTTTGATCGTTGTTGTTAGGATCAAGGGATTGTTGCCTCGTAGGCTTTCCAAGTTATATCATGAGGTGTATCTACACGTGGAAACTGTAAGTTGTCTGATGTCAGAGGGGAGACTTAAGATGTAGTTGGTCCATGTGCAGACTGCTCGTTTAACAAACATTATGACTACAGATGCAGTTGACACAAGATCTTACACTAGCACACAAAAGAATCTTAAAGGAAAACTATACCCCCCAAAAATGTAGGTCTCTATTAAAACATACTGAGTCAAACAGCTCATGTGTAAAACCCTGCTTCATGTAAATGAACCATTATCATAATAATATACTTTTTTAGTAGTATGTGCCATTGGGTAATCATAAATAGAAAATTGGCATTTTAAAAAATAAGGGCCGCCCCCTGAGATCGTAAGATTCACTGTGCACACATACAAACCACATGTAAGGTCACATGAGCCAATTAACAGACAGAGTTCTGCCTTTTGCTTCCTCACTTCTTCCTGTTACAGTTAGTGTTGTAGTATTTCTGGTCAGGTGATCTCTGAGGCAGCACAGATACAGTCACGAAATGGTGGTTCAAGGCAAGAGATGTGAAAGGGCAAGATTTATGTAAATATATATTCCAGTTTGGTAAGATTCTTTAATATGTCATTCAATTTGATATAAACTATCTGTTGCTTAAGTATTTATTTTGGGGGTATAGTTTTCCTTTAAAGGAAATGTCAAGCTGTTTTTCAATATTGCCATGTATGTATAGCTTACCTAACCCCAAATTGAACCGCATTATTTTCGCTTCGCAATTCGCCTCCACTTCCCTGCACGGATGCATTCTTTGCCTCTCTTCATTATCATTAACCCGGCGGCCAATTTTTCCGGGTTGCACTCTTCCTGTATACACTGCGCATGTGCCAATAATCCCACCCATCTGACCTCTGTACTGTAGTGACTGATTCAATAAAACTTTAAGTTGCTGGACTTACATAGTTATTCTGGTTTGAAAGGGCAGTGCGATAGTTAAAATCTCAGCTCTCTCCCTCACTCCCTGCAGTCAGCATAAGAAATATGTCCTAGAAGCATGGGAGTGGAGAGATAAACCTTACAAGTAAAAAGTCCCCATAGCAACTGCCAATGCTATTTTTCTATTGGCGCATTGAATACACAGTTGTGTCTTCAGAGGTCACTGATGGATGCGGCTGGAAGCTTTAGCCGAAGGTGATTCCACTCCAATGTGCATGTGCTAAATTATTTTACACAAGTGCGCATGTGCATATCGCCAAGTGACGTCACTCATTCTGAAGGGAGGGGGGAGAGAGGCAGACAGTGGAGGAAAGAAGCAGGAAGCCGAAATCAACAAAGCTGCTTAGTGAATCACTTGTCAAGGACTTGAATACTCGGTACCGTATATACTCGAGTATAAGCCGAGTTTTTCAGCCCCCAAAATATGCTGAAAAACTCTACCTGTCTAAGAATAGTCGTCAGCGTCTAAGAATAGTCGCCGGTGTCCAAGAATAGTCGCCGGCATCCAAGAATAGTCTCCAAGAATATTCGCTGGTGTCCAAGAATAGTCGCCGGCATCCAAAAATGAGACGCCGGCACCTCCAATGGGAGCAGAAACCCTACATTTTTTGATTGAAACTTACCAGAAGCTGCTGCATTTCTCACCCTAGGCTTATACTCGAGTCAATAAGCTTTCCCAGTTTTTGGAGGTAAAACTAGGTACCTCGGCTTATACTCGGGACGGCTTATACTCGAGTATATACGGTATGTAAAAAAATGTAATGAGGCATTTGACTGATAACATTTTCTTTGCAGGGGCACCTTTTGGACAATAGAGCTAATTTAACAGCCCATGTCATAAAAAACATTTTTGTAATTTGTATCACTTCATTTTAGGGGCTCAAAAGTAATTAGACAAATTAAAAAACTGAAAATAAAATGTTGATTTCTAATACTTGGTTGAAAACCCTTTGCTGTTAATGACAGCCTGAAGTCTTGAACTCATGGACATCACCAGATTCTGGGTTTCCTCCTTTTTAATGCTCTGCCAGGCCTTTACTGCAGCGGCTTTCAGTTGCTGTTTGTTTGTGGGCCTTTCTGTTCGAAGTTTAGTCTTCAACAAGTGAAATGCAGCTCAATTGGGTTCAGATCAGGTGACTGACTTGGCCATTCAAGAATATTCCACTTCTTTGCTTTAATGAACTCCCGGGTTGCTTTGGCTGTATGTTTTGGGTTATTGTCCATCTGTATTATGAAACGCCTCCCAATCAATTCGACTGCATTTAGCTGGATTTGAGCAGACAGTGTCTCTGAACACCTCAGAATTCATTGGGCTGCTTCTGTCCTGTGTCACATGATGGATAAACACTAGTGTCCCAGTGCCACTGGCAGCCATGCACACCCGAGCCATCACACTGCCTCTGCCATGTTTTATAGATGATGTGGTATGCTTTGTATCATGAGCTGTTCCATGCCTTCTCTATACTTTTTTCTTGCCATCATTCTGGTAGAGGTTGATCTTGGTTTGATTTGTTTAAAGAATGTTTTTCCAGAACTGTGCTG